>CM050935.1:10256606-10856606 GCA_027789145.1 Solanum arcanum
ATTAAGACGTAAATACAAACATGTAGGTATACTAATTGACAATGTAAAAATAAAAAAAGGTAAAACTTTTTGATATATAGATAGAATGAACACACAAATAAATTGTTCATTTAGGCATTGTTGATTCAGAAATTTTAGATATACAGATGTTTTTTTGGTATCTAAAATTCTAAAAGCAAATACAATATATTAAAAATCAAACAAAATAAACATATTAATGGATTTGTATTTTCTAATAAATCTAAAATATTAAACGAAATAAAAAATCAAAAAAAATTATTTAATCGACTAAAAATCTGAGATGTATAAATATTAGAAAAATATGTAAACAAACTTGCATAAAAAAAATAGCGAAAAATATGTAATATGTACAATGCGAAATATGAACCATAAATGGTGATAATGAAATCCGTAAATCAAAATAAATCTAAACAAAATAATGAAATTAGCTTGACAATCGAGAAATCAACTTTAATAAATAAAGAGATTTCGTTTAACGATAAAGAAAATTTCTTGAATTAAAATATATATTTTGATGAACAATTTGTGAACACCTTCAAGAAAGAGAATATGAAAACGTGAAAAAAGAGTTAGAAAACAAAAGGTTGGAGTAGAAACGTAGGTGAAGAATAAAGGTTATTGGATATTAGATTAATCATTTGACTAAATATGTTATGTATTATGACTTAATTGCTAATTTTTTCTTGATGGATTAGACACATCATTGCTTCCCTTCTTTTTTTAAAAAAAAAAGATTACATTATCCATGAAAGAAGAATAAAAGGCTAATTTATGTTAATAACAATAGGATTTTGTTTCCCTCGAAGTAGATCTTATTTGTTTTTATTAAGATTAAGATTTCTAAATGTGAATAAGCATCTGAATGTTAAGATATGCAATAAGATCCAAGGCCTTATTTGATTGCACTTAATGGAGGTATGAATTTTAATCATTCAGATTTAGCCCATTAAGTATGTTTGGTTTTTAGGTCTAAATTTGAATAATTCACATTAAACTCATTAAGTTCATTTATTTATTTTTTAAAAGGTCTCTTAATGGGTCTGAAGAGGTCTGAATGAATCAGATCTGTAGGATACTCTTAACAACATTTAGACTCATTTGATAAGTTATCAAACAATAAATCATCGTTTCTCTGCTTTGGGCCTGCCTTTTTATCTCATAACTAAAAAATTTCTTTCTCTTTTCTCAATCAAACACCATATTTTCCCTCTTGAATTGGTAGGTTTTCGTAAATCCTTTCAAGCGTTTTTTTTATATTTTAATAATTTTCTTATATTGACGTGTGTCAAGAACACTGGTTGCAATTTATTTTTGGTGTATTGTTGTTTATGAAGATTTTTGAATGAAAAAATAGTACTCCTAGTCATTATTATTAAAACTTTAGAAAGTTTCTTTTAATCAAAGTGGTATTTTTTGTTGAAATGAAAATTTTATTGATATAATGTTCAATTTCACTTGCACATTCAGATATTGAAAACAAACATCATTAATTATTGTATAAATTATAGGAATCACATAGTGTAGGATACAAATTACATTTTATCCCTATTAGTTTTCATTTTACAGAAATTCCTTGAAATAACAGGGATCCAAATACATAAGTGGTAAATGGATACATAATTTCTGATACATTCAAATCTTGTGCTATTGCGCTTAAAAAGGAAAAAATAATTTAAATTTTATTTTAATTAATTTTAATCCCAAAAATCACGCCTAACAGGTTGTAAACAATCCATCCAATACCTCACAAATTCACAAATTTGAAATTTTAAATTCGCAGCTTCTCCGTCGAGGAATCAGTAGTGCCGAAAAAGTTCTAAACTCAAATAACTCGAAAAATTATTATAAAAGATGAATATATCGATTGTGTTCAGGTTGGATGAGCGAGGTGATTTATTAAGGTTAGAAATGGAATTGTCGTTGAACTATCTATTTCATTTATGAATATGAAGCGGTTAGATTATGTAGTAGGATGTGCTAAGAGGATTCAAAACTTAGCGAAGATGGTGAAAGTTGCAACGTTCTATGCTATGTTGTAAGAGCTTTCGCTTTTTGGAAAATTATGGACCATGTTTGGATCGTTCTTCATCAATATGAGAAGTAAGAGAGAATGGAGAAGGAGGCAGAAATCAGAAGAATCTAGTAGCATTCAATTCAACAATTTGTTTTTGTTGTATTTTTGAATGTTTTTAGACTTCTGCTTCTATCTTTAATTTACATAAAAATAACGTAATGATGGTCATGAATGTCTTCAATGTACTTCAGTTTAGATATATCTCTCAATACTCTATTTAAAAATCTGAAGCGACAATTTTAGCGGAGTTGAATATCAATGGGATTAGGAAAAGACATTGAAATTCGATTCACTGTGAAAGAAAACTCATGTCCCTTGATAATTAAGAATTATATGGGTGCGAAACTGTATTTGAAAGTGAAAAAACTGAGTCTGTTTATCATGTATGCACTATATCTTGATACAATAGATAAGCTTGGTGGAGAGATACATAACTTTGATGGTACATCCAGAGAAATCATGTGCGTTAAAGGTACGGAAAGGGATACATAATTAAGCTCTTTCTCTAATTGAATCGAGAATCTGTGATTCATATTATATTTCGTATTAGATGTTACACATTACATAATTGATTTAAAGAGTACAAATGTTAAGACAAGTCAGTTGTATAAAGATAAAACATCAATCGTAAACATAACGGCGAAATATAAAATAAAGCATAGTTTCAATTTCAAAGTGAAAATCAATTAATCTTATTATTTAAGACAAATCGACCTTCCAAATTACAGAGTCTCCACTTGATTTTTGATAAAATCAAGTAAAAAAACTTTCAAATTTTCAAAAGATTCAAAACAGATAAAATCAATTGAAAAAAAGGTTCGAAGTTCAATGTACATCCCGAGAAGGTGTTAGGCCCTCGGGATGCCCGCTAACTTGCGGTTGACCGACGATTTGACTAAATGACTTTTTAAAAATTTTAACTAAGTGAAGGAAAAATTTATTTTTAACATATTTTATTCCATTTTTTATTTATTTCTAAAGGGAAATAATTGGAGGGAATTTCTAACAGCAATAACCTAAACTTTGACAAAAGTCAGTAAAAAACCAACTATGCGAGTAAACATAATAGTAAATTTTAAAATAATGAAAAATGACTGCCCTTTAGGAGATCATTAAAATTTTACCAAAATATTAATTAATTCAAACAAATAATAAATAAAGAGAGAATAATATTTAAACTTGGGCTTGATTGCCCAAATTCATTCGATTGGGCTTTGGCCCACCTGTCCTATTTTAAACAATTTAAATTTGGGCCCTTTTAAACAATTCAAATCCTGCAAAACAAATTGGTCTTTGGGCCTATCAAAAATCTTTGCTGAAAAGGGCCCTGGCCCATTTCCTGTAAAAAAAAAACCAGAAGTATAACAAGATGTATACTACCGTATACGGTGTATATCCAATTCATTTTTGGACTTTTGAGCCCTACATTTGTTTGAATACACATTTTCAACTATTTTCCTGTATTTCCCACATTATTTCTGCGTATTTATACCTGTATTATTTTATTAACCTGTTTAACCATGGTATATTGCTGCCCAAAAATGTATACCACTGTATACGGGTTGTACCCTATGTACGCATTCATTTCCTAGTCCTGTATTTTATTTAAAATCAGCGTCCTTGTACGTTAACCTGCAGTTCATATTTTTTACACACATTTAAGGTATAGCGTCTCTGTATATCAGTATATATAGGTTGTATATCAGCCTGTTTTTCAACTTTTGAAAGTTGAAAGTCCCTTTTCAGCAGCGTATTTTTACTGCCATCAACCCAGATTTCTTATGTGGCCTCTTGTACGTCTTTTGGCCTGTATATAAGTGTATACAATATGTATACATTAGGTATACAGCTGCTCAAAATCTGCAGATTTGATTTTTTCAGCACTGAAGCTGCTGGTTTCGCAACCTGTACGCCAGTTTTGAGGGGGGTCTACGACTCGAATAAATATTTTTTGAGCCTTTACGGCTCAACAAGAAGGTGCAAGGAATTGGAGTGAGGTCCATGAAGACTCGAGAGTAATTTTACATGCAATAAAACGAAAATGGATTAGCACATGAAGTGATAAAATAACCAAACAAATCTTGAGCAAAATAGAGAAAAAAAATGTACACCCATTTGAGGATTTGAATTAAGCTGGAACATGATGATTCCAAAAGAAAACTCATGTGAACTAAGCAATAAGCTTGCAAAATCTGATAAAAGCAAAACAACAAGCAGCAACATATAATGCACTTATGAGCCCCTAATGTCCAGGAAACAAACATGGCAGCAATCATGGCAAACTAACTCTAAACAATGCCATACATTCTAAAAAAAAAACCAAAGCATGATAGACATTCCCCTTTAAAACGAGAAATCCAAATGGAGGTATTTACAAAGTGAAATGATGAACAAAGAGAGGCGTCAAAACACCATAGAGACATAAACAAACAACGACACTTGATTAACAAACAAACAAACACCAATTTCTTATTTGTGGTCAACTATGAGCTAAAATATTCTAAACAAGGGTGATTATTACCTTTCAAGAGGCAGAGAAATGAGAACAAACGTGTCGACAGAGAAGCTTCCACCACGGAACGAGATTTACTAGAGAGCAGCAAGAAAGTCGAATCCAATTCGAAACCAAATGGAGCGCCGTCTACTTACTTGTCGAGTTTTGGAGTCTGCTTTTAGCTTCACAGTTTCTGCTCCCTTTGTATTAATGTATCTAATTTCGGAATATGGACTCTACCCTTTCTAATATTTTCCAAAAAAAATCCCCCCTAACAATGAAGAAGATGGGGATATTTATAAGCCAACTTAGGGCCAAAAGAGGGGGAAACTGATTAAATTTTTGAATTTCAAATTCAAATTATCTTCAAGGGGTAAGGTTGCCAGTGAATTCCCAACGGATAGTGGTTGGAGGCCGTTCGATCTGAGGGAAAGGACGAGAGGGTAGAAGAGATTTCGACACCTAGGTGTACTATTCGTACGAGAAAAAGGGGAGAGGGGAAGGTCGTGCTGTACGGGAGCTATGAGGGGAAAACGACAAGAATAGAGGGGAGGGCTGTTTTCAGCGCGTCATCTGTTCGTTTGGGGAAGATGAAGAAGGGGTCGGGTCGGGTTAAACGGTTTGGGCTGGAAAAGGAAATGGGGATTGGGCTGGGAATTAAAGGGAAAAGGAAGAGTGGGCTGAAAGGGGAAATGGGCTGGGAATTAAAGGGAAAATGAAGAGTGGGCTGAAAGGGGAAATGGGCTGGGAATAATTGAAGATAGGTGGGCTGGGAATTGAATTGGGTCAATTAGAAAAAGAAGGAGGCCCAAATTTGGCTTTTAAAGAGTGGGAGGAGGGAATGGATTGAATCTAGGGAGAAAAAAATAAAAATAAATGGGCTGGAACGGGTTTTTCAGGAGAATTGGGATGGGCTGCTGGAATTAAAAGTGGGCCTAGATTTGAAAAAGGAAATTTTGTAAATGGCCCAAAATTGAATTGAAAATTTAAGATGGGTTGATTTAATAAATAACCAAATTGAGTTAAGAAAATAAATTTGGCTAAACCTTAAATAAAACAAATTTGTATTAATTAATCAACGAGCTTCTTTATTTTAGTAATATAATTATTTTAATTGTAAAATAATGATTCAAAATATAACCATAATTTAAACTAAATTAGTTAAATAGAATACTTACTAAAATTTAAAATATTTTGAGAAATAATCGTAAAATATACCAACTATATACATAATCATGTATAATATATAGGCTATCTAAAATTATAAGAAAAGTGACAAAAGGATTCAAAATAACATAAAGTTCATATATTATTATTATTATTTCGCAAAATTTATAAAACTAATTATTTTAAATTGTTTGGATATTTAAGAAGCTCGAGAACTAATTTAACCGATGAGGGTCGAAATTGGGTGTCAACAAATGTATCAATGTATATCTATCCAACACACCAAATGCTATAATGTAACTACAACTAAAATTAGGGGTTTTAATATACAAACATATTACATATCAATTAGAATCAACAGACTATCTGAATATTTTACTGAAAGTAATGTATCTTCACTTCTTATATGTCAATTTACTTCGACATAAACAAACTAAAATGTCATATTAAACACAACATATAAAAAAAAGGTGTGAAAACACATAGTTTGAGCAGTAAAGATCGAGAAATTACAGCCGTTTTTTCTTCCCTTTTTTTATTTTTTTTTCTATATTTGATTTTGGAGAAGAAGGATCTTTCTTGTTCGAGTTGTCCTTACTCTGATTTTTCATTGTTAATGTGTCATGCAAAAATTTGAATTTGTTGTCACCTCATTTTTCATCTTCAGAATCATATATACGATTAGTATTAGAAAATTTTAGTTGAGTAATACCAATACAAATGAAGGAGCTTGATCCATGTGTATCACAAAAAAAAATAAAAAAAATAAAAAATTGAAGTAGACAACAATGACAACTAAAAATCTTGCCTATTTAGATGTTTGAAATTGTTTTGATTTGAGAGAGAATATCGGCTGAAATCAAATTGACTGAAAATTGTACATGCTAAGAATGTGGAGTGAATTTAAGGAGAGAAAAGATGAGTGAAAAGGGGAGTGGGTAAACGTGGATTTTGGCTGATGGTTTTATGTATCCGGAAGTTACAAGATTTGGGAAAAATGAGATATTTATGAAATATTTTTAAAAAGGTAGGGAAAAAGTGGAGAATAAGGTAAGTAAAGATGTATATAAGTAATTTTCCCATAATTATTGAGTATTCAGATTTAGAGACAAATTTTTAATATTCAGATGTGTATAAAACACTTAGATTTTAATGCAAATCCTAATATTCAGATATGTATTCAGATTCAGACCTCTTAATCTTAATGGAAACAATATGAGACAAATGTCTAGATTTGAATACAAATATGAATATTAAGTTCTGGTCTCTAATCTAAACGCTAAATGATTAAGATTGTTTGTTTTCAATATCTAAATGTGCATATGAAATTGTATATCAGGATAAAAATTATTATAACATGATTTTTTTAAGAATTCAACAAATAGACATCTTTTAATAATAAAAATTATTCAACAACAAAAATTTTAATAAAAGACCCAAGTATATACATATTTCAACAACAATATATCTAGTGTAATTTCACAAGTAAATTTGATGATTGGATAGTGTTAATAAAATTAGTGGCCTAAAACAAAATACATTTAGCGTAATATTACTAGTGAGTTTGATCGTACAAGCAGGTTTGATGATCAAATACACTCAATATAATTAGTATCCTAAAACAAAATGTTAATAAGAGACCTCAAGTATATACATAATTGTTATTTTAATCATGGTGAGTATTTTTTCACTCAAAAAATTTGATATAAGGTCCTCCATACAATTTGATATCGTAACAACAATTTTTGATCAAAATTAAAATATTTTTTCAGACCTTTACCCTAATAAAAACAAAAGAAATATTCGAACAAATAACAATTTTATAAAAAAAATTAACTATTCAAAGATTTATGAAGTGGAATATAGAAAAAAATCAAAAGAAATGAATTTGAGAAAAAACTCAAATACCATTAAACTTTGATCAAAGGTCCATCTATGTCTCATTTATGTTATTTTCGTTTGAGGAATGACTCATTCATATCATACTTGTTAACTGAAATGACATAAACGAACCAAATTTTTAAATGAATGCCTAGATGAACTTTTTTCTCAATGTTCTATGACATGTTTGTGTTGAGATATACACTATTAACCATATTATTGGATATAGTATTTATTACAGAATAATTATTTATTTAGTTTTCATAAGAGTTTTAATATATCATATATTTGTTTAGGGAAAGGGGTCTGAAAAATATTTCAACTTTGACCGAAATTGTCGTTACGTTACCTAACTTTATTGAGGACCTTTTACCCCTCTGCACTTTTTTAAAGTGTATTCTAAATGTATATATGTGTCCACGTGTACACATTACTATTTAAATTGATGCAATATTTATGATGTCCACGTGGACACATATATACCTTTAAAATATATACACTACTCCCTCTGCCCCAATTTATGTGATTTACTTTCTTTTTTAGTCAGTCCCAGAAAGAATGACACATTTCTATATTCAGTAACAATTTAACTATAAAATATCTATTTTACCCTCGATGAAATGATTTACAACCACAAAAATTTCTATAATTCATTTTGGAGCACATGTTTTAAAAGTCTTCCTTTCTTCCTTACACTTCGTGCCGAGTCAAAGTACCTCACATAAAATGGAACCGGGAGGGGGGAATATTAGATAAAGTACGTAGGGGCGTAAAAGGTACTCCATAAAGTTCAATATTATAACAACAATTTCGATCAAAGTTCGGATATATTTCATACATTTTCCCATTCGTTTATAATGTTTGTTTACTTAAATAATAAATGATTTAGTGTATAGAATTTTAGTTTATACATAGAGGATTAAATCGTCGGTTCTTATGAATATACAATTTTTTGTTCATTGAGTCGGCGGTTCTTATGAATATACAATTTTTTGTCTTGATTATGTAAACGGAATGATTCAAATTTCTTGTACGTATTGAACGAGACTGAGTAGAGATGGTTATTTTGGAATGACTGACAAAAACATATTCATTAAGTTGTTAAATAACTATTATGGTCTGTATATACTAATTATCATTTTGATTTATTAAAATGAGAGATTCTGAGATGAGTCAATATGCCTGGTAGATTGGATGATAATATTTTATGTATTGGTGAAATAATAAGTTAGTTGATGGAATCCATTTATCGATATAGAGATTGATGATATTCCTTTTTGAGAAGTTTCGTATTCAAGAAAACAGGTGTGTATTTCTTAACCTTTTTGGACTAGGTTAAGTAAGGATTCTTTTAACCTAGTAAAGATATAGGTTTTCTATGAGATACTTGTCCACCCAAGTATTGAGAGAGTTTATATGTGAACTTGCGATCAATGTAGAAGATCGTAGAAGTGTTATCTAACTTGTGGGTTCACTTGAAGGTCTGTCTAATTTATGAATTCGCTTGAAGGTAGATGATCACGCTTCAAGAGATAATTTGTGAATTAAATTTAAGCAAATTTATGTATTCTAGCATATATAAACGTATTGGTTATCTATTATTCATGTAACTAAGTTATATGATTCTAATATGTTTTCGCTGTCCATATAGTTTTTCAACAATTTGAACAATTTTCCTTTTTTAAAAAATGATTCATTAATGACATGGTCGAATCATAATTGACCATGTATATAAGAAGATCTTGCAAAATGAAAACTACTTTTAATTAAAAAATAATGACATGAATTAAGCCTTACTCAAATAGAAATTTTCTTTATTGTCAATCCCTTAAAATTCGATGGCATATTTAAGTCTTTTCAATTAAATAATAGGTAATCACTGTGACAAAGTTCCATAGCATAAATTTTGGAGAAAAGATATAAAGTTATCATTGAAGTTGTCTCGAATTTTCAAAAAAACACCTTAACTTTGTGGGTGTCCTACTTCCCCAACTTTATAGCTGGTTATGACAGTAAAAAGATTGGGTCACGCGCCCCATTTGCGTGATAACAACACAGGCGAGAAAATGGGTCAAAATGGCCCATTTACAAAGATATTAAATAGTTTCATGGGGTGATCGGACACTTTCAAAGTTAAGATTTTTTTATGCAAATACCGAACAATTTTAGGTGTGACTTTATGTCTTTTCTCAGAGTTTTGCTTGTTCTTGTGAGTTATCGTGGAGACAAATTGAGTTAATTTGTTCTATCAATGTAGAATGTAGAATACGAGCACATTTTGGAAAACAAACAACAAAAACAATGAGACAAGACAGATTATCGTGAGCGGCACGTTAAATCAACTCTGATTGTCTCCACTATTAAAAAATAATCTGTGGTAAACCCTAGTTAGGGTTTCTAATTAAAATATATATGCATCATCAGTAGACTTAATTTGAATAATTTATAAGATTTTGAATTTTATAATTTTAAACATGCTAAAATATTTGTGTGATTATTGGAACTCATAAAATGAAAAATCTATATTTAAATGTTTTTTTTTCTAAATGGACATAAATGGAAGTACTATTACATAAACTAAAACTATTCATAACATACAATAACAATTACATATTTAATATGTTCAGCTTTATAAAATGAAACCGAACATATAAAATGAAATATGAAATATAGGATGTAATATTTTTTTAATTATTATTTCTTAGTTTGATAATTATATTAAAGTACAACTAAAATAAAAGGTGTTTCTGGAAAACCATAAAGTAGAGCAGACGACCTGAGGTTGGACCTTGTTTTATGCCTCAACAATCTCCTCATGACTAGGCCATTTCTTTATTTTCTAATGCTTAATTAACCTGTTTTCCGTTAGAATTTTTATTAAAGTATTTAAAATATAAAAAATTTAAATATATGAAAAAATTAAAAGATATCTCATATATATGTATTTAATTATAAATATATAATATTTTCTCTGTTTCAAAAAGAATGATCTATTTTTTTTTAGTCTATTTTAAAAATAATGATTTCTTTTTTTTGTAACATTTTAAAATTAGCTTTTCACGTGACATATTTAAAATCACAAAATTAAAGGGTAATTTTGTACATTTAACCTGACTTTAATTTAGAACCAGAAAATAATAAGTCTTCTTTATATTCTTAAAATTCCATGCCAAGTCAAATTAGATTATAAAATAATTTTTCGGAAATTCAGATAACCTCATGCTCCCACTTAATTGGCTCCCCCTTGACTGTTGGCATGCTTAAACTTGACTCACTCTTCTGGTCAATAATAAGAGTGTTTTTAGCATCAAGGTACATCTTTTAAGAAATTTATTGATTCCCTAAAAATAAGAATTGATTTTTTTTAATCAATTTAATCATATAGTTAATAATATACTTTCTTAAAATTATAGGTCATATATTTAAAAATTATATTACTATAAATTACATTTTTTCTCACGTTAATATGATAAATAAACACATTTTAAAATGTCTATCAAATAATTTAAACCTCCAAAAAAAAGCACAAAATTGAAGAAGTAGCTTCTTGGTTACATATATAAAATTCCACTTGCCTAAATAGGGACAAATTCGAAAGAAACAATTGCTATCATTCATCTATTTTTACTTGTTCAAAATAAATTTAATATATCATAAAATAATAAATAAAAATACATATTTTTCCTTAAGATATATTACATTCTAGATTCGCCTCTTCTCGTATATCCTACCTCACCTATGGATTATACATTGTTTTGGTTATTGTATGAACTTAACAAATTCTATGTTATTACTTATTCATCATTCAAATAGAAAGAAGTAAAAGGGAAGGGAAAAGAACATTTAGAAAAAAAATCCTTTTTACTATATTATATTGCTTATACATAGCTCATACAAGGCCATAGCTATAACAGAAAATAATGTTATCTTCAATTGTAAGGAAAAAAAAAGGTTGATGATAAAAGCAAGGGGTGCTTCATTATCATAAATCATTTCATGCATACCCTACTATTTTGAGAATCTAAAGAGACTTTTTTTTCAAAATAAAAACAAACCCCAAAAAGAGAAAAAGAAAGAACAAAGGTATTGTTGTCAGTAGGTAGGGACTAATCTATCGTTATATTTACTGATTCATATGAATTCAATATTTTTATTTAAATTTTATTTTTATATTAAAAATTCACTAAATTAGTGGTAATATATAATTAGATTTATAATCAAATATTGATGTGCATTTCCAACGGTTCGTCTGGTGAAGTGGGGGTGTCTCATGTGTAATGATGAGTCATGACTTTAGCTTTATTTCAAGAAACTATTACAATATAGTACCTTTTGATTTTTTATTTTAAGTAGTAAACTTAATCGCGCTACGCGTGGTGTCTAAAAGTTTTCATTTTTATTTAATTTTTAAATTCAAATACATTAGTTAATAAATTTTATCATTTAGCTTTGTAATTTCAACTCAATACATGAATTAATTTTATCAAAAAATAAATATATGTACGGTCAAATATCTATACTTTTTTTGATTGAATAGTACCTATTATTTTATGTTAGTTATAATATATAATTAAGAATTTATGACTTCATTATCCATTTGAATGAGTTCTCAAAATTAAATATGGTTAACTTTGATGTTTTATTAAAAATTTAAAGTGAGATTTTTAGTCTTTTAAATTTTTTAAAAATATCAAAAGAATTAAAATAGTAATAAATTCAAAAACAGACTTAGAAATATGAAAAATTATTTGCAATAGATAAGCTACCTATAATTTGAAGACTTAAAAAAGTAATTCAATATTTATATATTAAGATATAAAGTTCAATGTACATTGATTCTTTGAAAGAAAATGGGTGATACATGATTTTAGTTCGGTAAAATAATTTTTAGTGATATAGAATTAACATAAAAATAATATATTATTGTTAAAATACATAATAAAATAAGTAATAAATGAACAATTATAGATGAATGATAAAAGGTTTTATGTTAAGATTAAAAAAAAACTTATATATCTACTAAAAACTTATAATTAGACTCTTGAATTTTTTCTGAATAAAGTAAACATAAAAAAACTGTTCACAAATAATATGAATATTTATAATTATTAACGATAAATAATATTTTCTTATAATTAAAGTGTAGGATAAAAAGTTAAGTAAATTTTTAGAATCATTATAATGGAGGATGAATGGTTAAGTAATAAGTATATTTTTGAAATGATTTTCTGTATTAATTTTTTTCTTGATAAATTTTCTTCTATAATTCTAAGTTTTTTTTAAAAAAAATTATTTCAACGCTATTTTTAGTCTCTTTTTTTTTTAGTCTTTGCTTATTTAATTCTATTAAAAAAACATAAACAATTAGCATCGTAATTAAGAGAACGGAGTTTGCTCGTCTTTAGTATTTTTACTAATTTATATATATTTTTGTAAAACAGTGACAATTAGCATCAAATCTTAACATAATCAAGTTAGCTTGTCTTAAACTTTTATTAATTTAAGCAAAATGTTTAAATGAATTCTCTTAATTAATTTTTATTATATTTTTCATGATTCATATTTTATTTAAAATTTAAAAATAACTTCATAATAATTTTGATTATCTTCCGCCGCTAAGCGTATCTACAAATACATTTTAATGTTTTTAAGAATTGTTTTTGTCTTGCGCACGCTCTTATAATTCATGCAAAAAAATAAATCAATTATTCTCTTTTATATATCTTATTTTGTATCATTCTTATTAGAAGTAAAAATAATTATACAAAGAAGTCTTTGTCGATAGATTTTGCGTTACAAGATTAAAGTAGAGGACAATTAAGCTAAACATAAATATATTTGGTTAGAAATTTTTTTTGATGTGATTTTAAGATGTCACAAATTTAAACATTTAGTAATTTGGGGTTATGAAGGTATAAAGTTGGAAGTTATAGGTATTACTAATAAATATTAATTAAAGTATAGAAGTTTTGAAAGATGAAGAGGTGTGAGTTTATGATAAAAATTAAATTAAAAATAAATATATAAAAATAAGAAAAAGGAAAAAAATGTGACATATTTTTTTAATAAACAAAAGTATGTTTAAGTAAAATCCTCCACCATTTTTATGATTTATTTTATTATATGACATATTTTCTTTTTATCTCATTTTAGAAATTTCAAATTATTAAAAGTCTCCAAATATGCTTCTAATAATAAACATTATTTTTAGTAATTACTATTATTTTGAACAATATATACTTTTTCTCTTATTTTATATTATAGGAGAGATATCTATTAAGAGAAAAAAAATTAATTAAAAATAAATTTAAAAAGGGACACAGAATTAAAAAGTTAGTCAAAAGGAATAGAATTTTTTTTGAAATTATAAAAAGAAAAAGTAATGGTACGAATGTTTTAAAATAAAATTAAAAAATATTTAATTTTTTGCTGATTAAATTCTCAAAATTGTGAAACGTTTGGCCTATAAATAATAATTATATATGAATAATATAAAAAATAATGCAACGTTAAAATTATATATTTTTACCATATCATTGTTATGTGATTGTGAGATACGAAACTATAACAGGAATCGATTTATTTGATTCTTAGCTATATAATATTTGAATTTAATATTTAGTATTTTATTTACTTTATATTAAGTTATGATATATTAATTTTTTTATTACTTATATTTATTATATATTTATATAACATTTTTATAGCTAGTGAGGAGGATGATATTGGTAGACGAAATCAGAAATAAGATATATTGGCGTTTTTTCAATTAACTAATTAATCTGATAAGGAACCAATCAACTCTTGTTACATCAGTGGTTTAACCGGAGAACTATAAACAATCCATACAATAATACCAACAAACATACATAAAATTAATTAACTAATCAAGCAAAAATATTTAAAATATACGATTCTTCAAATTTACAAAGTGAATAAAGACAATCAGTGTTGGTAGAAACTACAAGATTAAGAAAAAAAATCTCAAAAAACTACAAAGAGAAGCAAAAAAAATGAACAAATTATTTTTTCTATAAAAGAATCATGATTTGTATTATCAACAACCCAACCTAATAATATCAAATATATATGTAATTACAATAGAACAAAGTAACATATTAAATCATTTTACCTCACAAAATCAAAATATGCAAAATATATAACATTTTTCATTATGTATCCTTATCCTGCAAAAATCAGATCAAAGAAGACAAAAAAAATTAACAAATCAAAGGTATAAAAAATGATGAATAAGGAAAATAAAAAAAAAATGACCATCATGGAATATCTCAAAGTGGATTTTTATAGGTGTAATATTTAGGAGTTATAATTTTTATATTAAATATTTTGAAGGTTATGAATATGAAAGGTTAGGAGTTAGGAGGTGTAATGCTCATTAACTAATTTATTAATAGCAATATATATATATATATATATATATATATATATATATATATATATATATATATATATATATATATATATATATATATATATATATATATATATATATATATATATATATATATATATATATATATATACACACATAATATTATTGTGTAAAAAGAAATAATCTAAAAAGCTTTTTTTTAAAATAAAAATATATATTTTTCTCATCATTGAGGCATGCCACATAGACTGATTGAAGATCCTCATATATATATATATATATATATATATATATATATTGATTAGAAAGTCGTGTAAAAATTTATTTGAAAAAAGCACTTTCTATCAAGATTTATCTTAAAGAATCAAATCTGAAAACTCTAATTAAGGAAAAGGTGATTATATTCTAGTACTACACAATCATTATATATATTTTTAATTGATGTATGATGATATTTATATTTTAGTTTAACTAAATTTAAATTTGTGTGTTTAATTAAAAATAATGATGTTTTCAATTAAAAGAAATTAATTTCCCAAAAAATTGAAAACGAAGCATTTGATTAAAATAAAAAAATCTCGATAATATACGCAATGGTAAATAAGTTAAACAACAAGAAGTTATTTTCAAAAATTAAAAAAATGAGAGTTTTGATTTAAAATAAAGAAATCGATAATTTCATTGAAACGGTTAATAAGATAAATTATCTTTTGAAGACCTTCATATATAATTAAAGATAAAAAAAAATCAAGTATATATGTTTATATATAATGTTGTGGTTCTTGTGGACAACACCTGGCGTTAATCAATTAAAAGAATCTGATATGTACGTACACATTACAGCTGCATGCAAGAAACAATTTTGTACACTTATAATTTTGTTAAAGAAGTGACTTTAGTAAAGATGTATAATAGTATCCTTTTAATTAAATTGATAAATTATCTTATATTAATATTACAATTAGTAGGAGGGTATTGAATTTAATATTAACTTATTGGCATGACCTCAAATTTAGAATCATGAGGACACCTAGTAAAGATTGGATCAGTCATTATTTAAGGACATGTTGTACGGAATTTTATAATTTTGAAAATACGGTGTTAAATTTAAAAATTTGAGCACACGACTAATTTTGACTTTGTTTCGAAAAATGGTTGGGTTGATGTCAGCTCGCCAAAGGGCCTGCACGATGGGCTAACGAAAAATCAGATCGTAGTTAATACGACTTCTTTTATTTGAAAGAAGGAATAGTTGATCGCTGTTTTCTCCCACGGAGTCTTAAGCTCATAGACAATTCATTGGGTGATGCTTGAGGCTCAGATAGGCTTGTTTCTTAAGCTGAATATTCAGATCTGTTTTCACTTTATTATATATCTTGTGAATTTTCGGAGATAGATCTTCAGGCACAGAGTTTGTACGGTTAATCTTATGGCTAAGGCGGTTTGGTTGGTAGTGTTACCTAATAATGTTACAAATGGATGTTTTATGGGAAGGGAAATTTTATAGGCGAATTTTGAATGATCAAAGAATATTAAGTTTTGCTAGGTGATGTGTATATATGTTTTTCCAATTTATATATGGATGTATGTCTACAACTGTTAATATCACTTGTGCACTTCATATTGGAAAAAAAACATAAGAAGGATACGTGATGATATTATGTTGATAATTTCATGCAATAAATCAGTCTAATAAATCAGTCTAATGACTTTATTTATGATTTCAAGTGTTACTGATTGTGATTGTGCATGTTGTTGTGATTGTTATTGGCTTAGGTAGCATGTCGGTACGTAAATACTAACGGTTAGCTTGAATACTACGTCTACTATTGATACTTGGTTGGCTTGAATACCATACTGATACACTAACAGTTTGTATGTGTGGTTCTATGAGTGAGCCAAATTACCTATTTATAATGTGATGAGTGCATTTGATCCTTGATTAATGATCCGAATTAGTTTAAGGATGAGTTGGACTAAGATATAGATTTGTGCATTATCATGTGATGCATTTTTCACATGTGTATGTTAATACTAGGTGAAGATTGAGAGTTTGGGCTATTTTATATTGTGATTATAAATTAAATGATATCTATTTTTCTTAGTATAATGCATGGGTCCGGTGTATAGTTCAAATGTTGAGATTGGTTATGATTGTTCAGTGTTCAGAACAAATTTGATAAGAGAATCTGAGTCAAGGTAATTTAGTAAAAGTCTTGCATGTGGTTTAATTTATTAAAATAGGTCAAAGGTTAGGAGGTCGGCATGAGAACTTGGGAGAGATAAGTAGGTTGATTATCAGAGTTAGAAGTGGCCTTGATTTTGGAAAATCTCCATGTGATAAAAGGGTTGGGTTATAATCTGATATGAGGATGACATAATAGACAGGACGGGAAGCCTTAGAGTGGTATAAAAGATAAAACTTCGAAAGTTTTAGAGTGACAAGAGCATCCAATGTTTAATGGTACAGTTCGAGGCAGGATGAGGTAAGAACTTGGAATGAATGAATTTTTGATCAAAATAAGTCATTCTATAAATCAATTCACCAAAATAGTATGTTTTTAATTTTGTTTACAAAACTAGTATAAATGTGGTTCACAGTAACGTTTTATACTTTATTTATTTTTTTAAAAAATTATTTTATTTTAAAAAATTTAATGAGAAAAGGGACGGGCTGCTAACGACGATAAATAATAATACGTAACTGGAAATTACGTTTTAACTCTAATACGTTATTGGGAATAACATTTTAAGCATATATAATTTAATAATAATACGTAACTGAAAATTACATTTTAACTCTAATACGTTATTGGGAATAACGTTTTAAGCATATATAATTTAATAATAATACGTAACTGGAAATTACATTTTAACTCTAATACGTTATTGGGAATAACGTTTTAAGCATATATAATTTAATAATAATACGTAATTGGAAATTACGTTTTAACTCTAATACGTTATTGGGAATAACATTTTAAGCACTAGAACAAAAAACCCCCAATTTTATATTGGGGAAGAAGCTCCTTTAACATAAATTAGCCCCTTCTCCTCTTTCTGTCTCTTCTCTGTGTTTTTTTTTTAAACGAGAAAGATAAAAGGTATTATCGCACTCGACCCATATTTCCCCAAACTCGCCGGCACTCGGCTGAGACCAAAACGACAAATTGGGGAAGAAAACCCACCTCATTCTCCAAACCTACCTTCAAGTTACAAGGGATGAAGAGAACTAGCATCAAATCTCGCTCCAAAGGCACAATGGTGTTGATGAATGCTGTATCTGAAGAGTGGAGGTGAAATTTTCAAAACTTTGAAAACGGCTGCAGATTTGCTTTAAAAAGGTAAAAAAAACTTTGATGAAGAAGAGTTCTTTTTGTGATTCAGGTAATTTTGTCATACATTGATTTAGTTTATCTTATAGTTGATGAATTTGTTATTTTCCTTTGGTGAATTGATTTATAGAAACTTATTTTGGTCAAAATTCAGATTTTAATGTTGATGTAGGTTAACCCCTGCCACTCTTACCAAATCTTTGGTAAGTGAAAGCAGTAAAGTGTTGTGCTTTTGATTGTTTCTGTCATGTAAACATAATTTACAACCACTATATATTTAACAACTCTTGCACTCGTAGATTGAGAAAAGCTTCTAAGTTACGTTGTATTCTTACTTCTGTACAGGTATTTATTTTATGGCTGCTAATAATGCATACCAATTGGATCCCGGTCCACTTGATCCGTCTGTATTAACTGGACAGCTCACTCATAGGTCACAAGATATATGGATAGGGAATGATAATATGATTTTGAACACAAGAAAATGTGATGGGAAGTTTTGGGACCTAGTAAATGAACATCCCATTCATCCACGAGTCCTAGATGTGATTAAACTATCTGAATTATATGGTGTTTATAGGTCTCATAGGCCTGTTATTGATCGTAGCTTAATCACCGCACTAGTTGAGAGATGGCGGCCTGAGACTCATACATTCCACTTTAGGACGGGTGAGAGTACGATCACTTTACAGGACGTGGAGATATTGTATGGCTTACCCGTGAAAGGTAATGCGGTAGTTGGGTATGAGCCACGCAGTGCTGTAGTGGATTGGCAAAATATTTGTCAAAGATTATTAGGTTTTAGTCCACAACCTCAAGACTTTAAACATAGTAGTCTCAAGGTTTCTGCGCTTAATGCACACTTGCGACTTCAACCACGATTACCCGACTTGGCAACACAGGATATGGTCAATGAGAAAGCTAGGTGTTATATGTTTTGGATGATTGCTGGTTTACTATTGGCAGACACATCTGGTGGCCTTTTAAAGCTTATGTACTTGCCTATGCTGGAGGATATCACTACAGTAGGGTCTTACAGTTGGGGTAGTGCAACCCTAGCATATTTGTATCGTTTTCTTTGCAAAGCCTCCCAAAGTAGCCAAAATGAGATTGCTGGATTCCTACCACTACTTCAGGTATACTCAATAATTACACTTAGTATTTATTGAAATTTTATCTAGTTTATAATTATCTATTATGTCCAGATTTGGGCATGGGAGAGAGTTACCGTCCTTACGCCTCAGATTGTAGCAAAAAGAGATACAAGGAATATTTTCCCTGTTGGTTTACCAAGGGGTCCACATGCTGCTAGATGGTATGCACATTTTAGTTAGACCGACACTACCAAACACGTGTTAAGAGTTTTGAGGATGCTATTGGATTCCATGATGAAGATCAGGTAAGATTTTGTACTAATTTTCTCTTAACTTTCGTATATATTGTAATTGTGAGTACTTTTTTTTATAGTTTATTTGGGAACCATATTCTTCTGACATAATTGAGAGTCTTCCCGAATATTGCCGCGTTGGAAGAGACATATGGCGTGCTAGAGTTCCAATTTTTTGTTGGGATGTTGTTGAGGTTCATTTACCCGATCGAGTTATGAGGCAATTTGGATTGGTACAAGCGATTCCATCTTCATTTGCATTTGACGCTACACATTTTAACCATGATCGTCGAGGTAGATCAAACACAAATTGGGAGTTAGAGCATGCACAATGGTTGCATTTTTGGAACCATATTGATCAATATGTATGGAATGCACCAATCCTTCATGGATCACTTCGGTATGATGATCCCTACCTTATTTGGTTTAGACGTATTACTCGTTTTATCATTGGTAATCCTATTTCGAGTCCTCAACAACAACAAGGTTACGTGCCTAATGCGACGACATACGAAACAATGGTAAGTTTGATATTAGCTTATTAATTTTTAGAGCATAAATGATTTCTTTCGAACTATAGCTAGAATGGGTTAATTTTGAATTTTGAGGCAAGTTTTGTTATTTTGGACATGTGCGTCATATTCATTTGATGGTTAATAAAGCAATATCTCTCGGTGAAAATACATCAATGGAGGAATTTTACGGGTTTCGTGCATTGGTGCGGGATGAAGGATCTAATTGTTTGGCATATGTGCAAGAGGCAGATAGGACTCATGTTCAAGCAAATTATAGAAGAGAGGAGCTAATGTCTGACCATTTGCATCCTCCTATTCGTCGGCGAGGAAAATGTGGTGTTGCAGGTAGGAAGGTACGTGCTATTAAGAGAGGTCGAGCACCTATTGAAATGAGTGAAGATGATCAAACCACACAAGATTCCCAAGCAGTTTCGAATTATGAACCAACAGACATTGAGAATGTGACGTACACGACACCACAGACTCCACAAATATCAAGGAACCCAAGTCTTTCATCACTTGAAAATGTATTTGGTAGTAATCAACCTCAACATTTTGACAACGCCCCAAACTTTGTGGATGGTGATGAGTTGGAGGATGCGAATCAAGGTGCAAGCTACGGTGGTGAACCATCAGTGAGGAAAAAGCGTACAATCATTCCTAAGCTTTGTAGGACTGGTATGTTAAAATCTTCACATTATTCTTTAAATACGTATTTCTTTTTAGTTGAATAACTGAAAAGTTGTTTCTACTTTTAGGGAGTCATTATCTTAATCAGCACGGCCAAAAGAACAAAACAAAAGTTTCTGTGTTGACAAAGAAAAAAGGCAAAGGATGATTCTGTGAACCGCCCCAGACTGTGGTGGATTACATTCGGTATGTTGTTGTATTGAATTTTTGGACACATCGCGAGTGGTAATTTGCTTTAACTCCTGTTAATTTAGTTTTAATTTGATGCCCAGCTTTTGGGGCAGTGGTAAAGTTGTGCTGTTGCAGCTGTTATTTGTGAGCTTTCTGGGAAGTATTAGTTCCAATTGTGTTGATTAGAATTTTGTTCAATCAAATCAAGTACTAGTTGATTTTGTGATGGACTTAAGTCCGTGTAGTTTGTATTTCTGCAAGCTGTGTAAATATTTTTATGCCGTAAATGTTGCTCTTTTGCTGGCTTTTTTAAGTTTTGTAATGTTTTTCTTATAATTGAAACATGTATATATGTTTCATCCTTGTAATTGTAAGATTTAGTGCAGAGTGGTCAAATTGGATTCCTGCCTGTATATAGAGGGTTAATTAAAATTGTTCAAGTGCATCTTGTTGTCAACTAATTATGTTTTATTGTTTGGCATTTGAGAGGAGTTGAATAAAGATAAGGCTTCTAATTGGAAGTAGTTTGTACAATGACCAAGTTGTAGTCAGCAATGACAAAATTAAGCTTTGAATGGTTAGCAAATGATTCGAATGAAATTGGTACTTCAAAGTTGTTGTTTGCTATCAAGAGGTATTCAAGCTGTTTCTGCTGAGACTTGGTTCTTCAAGATATTTTAGATCACACAACCCTATAAAATGAACAATTATATAATTTTTATACATGTTCTATTATGTTATGCAGAAAAATACAAAATTAACGTGACATCAGTCTACGTAGCACCATCTGTTAAAGGATGCTATGTCTGAAATTACCTTGAAGTGGTAGAGTTCCATTAAGGTTCCATCAAACAATAAGTACTCTATATTTCTTAAAGCTCCCAACTCTTTCGTACAAAAGAAACATAAAAGAATCATCAACATGTAGCCATAGGTGTTACAAAAGTGCAGCAACTAGCAAATGACACCTAATATGATGGAACAACATAGTTTTAACCAAGACACTGATACTGTCCAGGAATTCATAATGATAATGTTAGGAAGGTAACAAATAATAAAACAAGAGCTTTTCTAGAACAAAAGGCAAAAAATTAATATTATTTGAATTACATTACATTAGCTAACTGAAAGAAAATTATCAAAACTAGACATTGACCCACATTTGGAATTAACACAATTAAACTAATCAACAATTGTCCACTTAATTTTAATTACGATCTGGACATCGACGCCTATCATGTCCGGTTTGTCTACATAATCCACAAGCTCGCTCATATGCAGCAGCACCACGATCCATCTCATTGGGTATTCTACTGTTCCTTGATCGATTGAGACGGCGATAGAATTCATTACTTTTCATTCTAAAATTAGGAGATGGCCAATACGCCTTATGGCCAACCGGTGAGAAGGACCCAGAATATGTTGCAACATAATTCTCTACAGTGAAATGTTTACTAACAAAGTTTCTAGCTAGCTCTCCCATTCTATCAGTAACCTTCATGACATGTGAACATGGGAAATGTAAATTAACCCATTTTCTACAATCACATTTTCTTTCATTCAGTGAAACACAATGAGGATTACCACCAGTACCATCAACTTGAATAGCTCTAACCTCAAATACCCCTGGGTATATTCCAATCAAAAACAAAGTGCCTTTTTGAACTTTCATAGTTCTTCTCCCACTTCATTTTGAAACTTTCGGTCCATAATTCATCTTGTTCTAGGAGTTGTTGCGCTTTTTTAGACCTACGAGTGTATCTTTAAACAGTTTGCTCTAATGAAAGTCTGACCATAGAAGTGACCGGCAAGCCACGTGCTTTTTTCAACACTCCATTGAACGACTCTGAAAGATTTGTTGTCAACACTCCCCATCTTTTACCACCATCATGGCTAACCGTCCATTTCTCCAAGGGGATTTCCATGAGATATTCATATGCATCTTCATTTTCTTCTCTAATTTGCCAAATCAAGGACTCAAATTTTCTTACTTGATGGGTTGAAGCAGCCCTCCACATCAGCCTACTAAGATCCTTGTTTGGAAATCGAGATTGAAAATTACTCTTAAGATGCCTTATACAATATCGATGGAAGACTCGAGGTTCCTGAAATCGCCGCAACTCTGCAAACTTGTCAATATTCCTTTTGCCCTATCAAATATAACACAAATATCTTCTCTATCTTTTATGACATGTGCACTCAAATTCTTAAAAAATCATTTCCATGCTTCTTTCGATTCTTTGTCTACAATAGCAAACGCTAGAGGAAGAATATTATCATTTCCATCAATTCCAACAGCAATCAATTATTTAATCTCATATTTACCATACATATGAGTTCCATCTACTGAAATAACAGGGCGACATGTTTGAAATCCATCAATGCATGACTTGAAAGCCCAAAATACATATTTAAAAGTTTTTACCTCTAATGAACTCATAGACTCTTCGCGTTTCCATTCCACAATTGTTCCATGGTTAAAGTGTTGAAAAGCTGCAAAAAATTTGGGTAGGTCACTAAATGATTTCTTAAAGTCACCATACACCAATTCAAATGCGCGTTGACGCCCAAGCCACGCTTTTCTGTATGTTATTTGATGACCAAATTTTTCGTGAACCTTGGAAATGACATCTACCACCAAAACCTTGGAATTTTTTTCAATTTGATTAAGAATCAAAGATGCAATTAAATTGGTATTTAGATTGGCATGACCTCTAGAAAGCCCCTCAGTCTCACATCTATGATTTTCAATATATTTTCCTATTTTCCAAAGGTTATCTCCAACCTTTCGTCCTCGGAGAAACCACAAGCAACCCAATGAAGTATGAAACTTACATCTTGCAACCCATAAACTCTTGTTTGATGTCACCACCTTGAATTCTTTATTTTTTTTAAACTCCAAATTGTCACAGCTCGTTTTAATTTTTCTTTACTATTAAAAAACATACCTTTTTTCAAATCTTTTGTGCCATCTTCACACCTGACGCAACAATACTCCATCTCAGATTCACATGTAGACATGAAAATGTCTTCCTCGTTATCTAATGTTCTAAAATAGGGTACATCATTTTGCACTTCAGACACATCCTTTTCAAATTGATTAGGAAGATTTATACCAATGTCATTTTGAGAAAAATCTCTAGCATTATTGATATCTTCATCTGATTCACTTTCACCATCATCTTTTGAAGGTTCATCTTCCTCCAAACTTTCTTCACTAATTTCAGCATTTACATCACTATATGGATCAACATTGTTCTCATTTTCTCTGTGGAAAAGGAAGTTCAATTAAATTTTAGAAAATTATGATACATAGAAGCTTGTTTTAAAATCAGTAATTTATTCTCCATAAGGTTATTCCTTAAAAAAGTTAAGGTAATCACAAAAAATATCACTATCTATCTATATATGTATATTTATAATGAGTAAAATTGTGTTATCAACTAATTATATTAAACTTCATTAAAACATAAATTTGTTGTTTTACTTGTGCTCATATTTTCTCAAACTATTGTCAACATGTCTTTGGCTACTTGAACCTTCGCCAAATGATTCTTGGTCATGCATTAACAATTGTTGAAATGGTGGTTGAGCAATCAGCTCTGCATAATGAGGTTGACTAACCGTGGCAAATCCATAATTTTGAGACAATAAATTCATGTGATAACCATGTTGACCACTAATTTGAAATATATCATTTTGATTTGTTGATTTGGTCTTTACATACATTTCCAAAACATTTATGTCAATCTTATCCGCAAAGTTTTGAGGTATAACAAAAAATTGTAGCAAAGATTGATCATCATCAATTTTAAACTCAATGAACCTTGTATGGTTACCTTGAATCGAACAAGGATATTTTCCCGAAATATCCATTTGAATATTTTCACTAGTTGTACCCATTTTCTCATGCAATAATTCAACCAGTTCAACATACTTCATTGAAGTACACATGTTAATAATCATTCTAGCACATTCAGTATACCTGCATCCGTTCATTTCAGTAATTATTTCGCCACCCCAGTACAAAGCAACCATCACATTATGTTCAAAATTTGCCATTTTTATTCCTACAAATAAAAATAAGTCATCTTTCTAAGTAATAAATTAGAAAAATATTTCAAAGCTATGGTAAAAATAATAACACAATATGATACATTGACTTGACTTATTTAATTCATACCTTTGTCAATATTGTTTCAAAATTGGGCTACACAAACAAAATTTTGAATGAATATTCTTGGAGTGTTTAGAACATTTGTTTCAACAAGGTTCATTTTATAACCATTTGTCGTCAGTAAAAAAAAGAAAAAAATAACTTTAACATAGTGTCGTAATTGATAGTCACGATTTAATGCAGAAATGTGATCAGCGATAATGTTTTATGATCTGTAAGATTCCAATGTAGTAGAATTTTATTCTTAATCCGGTGCCCCGTGATTCAATAAACATAAAACGTGATTGACAATTACGTTTTATATAATAAACGTGATTGTCAGTTACGTTTTATAATCTGTAAAATACAGGATTCGATTCTTTAATTGCAGAGCCCGTGACTGGATAAAACGTACTAAAATATAAAAATGTTACTTTAAGTAACGTTTTAGCTCTAAAACGTAATTCTAGATAACGAAGTATAAAACGTTATTGTCAATAACGTTTTATTTCTGTTTGCTCCGTGAACTTTTGCTCTTTTTTTTTCATTAAATTTTTTAAAATAAAATAAAGCATAAAACGTTACTGTGAACCACGTTTATACTAGTTTTGTAAACAAAATTAAAAACATACTATTTTGGTGAATTGATTTATAGAATGACTTATTTTGGTCAATTCTTCTGGAATGAATAAAGGGTGGCATAAAAGGTAAGCTTGGGAAGTATTATACATGGGATGAAAAAAGGGTGTGGATAGAGACTTGGGGTGATGCAACTTTTATATTGCATGTTTCCTTCTGAATCTCTACTTTAGATTATGTAGTGGATTCAGATCGATCGATGATGCTTACATTAGTATATGTTATTTGTATTATTACTATTTTTACTATGCTTTGAATCTAAATTTGATGATGTTCCTTAGATAAAGACGATGGTGATTTCTGACAGCTTCTACTCTTCTTCCTTATAGTGGCGGAGCCAGTGGCGGAGCCAGCCATTTTATAAAAAGAGTGTATAATTTTAAAAATTACTCCTTAATGTGAATTTTAACTAAATAAAAATATTTAAAAACACTTGGACCAAGAATCAAACCCTCAACCTTCCGCTTCATACTTCCAACACTCATTTTACCATTGAGTCAGCTCCTATAATTACTCAAGTGTGTACAAACCTAAATATATATTTAAAATATCATAAATTTATCTCGTAGATACGATAAAACTTTCCGACAAAGGGTGTTCACTTGTGCACCCTTCGTTAGCTGTCGCTCGGCCCCTGGTAGGAGCTGATCATAATTCCTTTAGTCATTGTATCTCCTGTTGCTCTTGTACTTGTTTCAACTCCGGTTGCTCTTGTACCTGTTTCAACTAGTTTCATGGAAAATATTAGTTGGTATCTTTATATATATATATATATATATATATATATATATTCTTAAAAATTTAGAAAAGATAAACGTAAAAAAGAAATAGTCAAACTCCTAATTGGTTGATAACTTCAAGACTGAGTGGATATATAGATATATCCTCCCTTGACTGATGTTAATAGGAAACGTAGATAAGAAGATTAATGAAACGTTAAATTAATTAAAAAAAATTAATGTAGGTTGAGATTTTAGCGTCACGGGATATGTTTAATTAATAGCCATAATTGCAACGTTGGAAATTAAGTATCACAACTCTTTGATTAACTTATTCAACCCTTTTTGTCCATTTCAATTACATCATTTTTAGTTTAAAGTTTAAACTATTGAGCATTTGTGACTTGTGAGCATGATTGAAACAACTTAATACCAAATACTAATATAAATATATATATTTGGAAAACTTAATTTAAATATTTTAATATAGTAAGACTTTTTTACATTACTTATATGCGGTTTCAATTTGTTATAATAATATGTAATTTCCCGTATTTTTAAGTAATTAATTGCACTTACAATAAATGATTATTGGTGATTATTCTTTTGGTGAGATGATATATATATATATATATATATATATATATATATATATATATTAAAAGAAAAAAATACATCCTGCTCAAAGTACATAAAAATCAATATTTCTTTTTCTTTATTTCCGACCCTTATTGTTTTTTTGTTTTTAATTTTTATTTGAGGTTGATATTTATTTTAAGATTTCACTAATTTAATTTTTTGCTTCTTAAGGACCATAGATCACAAAATTCTTTTACTATCTTCCTTTTTATTTTTTACTTGATGATGAATATTTATATCGAAATAAATTAAATTTGACCTTATATCGGAAAGTGTCATATTGAAGATAAAATACCCTTTAACAAAATAAATTTTATATTCAATAGGACTTAATCTCGAAATTTATAACTAAGAAAAAAATGCTTATTAATCCATCATCATAATTATCTTCGTTAGTCAAATCATTAATTATCATCATCTTGATAATGTCAATTCAACAACTAAATGAAGTTAATGATTATTGTAAAACGAAGACCGCAAATTATTCATGGTGGGTTACGTAGTCAATTTCTATATTATTTAAAGAGGATTAAAAAAAAAAACTAATCCTTTTTTTATGGTGACTAAATAGAAATATTCCATCGTAAGCAAAATATATGTTTTTGTCATTTGAGAACTATGATATAAAATGTATTAATTATGTCATGATAATTCTTGTTTAACTTCTAATCGATCTGATAATATAGAAAATTTCCTATACTATCAGGTTTCTACAAGATAACTACATATAAATGTAACTATTCATGATAAGTGAAATTAACCCCTTAAAAATATATATATATACACCTGATAATATAAAAAATATTTATAATATAATGTATATAAGTTAAATCTTAATATTTATTTTTTACGGGAAAAGCCTCTTCAATCTTTTTTTTTTTTTTTTTTTTACATTTAACTAATTAGCTTATATGATGTTTACATGCCGTATATTCTAAGACAAGTAGAGCTTAAGTTAATTACTAAAAATCAATTATCATCAAAATGCCTAAAGAAAAATTAAATCTTGCTTATGTAATTTAGGATTAATTAATGTGAAACCCAGGCTCAAAACTAAGCAAGAGTCTCTGTAAGGTCATAAATAAGGTAATTAAATCCAATTTTAGGTCAGAAATAGGCTCTTTAATTTAGATACAAATTATCCAACCACTTTTAGGTTATAGATAAGGTAATATTCTTCATTTTCCTCTTCTTGCCCAGACATATCATTTTCTTCTATTTAATTTTATCATAAGAAAGTAACTTTTGTTACAATTATAAAATCTACAAATTTTCTTTTTTTCGATTAACACATGACAAAGTGTACAATTATTTGAAGTTATTTTATTTTTCTATAACCAATTTTTCCACCTCACCTGGATTTTATCAACGAAAATTCGGTAATTTTAAATTAAAATAATATAATATTTATAAATTTTTTGATTGTGAACCCAAATATTATCCTATATTGATTTAAAATTGTTATTCATATTTATCAATTTTGAATTTCTCACGAAATAAGGGTAAAATCTGCTTACATTCCAACTTTCTTTTATCATAAAACATGTATTCTAACCTCATCATGAAAATAACACAAAATATGAGATGAGTGATGACATTAGAATATTCAATAAAAAATAGTAATAAAATCATATAAAATAAATATTGCAAATTGATCCGTCTAATGAAAATGATCGTAATTTAAAAGTACTAAATCATGCTAAAATAAGTCTAATAAGTATTAATTACATGATTAAACATTAAAGTAAATTTAAAATTAGATTATGTAATTTAAATATCAAAACCAATTAAAACTAAAGAACAAATATTTAACATTATTGTTATTTTTAGTTTTTAATTAAAATATTTTGTTAGTATTAGTATTGATTTAATTTGAATTGAGCTTAATTAGAGTTACTAATATCTATGGACTATAAATTTTATTGGATAATTTAAAATTCTAAGTCTCAAAAACGTAAAAAAAATATTTAATTCCAAATATAGTCATTTTTTTTTTAAAAAAATTAAATTAAGTCAAGGCAAATCATTAATTGATTTTTTTTCTTTTTAGATTTAACTCAAATTTTAATTAGATTTTATGCGTCCCGCTCATCACACCGCAAAATAATAACAAAAAAATTGTTTATGCTCTAACTTTCTCATATCACAAAGTTAGGGTAAAATGCATTTACAATCTAACCTCTTCATACTATAAAATAAGAATAAATTCCATCAGACCCTCTAACTTCATCATTCCATAAAATAAGAATAAAAAATAGTTTACACTTTGTTTTTTTCATACCTCCGTACATTCTAATTTATTATTATATCATAAATAACTATAGAATTTGTTCACACTCTTAACTTTCTCATTCCATAAAATAAGGATAAAATTTGTTTATAATTTAATTTTTTCATACCATAAAATAATAATAAAATTTGTCTATATTTTAATTTTATTTTATCATATAACAAAATAAAAATTAAAAAATCTGTTCACACTTAACCTCTTCATACCTAATAATATTAAAAATAATAAAAAATTCCATAAATTTACAAACATCCTAACTTTATCAAACCACCAAATAAAAATAAAATCTATTTATACCATCATATCATAAAATTAGGATAAAATCTGTTTGTATTCTAATATTTTCATACCATAAAAATTTAGAATAAAATCTATTCACACTTTAACCTTACCATTAATTCACAACATAATTATAAAATTTATATATTTTTTTATAAAATTATACTAAATATATATGATCTGCCGAATCTCATTGTTAAACAAAGAAAAATAGAAAAAAGAAAAAAAAGGATGGTGCTTGTGTGAGTTGGACAGCGGCAAAATCGAGAAATATTAGTACTAGTATAACATATTTAACTGAAATGGCTCCATGTAGATTACGGCATTAATACAAGTAAAGAAGACAAACTCCATACTTCCAAAAACACTATAATTTTCATTCAAATAAAGCTTCCAATGAAGGGGTCTCTGTATATTTGAGGATTCTGTGGAAAGAATCTTTTGATTTATAGTTCAATCTATAATAATGGCTGAAGAAATTTGTTTCTTTACAAAGGTATGGTTCTTTTTTTCTCTTTATTTTTGAGTATATTTGTATGAGATCCAGCTTAAAAGTACTTCTTGCTGAGTTCTACAATCTTGTTGAAGCTGAACTATCTTCCCCTTTACTAATTGGTTTCTGGGTTTTTGCAAGAATGTGAATTTATGGTGGACTGGTGATTTTAGTGAGAATTTTTCACTGTATTTTGTATTTTGTGATCTGGGTTTTGATTATTTTTTTTGTTTTTGTTTTGGGGTTTCATTATCTTGGTTTCGCATTAAACAGAGTGGAAGAAAAAAAATTGATTTTTTTTGGCTGTTTGTTCGTGGGGTTGTTGTGATATGCAATTTTTTCAGCTAAAATACTTGTTGGAGTATTGGTTATGTTCTCAAAGAATTGATAAGCTCATGTTTGGCTGTAGATTTTAAAGTTTGGAACTTGAAGATTTGTGTGTGTGAAGTTGTGATTTTCGAAATTTGAGGTTGTGGATATGTAATTTACTTGGAAAAAAATTGAAATGTTGTGAATGGAAGTCCCAAAAACTCGAAGTTGAAAATATTTGAAGATAAGAGTTTGAAATTTCGTGGCTAAACAAATATTTGAAGATAAAATTTCAAGAACTACTCCGAAAATTTATGGCCAAACAGTAGCTAAGGAAGATGTATTTCTGGTGAGGACATTTTTATTTTTTCTTTTGATGGTTGTTGACTTCCTGGAGGTAAATTTTATGGAATCAACTCAGATTGACATGTTATAGTCTCATTCTCAATGGATACCTTCTATGAAAAAGAACATGTGGTTGTTCGAAAACAGTTTGCCTTGTCCCTCAAGCCTTTTAAGTTTAATTGCTCAGTGGGCCGTGATTAGAGATTATGTTGCTCGGACACTCAAAAGTGTTGCCACACCGTGTTGGATCCTCCAAAATGCACAGGATCGGGGACGACATATTTGAAGAGTCCGATAAACATAGATTAGAGGTGTATTTTGTTTTCCACCTAGTTCACTGATAGTCTTCTTTTATTTGAATGTCAGGATGCTCTCATCATAAAACCTCCCAAGAAATCTCCGGCATTGTTAAGGATGATAGTTATAGTGTTTGCAATGGTCTGTGGTGTTTATATCTGTTCAACCTGTCTTAAACAGACTAACACTGAGACAACAAGAAAACTCTTGAATATCGAAGTTATAGAAAGGCCTTGTCATGAATCTGATACCGACCGATCTCAAATTCCATACTTGCATTATCCTAAACCGAAAACCTTTAGCAGGTAGGTATTTGAGTTATTTAGATTTGCTTATTAATCTTCAGTCTTTCTGCAAATTTGTCTTTTTAGTCATTTTACCTCCTTTGTCTATCTATTGTAGGGCTGAATGTTCCTGTAATCCTGTACGTCTGTTTGCCGTTCTGTCAGCACAGAGGTCTGGAAGTGGATGGTTTGAGACACTATTAAATAGTCATATTAATATAACCTCCAATGGTGAAATTTTCTCTGTCAAAGAGCGGAGAGAAAATGCTTCCTCAATCCTGAGGTATTTGGACATGGTTTATAATTTGGATTTGTTCACCAGTGCTTCCAAGAATCACTGTTCAGCTGCGGTTGGCTTCAAATGGATGCTTAATCAGGTAAAATCATTTTGTTAATTCACATGCTTTCCGTGCCATGTCTTAAGCATAAAGTTTGGCTAAGTTGTAGCCAGGGATATAAAAATGCCGAGGAAGGGTAGACATCTTTTATCAATAGTTGATCACACTTGAAGAAAGTGGTTCATTTTTTATGCTTTCTTGAGATTTTCAGACAACCTCAATTCAAACACCAATAGACTCCTTGAGATAGGGAGATCCTTTGCCTTTTGAAACACTTTAGTTGTCACAGTGGACGGGCCTTACCTTAACAGAGCTTTTTTGAGAAATGGTGTGTAACGCTCAACCCCATTTGGATAGTGCTAAGGACTCTTAGTATTATTGTAAGAAACTTTGTATAATGTTTGAAAATTGGCTAAGCAAAATACCGTTTGTAAAGCGCTAGAATTTAGTTTTGGGAGATTCCAATTCCTTGTATTGATTTGGAGAGGATTTGATCTAAATCGGTATCTTTTTATAAATTGTTTTAAAGTTTTCATCTGGCTACTGATTGTGCCACAAGAAAACTGTTGGCTGAGTTAGATTTGGTCAGGTTGAGCCATTAGGATTAAAAAAAGTTATTATCTCACCATATAAGATTTATTTTGTACTTGAAAACCTTAAGCTTTCTATACTGCATTGCATATACTTCCCCGGTTTCAATTTGTTTGTCTAATTTCAAAATTTAAGAAAGTAAAGAAGGTAGTCTTAAACTAAAGATATGTAGAATGTATCAAAATGTCTTTTAATCTTGTGGTCTTAAACCTGCCACTTGAAAAGTTGAAACTAAAGAGTACGTTGCCAAAAAGGAAAAATGACATTATTTTTGAAACGGTCTAAAAAAGAAAGTAAGATGAACAAATTGAACTAGAGAGGGAGTAATAAAATCATGGTAGTGATCCATTAGGATAAGTATTGTTGATCATGCATCAAGTGAATGGTATTTTGAGATTACGTCTCATCATATTAGTTGGTGTGTTTGTCAGCACTCATCTGTGTGCGGCGTAACAGCAAAATGCATGCTTTGTATACCAGCTCTCATAAATATGCTAAACTTTGTTATTTACAGCCTTTATTGCATAGAGTATGATCTAGCAGGATATTCAATATACGATGTCTTCTGTCTTAATTGCTTATTTCGGAAAAATTGACCGACCAATCTTGACAAACACAGGGGTTGATACAATATCACAAGGAAATCGTTGAGTACTTCAACAATAAAGGTGTCTCCGTAATATTTCTTTTTAGAAGGAATCTGCTGCGCCGTATGGTTTCAGTGCTTGCAAATTCCTATGATCGTTATGCTAGACTCTTGAATGGAACACACAAGTCTCATGTGCACTCAATTGAGGAGGTAATTCCTTCAATCCATTTCTCCCTATTGTGTCATAAGACTATACAATCTGATCATTTTGCGGCTTTTTCTAGGCTTCTACTCTTGCGAAGTATAAACCAGAAATCGATACAACATTATTAATCACAGATTTGAAGAGAATGGAGGCGTCAACCAAAGAGGCATTGGAGTACTTCAACAGTACTCGGAACATATTTTTGTATTATGAAGATCTTATCAGAGACCACACGGTAAGAATATACATTTCTGAAACTCTAAGTCTATAACCATTTTGTCATGAATCACTGCATGTAATTTAAAGCCAAGAAGTGTAGATAATTTCTCATATGACCTGATATATCTAGTCAAGTTTCTTGTTCAGAAACGTATGCACTCTGTTAAGTTTTCCATAAGCAAAGAAATCTGCCTCTACTGGCTCGAAACATTTTGATTTACCCTCCTTTATACTTCGCTTCCATCCATACCCTTGCCATTAGTAAGTCGTCTCATATTTGTCCTTGACTTTTGACTGTGTTCCAGTGTGGACTTGGGGATGAAGGTCCAAATTTACCGCATTGTCTTTTATATGGTTTGAAATTACCCTCTGCTATAATTCTTGTTGGAGCTCCCTTCGAGTCGAGCAGTTGCTATTCAATTTGCTAACGGTAAAGATATGACTGTCAATAAAGTATAACAAAGGATAAAATTAAGACATTTCATGTAGTAGAGGATAGCTTTTGCCCCTTTTTCCTTCTTTACCTGACCAACTGGCTGGGCACTAAATGAGTGAAGGGCTAATTCATTCATTCGTTTCCTTTGTTATCCGTAAATATACTTGTTCTTTAGTGTTGCTCATTATTTCTGGATTATTTGCAGAAATTGGGAGACGTTGTAGAGTTTTTAAGATTGCCACAAATGAATTTAACTAGCCGCCAAGTTAAGATACACAGCGGACCACTGCAGGAACATATCAAGAACTGGGATGATGTGAATAAGACATTAAAAGGAACAGCGTACGAGAGTTTCCTCCAATCTGACTATTAAATTTTTCGCCTTTGTTTTTTGATGAAGGCGGAGATGTAGATATAAAGAGAAATCTAGTTTAGCTCCAGTTTTCCTTTTCTTTCCATATTGCAAGTGTAAGTATCAAATAGTTGTGTCTTCTTCTTTTATTATCCAATCTTTCAATGTTGCTGGCTTGAGGTTTCTAATCTCTTCTGTAAGTTAATTATGAAAAGACTAAATGTGCCAATTGGTGCATGTGATGAAAGTTTATTTACTTCTTCAACTTATTCATTACTTAGTATAGTATTTTGATCATTAGTATAGTATCTACGATGGAGTCCAATTAAATTTGGATTTGCGCAGGTAAGTCCCATTAGAGGCAAATCACTTTCTAACAAAGGTAACTACATATTCAATGAGACTCTCTTGGAAAGAAAAAGGCAATCAAAAGGAAAATGAATGAGATAAAAAGTATTCAGGGAGACTGTTGGAAAGAAAAACATAATTAAAAGGAAAAATGAATGAGATAAAAAGTTAATGTAAACTTCTTTGAATCTAATTAAAGTAATAATTAGCAAGAAGACTTGCCTATAAATAGGCTTACCAAAAAATTAAAAATACTAAAATTTAGGTCACTAATTACTAATTAGCTGTTATTCTGTCATAATATTTAAATTTGCTAAGATAAAGGAGACTAGCTAATAATCTCCTGAATACTTGGTCAAGTTTCTTTTGAATTACTTTTCAAATACTTCCATTTGATTTAAGACTGCAAACTCCAAGTTGACCACTGAAGAACTCGTGCTTTGCTTGCGGAATTGACTTCGTGAAGATATTTGCTGCTTGCTCATTTGTATAACAAGACTTCAAAGTTATTTCTCCAGTAGAAACAAGATTTTAAATAAAGTGATCGCAAATATTTATGTGCTTTGTTCTACTATAAAATGCTGGCTTCTTCGACATCGCAATGACAAATCTATTGTCACAAAAAATCTCAGTTGCACCAGCTGAAATCTGATAAAACTAACAACATCTCTCCTTAATGAAACTGCTTGACAAGCTGTAGAAGTTGTTGCAATATATGTAGCTTCTGAAGTTGATAAGACCACCATTTCCCGCTTTTTTAAACTCCATGAAACTGCTTCAGATTCAAGATTAAACAAGAAATCAAATCTTCTCTTTCTATCATCAACGTTGTTTGCATAGTCACTATCAACAACATCAATTAATGTGAAATTTGTCACCTTCTAATATTAAATTTCATGATTTGTTATCCATGCGATATATCTTAATACTCTCTTTGCAGCTCTAAGGTGAAGCTTACTTGAATTGTGCATAAGTCTCGATATGACGCCAACAGAGAAAAAAATGTATTGTCTTGTATGAGACAGGTAGTTCAAACCACCATCCAAACTTCTAAAATGAGTTGCATTTGTCATTTTAGAACCATCATCACAACACAACTTCTTATTAATATTCATCGGCGTGGCAACAACATTACAATTTACCATATTGATCTTTTTCAAATGTTTTGTTGCATATTTTTCTTTGTGAAAGAAATATACCATCAACTCTTTGTTTTACCTCAAAATCAAGAAAATAATGCAATAAACCAATATCAGACATCTCAAAATTTTTCATAATGTAGTATTTAAATTTAGTGACGATACTCACTCTAATCCATATATATATACATATATGTATATATATATATATATATATATATATATATATATAAATGACTTAAACTTTTTCAAATGGATGTAAAAATGTTTGTCACCCCCCCTACCCCCCGTTTTGAAAATCCTTATTTATATATATATATATATATATATATATATATATATATATATATATATATATATATATATATATATATATATATATATATATATATATATATATATATATATATATATATATATATATATATATATATATATATATATATATAAATGACTTAAACTTTTTCAAATGGATGTAAAAATGTTTGTCACCCCCCCTACCCCCCGTTTTGAAAATCCTTATTGTCCTGATTTTATTTAGAAACTCTCCAAAGCTCTTTATGGTCTCAAACTAGTTCCAAAAGCTTGGTATGAAAGATTGAGCACCTTCTTACTTCAAAATAATTTCCTAAGGGGGAAAATTGACACAACTCTTTTTATTCAAAGATCTGGTTTGTATATTCTTATAATTCAAATTTATATTGATGATATTATTTTTGGAAGCTCTAATCCCTCCTTGTGTGAGAATTTTGCAAATCTAATGAAAGACGAATTTGAATTGAGTGTAATAAGAGAACTCACATTCTTCCTTGGACATCAAATCAAACAGTCAACTAATGGAACCTTCATTAATCAAAGTAAGTACACAGAGAGTTGATCGAAAAATTCGTACTTGAAAAAGGGAAAGCTTTTGGGACCCCATCAGTCCTTCCACATGCCTTGAAATAGCTGCACTAGGGAAATATATGGATGAAAAATTATATAGAGGAATGGTTGGATCACTATTGTATCTCACTGCTAGTTGACCAGACATCATATACATCGTATGCAAATGTGAAAGATTTCAAGCTATTCCAAAGGAATCACATCTCACTGATGTAAAACGAATTAATCGCTACCTGATTGACACCACAGAATTAGGACTATGGTACCCTCACTTATCTAATTTGAATTAATTGGGTATTCAGATACTGAATTTGCAGGTGACAAGAATGATCGCAAAATTACAAGTGGAACATGCCAAATTTTGGGACAATCCCTAGTATCATGAATAGCAAAAAACAAACCTAGCTTGCCTTATCCACGACTGAATCAAAATATTTTGAAGTTGGAAGTTGTGGTACTCAACTAATTTAGATAATGCATTAATTACATGACTATGATCTCTCTTATGAATTTGTTCTGATTTTTTAAGATAATACTAGTGCAATTAGCCTATCGAAATATATATTTTGCATCATTATAGGGATAAGCATATTGATATCAAACATCATTTTATTTGATATCATTTTGAAAATGGGGATTTTTCATTAGAATTCGTATATTCTGAAAATAGTTAGCTGATATTTCCACAAAGCCTTAACTTGAAGAGAGATTCTGGTTCCTTAGAAAATGTCTCGATATTACTTAATTTTAATTAATTTTGTTCCTTATGCATTTAATGTTTTCTTTTGTTTTTTTTTTTGAAATTTTAGCCTTTCACCGCCTCTTCCGCTTCCTGTAAATCCGTCCTTTCTTTTCCTTTCAATCTTCTCTTTTTCTTTTATACTTCTCCCCTTTCTTTTCAAAAACCCTTCTTCTTCTATTTCTTCTCCCTCTTGTAAACTCTATTTAGTTTCCTTGTTTTCGTCTTCCTTATTCAATCTCAATATGACTAGAACTCGTTCCATGGCTTCTCAAAAACCCTCCATTCCTTTGAGTTCTGTCGAAATCAACATCTTGTACGTCTCTTTTGACTCTTCCATAGGACCAAAGGTTGCTGATTCTATATCTTCAAAGAAGAGGGACCCTACATCAATATAAAAGGTTTCAAAGAAACCTTGCACCATTGCATTAGGATCTCTCTCTCCCACAGACATGCACATGTTTTGAGGAATCGAACAGAAGCACATGTATGAGAATTTCAAATATCGACCCATCGTCGCTAGTCGTGTGGTTAATCTTAGTCAACTAATAGACTCTTATTCCCATTAAGCTCCTATCTTAAAGTTAAGAAATTATCATTATTTTTACTTTTTGTGGTCTTGAAGTTTTTGAAGAGGTTGTTTGACTCTTCTATACGAATCTTCACATATCTCCTGAAAGTGGTGAACTAGAAAGATTGGTCTAGGGTAATCGTCTTATCATTAATGAACTCGTTTTTGAGGATGTGTTTGGTACAAAGTTTTTGTGTGATTTTATATATGAACAGAATACCCGATGATTTTGAAGTCTCTCTAGAAGGTGCTTAGAAAGCTGTGGCGGAACAGGAGTCTGATATCTCTGACTTTGGGCCTTTGTCACTATGTTTTGAAAATCGTATATTGGCGTATATTATTTCTAACACCCTCATTCCTAAGAAAGATTCCCTGAGTAATATCTCTACTCGGGATGTTTTTATTCTCTACTGTTTATTGAGGAAATACCGCATAAATTGGATGGTATGGTTCAAGGAATACATGTGGGGAAGATCCAAAAATATGAATGCCTGTGCCATCTTGCCGTATGGACTGATCGTCTTATTGATCTCTCAATGTTTACTCTTATTTTTGTTAATGCTACTTATAATTCCAATACTTTTTTAAGAACGGGGTATGTGCAGGTAAAAAATAAGTGGGTCAAAAAGGAATATGTTAAGACAAGGGTTGAGAACCCCAAGCCTACAAAAATCTCTGCCAATTCAGCCGCCATTCTAATACAGGAAAATGATGAGCTTAAGACTCGGCTTCTAGCAGTAGAATGTGGCTTGGAGACTCTTCACGACATTGTGGAAAAAGTCTTTCGTCTGTAGAAAGATAAAAGTAATGACGTGGGTAAGCTGCACATTGTTATGACATGAATTAAATAGAAAGGCATCACCATTGTCAACCGATTGATAAAAAAAGTTGACTTACATATGAGTGGAGTCAGCTCATATAACAATGATCTTGCAGTTACTGTTTAGACCACTTCTCCAGTCTCTCTCGCAATGTGGAACGTTCAGACGACTCTTTTTGTGGAAATGTTATCAACACTCTCAAATACTTTTTGGGTCATCGTTAGCCTCTCCTCTTCAAATTGTTGCTTTTCTTGATGTTTTTGGACTAACATTTAATAAAGGTCTATCCTTTGTTACTTTGTAGACCATATAATGAGGGCACTCTAACCTCTACGCTTCTTTGATATTATCTGCTTTTATTTTATTATATCTCTGTGTGGTTTTGTGTTCTTTTTTATTATGCCAAAGGGGGAGATTGTTTCCCATCATTTTCTCTTTAAGACGGGGGAAGTTACACTATTATCTGGTCTCAGAGGCAAGGGGAGTTAAAGAACCAACAAACAGTTTCTAACAGGGAAGTACTTTTGACTTATTATACTTCATACTAAAATTGTGATCAAGTTGTTATCATCAAAAAAGCGGAGATTGTTAACTCCTTAGAGTCAGTTGGTTTTGATAATATACATTTAACATTTTACTCACAAACCTCGCATGCATTGAAATAAAAAAAGGAAGTAATCTAAGTAGACAACACAAGGATGGAAAAGAATATGTGATTGAATTAAGAAAAAGAAAAGCATCAATCAATCTAAGGAATTAGGATCAACATACAGATGGCCCAAATCCAACATATAGCTCACCTTGATTGACAGACAAGATTAATCTATCTATAAAAGTAAAAGATGCAAATTAAGTAAAAGATCCAAAATATGTTGGCCAAATATGGAAACAATCAAGCCAACTAAGTTAAGCAAAATAGAGAAGTAAATCATTCTAAGGACTCAAGATCTGCTGATCAGACAAGAATCAAGCTAGAGAAATCAAAAAGGGTATAGAAGCAATTTACCATGCACATATCTGATATGGACATGGATCAGCGAATCGCCTCAATCAAGGAATTTCTCAACTATCCTTGATTGAGATAAAAATCCCTAGGATTATTCCTTAACAAGACTAGTCCTCAAATACTATATAATCCTCAGTTGGCCCTAATTGTGAAGTACACACTTTACTTGAACTTGTACGATATCTTCTATTATCTTTCATAAAAACGTTGTATACTTGAGAGCATACAAATGAAAAAGAAAAGAAAAAGAAGGATTTGAGAGTAGGTTATACGGTTGTGTCAATTAGAAGTTCTATTTTGCATGAGAATTATACAAGAATCATTTGTAACTTATTAAGTTCCATACTGTTCTAGAGGAAACCCTTGAAACACAAGGGGGACTGAATTAGGCACCATATAAAATTCTTTTTGTCATTTACTTGCTGTTATTTTATTGCTATATCTTCATTTTACTAACATGTAGGTGAGTCGACTGGCCATTACTGGAAATTGACTAAAGGTAGTTTTTTAATTCACCCCCTCTTGATTATGAAAACTTCCTCTTCAAAAATCATTATTTAAAGAGACAAATTTAGCATCAAATTAGTACATTGGCCATTTGAAATTAGTAGCCAAGGCTAAGAAATTTCTCACATTTTCAAAGCGGTCAACAAGAGAAAAAGTTTTGCGAAAATCAATACCTTATTGTTGGGAATTACTTTCTGCGGCGAATCCTACCTTGTGTTTTTGAATATTGCCATTATGATACTTGACCCTAAACACTCATTTTATCCCAAAGGCTTTCTTTCCTTCTGGAAAATTTACCAAGTTTTGCGTTTGATTCTTTTGAGTAGCCATCAACTCCTCTCCACAGCCTTGCACAATTTATCCTATTTTTCAACATCTTCAAAGAAAGTACGATCTGAAACAAGTAAAACAAAATTAGATGTACTGTTAGCATATTTAGGATTTTATTTCCTATCTCTTGCTGATCTTCTTAATGGAGTTGGCACAAAAGCTTTTTCCAAATATTGGAGAAGTTTCTCGTGCATTTGATGAGGTAGTTAGTTAATAAACCAGCCAAAAAAGGATCTGCTCTATACTCTTGATTAACAATGTCGTTAAAACGCAACGATTGAATGCTTAAACTTTCATTTGCTGAACCAAAGTTCCATCTTTATTGACCGTAAGTTTGCCTCTCACTGAATTAGATAACTTATAAGCCTTGAATTGTGTGCTATATTAAAAAAATGCATTTTTTATATTTTTCATCAAGCTTACGTCAACTTGTGAATTTATCAAGGCATAAGTTAATCATGTAAATGGGTTACCTTGGGTTTATTACCTCTCCCAACTTCAAATAGTGTTAGATTAAACACGCCTTAGTGGGAGTATCATTCAGTAGATAGACAGCAGTGACTACAACTTTATCCAAAAACACTTAAGTACACATCTACCTTCCATCATGCTTCTGCCCATCTCGACAATCGTGGTTCTTTCGCTCTGCTACACCATTTTGAACTTTCGTATAAGGTGTTGTGAGTTCTCTGTGTATTCCATTTTTGTTGCAAAAGAAATTGATTTCTTTTGACATACACTCACCACCTCTATATGTCCGAATAGCTTTGAGTCTAGATCCACTTTGCCTCTCAACAATAGATTTCAATTTCTTGAAATTGTCAAAAAATTCAAATTTAAATTTTAAGAAATATAAACTCATATGACTATAATCATCAGTAAAAAGACAAAAGTTTTGACTTCCCCTTTACTTGAAATGCCTTTTTTCACCTTTTTCATGTGAAATTAGAAGCCTATCACTACTAAAAAAGAGGGAAAAAAGGACGAACAAAAAAGTGATGGACGGTGTCGCTCAAAATAATGACGGTTTTTGAGACGTCGTTCGTCGCTTTATAGTATATCTCAGAATTTCTTAAATCAAATATGAAAATAGAGAAATGAGAGTTTCCATTATATTGAAAGAGTAAAAAGTAACCGATCACAATTGAATAAATTAATTTCATCCACGGTTGAGCCATTTGGTGCCATTTAAGTTTTGCAATAATTTAAATTGGCAGTTTGCTCCGGTGGAACCTCAAGGAACAAAAATTCAAGCATCCACCAGACTGATTGCTTGGCTAAAGAAAGTTCGGGATGATGCTTAACGTCCAGATTGGATGGTACCAGATGTTTATGATAAACTCGGTCTGTATTGAAACACACAGACAAGTTTAAGACAATATTAGACCAGCAAAAAAAGGCTAGAGACAGTCTCAAGGGTGACTCGTTGCACACCAGAGGTGCAAACTCAGTCGGAGCAATTACAAGAGAGATGGTAAGTTCTAATTCAAACTTTTAAATAAATAATTAGTTGATTTATATATATCATTATAAATTTCAGTTTTTTATTTATAGTAAAAAGAATTGGAACGCTCGTGGATAAGGATGTCAACGAAATCGGGAGGTGTCGATTTTCGCAATCGTTCAGTTACTGGTCTAGTCTGGTTCTGGTTAATCCCGATAAGAATCAGTAGGTAGGGGGTCCGAGATAGGTAACAGAACAGAAACAAAGAATTACCAGTTAGTCCAGGTCCGACAAATACCGGTTTCGGTACTGGTCTCGTTCATTTTTTATAAAATTATAATTGTGAATTATCCATTGAGAGACGTCGGGTAACGGGTTGTGGGCCCCACCAACGACTCTTTCACTCACTTTACTCCACCTTACAACCCCTACACTCCCTCCCCTAACTTTTCTTAATACCCTTAACTTTTAAAAACTATATTTTCATTCTTTTTCTTACCTATAATTACCACAAAATTTTCATTTTTTTCATTCACAAAAAAATCATCTTCTATTCTCTCAACTCTCTAATCTCTTATTCTTTTTGAAATTATGAATTTGGTCTTTAAAAATTGGATATGGAGCATCAAAATTCAACTTTCAACTTTCCATTTTCGACTTTCGGTCATACACATCTACGTTTTTAATTAGATATTGGTACATTCGTTCTAACTTCAAACTTCCATCTCCTTTTTTCATTTAGTTATTTATATATTTGCAATAATTATTTATTTGTTTTGTGAGTAAATATTTATTTGCATTACATTTTCGTATTATATATAATTTACTCACTTTTCATATTTGAATATGAATTTTGGTAAAAATGTTATTGAAAATGGTAAAAAAAAAAAAAGCATAGTTGAGATGGTTAATAATATGATAAAGTTTAGATCCACCACTAATAAAAAAAAATTGATATTTCTTCTAAATCTAAAACTAAAAAATCTTGTGTAGAAAAAATGAATACAAATGATTATACGCATGTTAATGATACTGTTTTTTGTATTGCTAGTAATTGCGGATTAGATCCTTATCATGAACATATACAAAGAAGGTTTGATAATTTTGATGAGGAATTGCCTGAAGATGATAATGTTAATGATTATATTGATACGCCTAATATTGATGATGATGAAGAAACTGAGTCACCTCTGCTAGTATTCTCAGTCCCTCTCCCTGTTTCACTCCTAGTCCCGCTAACTTTCGTTGTCCTGCTCCCGTTCCCCCCTACATCCTAGGCCTAAGGTAGAACCTGCTAAAAAGTCAGTTGTGTGACAATTTATGACACAAAATGAATATAAAACACTAGATATTCGTAATGAATGTAAACATAGATTAAATCATAAAATTGTAGGAAAACAAGGTGGAACGGGATATTTGAGTAATCATTTAATATCATGTTGTAAAAATAAATTTTTGAATGCTAAAGAGGTAGCCGAAGCTAAAAAGAATGGTACCCCCCTTCTTGAGTAAGAGTAGGCGGCTCTAATATGGTTCAAACACAATTAAATCCTTCTACTATTTCTGGCTTTAGTTTACCACGGTCGTGTAGTAGAGAAAAAGATCTTGAAGAATTAGGTAAAATGATTGTTGTTATGGGTTTGCCATTTAGTTTTGCTGGAAATTCCAGATTTATTCATTATATTCAAATTGTGTATAATCCACATTTTAAAGGTTTTGCTAGTAATATAATTAAAAAGGTTGTATTTGATTATCAAGCTCAACATTTTCAACATCTTCATTTTTTACTTTATTATAATAATTATAGCTAGTACTTCTGATATGGGTCATAGTGTAAACGGTAATGATTATTTGAATGTTACTACACATTGGGTTGATGAAAATCTATTAACAAAATGATTGAAAAATTTCAATATTATTTTATTCCTATTCCTCAAATCTATTTAACTGCTTGTTTGTTAAACCCTCATTACAAAGATGTAGGTGCATCTAGGGCGATTAAAAATATATATTTTCATTTGGATATTAATAGTGAAAATGATGGAATACCTAGTTGTCAAGATGTTAAAGATAGTATTAAAATTGAATTTGGAAAATTATATGACTTATATAATTCTAATATAAAATGTATCAAGTAATCAAAACCTCGAAGTTCTAGGAGAAGACTTAATGAAGATGATATTGATAGTCATTTGGATTTTTATCTTGAACTTTCTCATAATAATAGAAATAATTTTGATGCATATCGTAATTAAAATACAGAACCTACTGCTGATGTTCTAGAATGGTGGAGCAATCGCGCCAAAATATTTACAGAACTTCATCGGTGGTTCGAGATGTCTTAACTATTCAAGCATCTTCTGTAGCTTCGGAAAGCATTTTTAGTGCAACAAGGTTCAAATTGGAAATCATAGGCATTCATTAGCAACAAATAGCTTGGAGATATTGGTATTATTTAGAGATTGGAATAATGCCGAGAGAAGAAATTTAGGTCGTGAACCACTACCGACCATATTTGAAAATGACGATGAAATAATGCAAGATTATAGTGACAACGACATTGAAGCAATGAAGGATTTATCTATTCAACCAATTCTCGATCATGTTACTAGAGAAATGTTAAATGATTTAAGAAAAGATCTCTATGGTAACATGAACTATTAAATTTAAATGTGTAATTGTCTATTAATATGAGTATGATAATTCGAGGTTTAATTAAAACAGAATTCTTTCTAGAAGGTGGCTATGTAGATTAGATCTTTTTATACTCTATTAATATTTTTGTAGATCAAGTCGTACTATTCAATTAATATTAAAATAAAAGTATAAATTATTGTGAAATTTAAATTTTTATAGTTTTTAAAGTTTGAAATTTAAAAGTTTATAAACTCAAAGTTTGAATTTTAAATTTTCAAACTTCAATAAAAATTTAAACTTTTATATTTTTAAACTTTAAAGTTTAAAAGTTTGTAAAACTTTAAAGGTTAAAGTTTGAAAGTTTGTAAAATTCAAACTTTCAAACAATAAATATATAATTTTAAAATTTAAATTCAAAATCTCAAACTATGAATATAAAATTTTAAATTTAATTTTAAACTTTCAAACTATTACTATAAAATTTTATATTTCACACTTTGAAAGTTTGAAAAGTATAAATTTTTAAGGGAAAATGCACAAGTACCCCCTCAACCTATGCCCTAAATCCCAGAGACACACTTATACTATACAAATGTCCTATTACCCCCTGAACTTATTTTATAAGTAATTTTCTACCCTTTTTAGCCTACGTGACACTAGTTTGAAAAAAAAAAGTTAACCATCGTTGGACCCACAAGATAGTGCCACATAGGCTAAAAAGGGGTAAAAAATTATTAATAAAATAAGTTCAGGGGGATAATAGGACCTTAGTATAGTATAAGTGTGTCTCTGAGATTTAAGGCATAGGTTGAGGGGGTACTTGGGCATTTTCCCAATTTTTAACTTTAAAAGTTTGAAAAGTATAAACTTTTAACTTTAAAATAATAAAAGTTTTAATAATTAATTTTTTAAAATAATTTTTTTGAAAAAAACAAGCCGTGCATCCCGCTAAACCGATCTGGTCCGGTCCGCTACTGATTCACTAGCGGACCGGGACAGGTACTTCTTCAAGTATTCGGAATTATCAGTATCAGTCAGTCCAAGTTTCGGCTTTTGGTTTCCAGTTTTGTGCCGGTTGTCAAACCCGGTTCCGGTACCGTCGCAAGCCTTACTCGTGGATCCGCTACTTCGGCCCCCGATGACACCTACGACAACAATTCTGATGATGAGGATGATTGTGTAGGAGCTACTCGCTAGCTAGTTTACATCTCTAGACATTTATGAATTTTTTGTAAATTTGAAACAAATTTTAAAGTTAATATTGAAAGAATATATAAGTCTTTAAATTTTTATATATCTTTCAAATGTTATTTTAAGTTTCTTGTTTTATGTTGTGTGTATTGTTTATATAAATGTGTTTGTTGCATATATATAATTGTGTGTTGATTGAGTTGAATTTTATTTGTATTGCAGGTGGTTGACAGTTTCTTCTGCAAAAAAAATTGCAGACAAAGCGATAGACAACGTTGTTTTGTCCGTCGCTTTTCTGGGTTTTTAATTTTTAAACCCCCAGAAAAGCGAGAGATAGTGTGGTTTAGTCATTCACTTTTTTTTTTTGACTTTTTGAAAAAATAATTTCCAGAAAAGCGATGGATAGTGTCCTTTTTTAAGTCGCTTCTCTGGGATTTGCAAAAAAACATATTTTCACAAAGCGACGGATTGCGTCGCATTGTGAATATTTAAAAAACGAAAATTAAAACATATCGACAAAGTCTGTCAGTTTTGTTAAAAAAATTCAAAAAAATAATCAATTTGCGAAGCCGTCCATTGCTTTTGAAAAGAGTTGAGCCAAAAAGCGATGCACAAAATTGTGTCGCTTTTAGCCAAGTACTTGGCTTTTTTCCGTCTCTTTTTGACAGTATTTCAGTAGTGTCTTTTCATGAGTTTGCAAAGAACTCATTAGTTCATCAAAAGTATAATAAAATAAGACATGAGATTCCTCAATCACATTAACAATATGTTCAAATTTTGAAGTAAGACTCCTTAAAATAATTTCTACAAGAGTTTCTTCAAATATATTTTCACCATAATAATTTATTTGATTTACAAATAATATTGGCAACGGATCGGAACTGGATCAACTGATCGGAACGAACCCGTATCGAATCAAATCGGAACGCATTTACCGGTACCAGGATGAATCGGACTGGAATTATCCGGATGGATACTCGGTTCCGTTACGTCCCACTATATACCAGAAAGGAAGCGGAACGAACCAAAATGGAACGGGATGGGATAAATGGGATGACACATCTAGTGATTTCAAAAAATAATTTTCTGGAATTACGAAAATATGTTTTTTTTTTATTTTTCTAAGTTTAAATTAATTGTTTTTAAATTTATAATGTAATTTTTTTACTTAAGTTTATTTTAAAGATATTTTTTCAAAAAAATTTTACTTATTAAGTTTGCAAGTTAAGTCTAATTAATTTTTCAAGATTTAAATCTTTTGAAGTTTATAAGTTATTACTTATTATTTATTAATATTAATATTTATAATATATAAGCTATGTTTATAACTTGTGTCTTGTAATATAAATAAATTAAATTTTTAATTTTAAAAAAGTTAAATAAAAATAAGGATAAAATAATTACACAAATTAAAAAATATCAATTTAATTTATTTAAATTTGTATTACAAATTACAATTTCAATTTACAACTATTAGTAGAGTGCATAGTTTAGGCAACTACCTTCTAGGAAGGATTCTGTTTCAACTAAGTTTCAAATGTAATACTATAGTTGTATAGTCCCGTAAGTCCTCTTTCTAACTCAGCTATAGATTTCCGTAATCAACTTCTGGTCTTGGTAAAGCTCATTGAGGATCTTGAAGTTCGAGCAAAATTCACTACCACATCCAATGGCTGAATCTATGAAAAGTTCAAATTGACTATCTAACTTTGGAAGTCCTTGATTTCTTCGCTCAACATTTATCCAATCTCTAAACAACACTGATATCTCCTAGCTGTCTTCTGCTAACGAATATTTGTGGTCTCCAATTTGAAATCATGCCGCGTTGAAAGTTGTCTCCGAAGCTACTGATGATCCTTGAATTGCAAGCACATCCTTCACCATCCTACTAAGTTTTGTAAATTGAGTTCCACGAGCCCTCCACCGGTTCAATAGTGTGGTATACTTTCATAGTTCATAATATCATTGAAACCCTGTTCAATATATTTAAAAAAAATTCACATTTATTAGAAGAGTCAAGACAAAGTTTATGTTTTATTCGTCCATGAGCACCTACTTGAGGCATAGACGTTTGAGAATTTTCAACATTATCTAAGGAAGAATATTTATCATACATTTCTTTAGCAGGTAATTTTATATTATTTTGACATGTTACCAAATCAGGTTCTTCTTTTGGTTTAATATCTAATTTTGATAAATGCATTCAACTAAAACTTTTGCACCTTATTCTTTATATTCGAGGTTGAAAAGAGTTGCAGTAAAATAAATTTGAGGGATAGGAAAAAGATACTTCTTAAAATTTGTAATCATAACAACAATGTAGTGGTAAATAAATTATTTGTTTTATATTCAGAAAAGATAGATGAAATCTCACACGTGTGTATTAAAATTTAAAAATAGTAAGATAATATATTCGAGAATTTTTTTTAGTAGCATCATAAAATGATTTCAAAATTATTCTAAGCTCACTTACTTCATTCCAACCACTATCATTAAGTTTAAATTCAAGATAAGCATTATGATTATTAAATATAGGTTGTCTATATGCATAAGCAACTTCAAGCATATCATAAAAGGAATTCCATCTAGTTTTTCCATGCTTCGAAACTTTTCTTAATGGAAGTTTAAGTACATTACAACGCTCTTTGTTTTAAATAAGTGTGAAATATGACCAATCTTTGTCGCGAGAGCACTTGAAACATGAGGATAGGTACAATTCAAAACTTGTATTTGAAGTATTATGAACGAATCTTGTTGATCCTTAAGTACGTTTGAGGTACCATTTGAAGCTGTAGGAATTATCTTGAATTCAATCTTAATTAGAAAAAGAGATTGAAAGATTTACCTGCAATTCTAACTGTTGGTACCAATTGTAGTCAAGATTTGACTGTCTCATCACCTTCTTTATTTTTTTTTTAAAAAAGAAAAGAGCAAGCACCACTCTTTAATTTTTTTTACACTTTTTTTAGAGTCTTTCCATTTATTTTTATTATTTTTTTTTAAAAAAAGAGAAATTGTCTTTTTGAGTTGTTCATTGTAAAAAGTGTCATTAGGTTAATCTTGTATATGTGAGTCTTATTTTACTTCATTGGATTGTTCGTTCCCAAAATGTGATATATCTTCTCTTCATGCTTTGAATATAACAGGGAATATTATTTTCATATTTCATCATTTCGATATTGTGCATTTTCTACTGATGATCTTATCTTAGATTTTGTGCAACATTCATCATTCACATAATTGGAACTACATTTGACCTGATTCCTGGCTCAACAGGATATGTAGGTGCTACAATAGCTCGATCATATAACTAGTGTTATTTTTCTTTCTCCTTGTAACAAACACTGAATTTTTTTTTATATATATCTCAAAAATTCACAATAAAGGTGCTATCTCCAGAAATTCAAGACTGGAGATCATTTTGAGATTTGCCAAAGTTTTAACTAGGACATAATTTTTTAGGAAGATCTCAAAAATTCCAATAAATGCAGTGAGAAATTTGATAGCAACTTCAAAAATTCTTCAGCATTTGAAGCTCAAAGTCAACTTGCAAATCTACAGCATTTTAATGGCAAGCCAACAATTTCTCGTACAAATCTCCAATAAAACATGAGTTTCAAAAAACATAAGACGTTCAATAGCAAAGTGATGATTGTCAATTGTATCAAAGTGAAAGACGTATTGTACATATTTTCTTGTTAATCTTACCTTAAAGTTTCTTAATCATGTCACTAGCTAAAGCGACATTGTGTCTTCTAACTATTGTCTTTCAAATACAGGGACACAGAGAAATATCGAGATGATGACATTTTGAAGACACATGAGCCACCCACTTCGTTACACTGAGAATTCATTGGGTCATCCATCCTTTGTATTTTCATAAGTATTTTCTTATTTACCGAGAGGGACATTGTATTTTTATTCACCGAGAGGTTCATTGCATTTTTATTTGCCAAGAGGGCCATTGAATTTTTATTTGCCAAGAGGCCATTGCATTTTTTATTACTGAAAAGATCATTGCATTTTTTAGTTACCGAAAAGGTCATTGCTTTTTTCATTTTCCGAAAAGATAATTGCTTTTTTCATTTGCCAAGAGGGTCATTGCATTTTTTATTTAACAAAAAGGTCATGAATTTTATTTACCGAGAAGGCCATTACATTTTTATCTGCCAAGAGGTCCATTGCATTTTTTATTTAACAAAAAGTTCATGCATTTTTTAACCGAAAAGTCATTGCATTTTTATTTGTCAAGAGGGTAATTGCATTTTTTATTTAATAAAAAGGTCATGAATTTTTCATTTGCCAAAAGATTCATGCATTTTTATTTGCCAAGAGGACCATTGCATTTTTTTCTTATCTGAGAAGGTCATTGCATTTTTATTTGCCTATAGGGAAATGCTTTTTAATTTACTGAAAAAAGTCATACATTTTTCATTTTCCGAAAGTATATTGAATTTTTTATTCGCCAAGAGGGTCATTGCATTTTTCATTCGCCGAGAAGGTCATCGCATTTACATCGCATCTATCTGGTAGTGAAGGATGTGCAACATATCTTTTCAATGTTCAAGTTGGTGGAAACTTGCGTTGAAAGATATTCACATTTATTCGGTGGTGAAGGATGTGCACGATATATTTTCAACGTTCAAGTCAATAGAAACATGCTTTGAAAGATATTTCCATTTAAGTCGCATCTATTCGGTGATGAAGGATGTGCCCCAATCTTTTCAACGTTCAAGTCACTAGAAACTTGCGTTGAAAGATATTTGAATTTAAGTCACATATATTAAGTGGTGAAGGATGTGCACCATATCTTTTTAACATTCAAGTCGGTGGAAACTTGCGTTGAAAGATATTTGCATTAAGTTGCATCTATTTGGTAGTGAAGAATGTGCACCATATCTTTTCAACGTTCAAGTTGGTGGAAACTTGCGTTGAAAGATATTTGAATTTAGGTCGCATCTATTCGGAGGTGAAGGATGTGCACCCTATCTATTCCACGTTCAAGTTGGAGACTTGCATTGAAAGAATTTCATTCGTCCTACTGATAGACATGAATTCAAAATCCTACCGATGGATCATTTTTTTGTCCGTCCTACCGATGGACATACATTCAAAATCCTACAGATGGATTATCATTGTTTTTTCAATCGACCGACCGATGAACATACATTCAAAATCCTACCGATGGATCATTTTTTTTCATTTGTCCTACAGATGGACATACACTCCAAATCTTACCGGATGAATTATCATTTTTTCATTTGTCCTACCAATGGACATACATTCAAAATTCTATCGATGGATTATCTTTTTTCGCTCGTCCTACCGATGGACATACATTCAAAATCCTATCGATGGATCATCTTTTCATTCATTCTACCAATGGAATACATTTAAAATCCTACCAATGGATTATCTTTTCTCACTCATCCTACCGATGGACATACATTCAAAATCCTACCGATGAATCATATTTTTTTCTCATTTGTCCTACCGATGGACATACATTTAAAATCTCATCGATGGATTATCTATTTTTATTCGTCTTACCCATTGACATACATTCAAAATCCTATGGATGGATCATCATATTTTTTTGTTTGTCCTAGCAATGGACGTGCATTCAAAATCTTACCAATAGATCATCACCTTCACTCTTCCTACCGATGGACATGCATTTTTATCCTATTAATGGATCATCCTCGTTTATCATATTGTAAAATATGCCTACTCTTTTTCTGTAATTTAGTCTCTACTAAGAAGTTTCATCTTTATTTTTTTCGAGAACATCCAAGAGGATGCATTCTCAGTGGAGCCATAGGTCTGGACTACTTCAACAGGGAAGCAACACTGCATGGAACCTTTTGGAGGCAAGTCTTGGGATTGATTTCCACCACACTCCAATCAATTTTTATATAAAGGTTATGTGTTAGGCCAAAATTGATTTTGTCAATTTTCGTTGTCCACAATTTCTTTCATCAATCATACCCAACGAAACTGACAGTTGTTGACACCCAATTTTGACGTAATATTTTCAAAATTTGTGACTTTTAAGTATTATTTATTCAATAGTTCAAGGTACACTTTTATAATTTTAAATAAATAAGTTTATCATAACTATCCTTATTTGTCAAATTTTAGGGATTTTTTCTCAATTAATTTAAATTATAATATTTTTTTGTCACAGTCGGTTAAATAAGTTCAAATATTTTTTCATTTTTGATTAGATCGTTATTTTTGTTAAATTCATGCCATTAGTCAAGTTTATTACATTTTATATATATATTTTATGTGTTAAGTTTAAAAATTTATTTAAATACGAGTGAGTTTTGAATATGAATACTAATCAATAAGTTTGGGCCACAATTTCGAGCCCATAAATTGAGCCCAACGGCTAACAATTCACTATTTAAAAAATAATATTGAGGGGGTAAATTTTTTCAGAATTCTTAGTGTTAGAAGAAATTTTTTAATTCTCAATAATTTTACGGCAAAAGCTCTGCCGAAATCCGACAAACCACCCCTTAAATCTCCCACGACACCTAGCTAGTCAGTAGCTCACACAAACCCACCACCACCATCGCTTCTTTGTTCTTCAACACAAGAAATCAAACCCCTTTCATTTTTCCCATTTTCCCGGCCACAACACTGAAACAACCTCTCCCCCAAGCCAACTTAAATCACCCCTAAACAATTCCATTATTTTTCTATTCTCTATCTGGAAAACCAAATACTCAACAACAAACCTGAGAAAACCAACCCCAAAACCCTTTCATCTACTTGGTTACTGTTGTTCATCTTGTATTCCAAACATACTTAGAACAAAACATTGAACATATTTGTAAGAAAATAAAGTTTAAGAACATTTTCACAACTAGAAAATTAAAACTAGTAGCGAAACTAGATTCAGAAACAGATTTTAAAAAAATATACGAAATATTTTTCTTAAAGAAGAATTGTTGTTAATATGTGCCTAAAGAATCTTACTGATTCCAACAAACTTTGCAGTACCAAGTTTAATGAACCAGTGAAGAACAAAAGAATAAAAGAACTGAAATTAATTCACAAATCTAAAGTTTGTAAAACACGTACCAGAATCTGAATAAATTTTAATAGGAAAAAGATCAAGTCCACTGAATTCACAATGTCCCCTTAAGGAAATTATTCCCCTCTAGTATCCGAGGTTTGGTTTGGAATATGACCTCCCAGGGTAAAATAATCTCAATCACCAGAGTATAGATACCAAAAACTCCGGTGTCAGCGAACCACTCAACGGCAGTAAAGTACACTTAGAATACTAGATTTAGTAGTTGAAGAAGAAGTCCATTTCTTTAAAATGAGAGGAAATCCCTCAATTTATAGAAAATAAAGGATAGTGCGAAAAAGTTCTTATTGTGCCTTACCGGAAAGGTCACAAACCTTTGGAAAAGTCACAATCTTTCAGAAAGGTCGTCACCTTTCATAAAAGTCACAACTTTACATAAAAGTCACAACTTTACATAAAAGTCGCAACTTTTCATAAAAGTCGCAACTTTTCATAAAACTCGCAACTTTTCATAAAACTCGCAACATTTCATAAAAGTCACAAATCTTCATAAAAGTCGCAACTCTTCATTTTCCATTCACACATTTTTAAAATCCAACAATCCCCCGCATGAATGGGGAATGACTCCAAGACAACGAAACAGACAAGTGTGTGTACTTTACAAGATAGAATTAATTGCATCCGGATAAGTAGGTTTCCCCTTGGACTTTCCGTAGTGAACATATGTGGGATATACTCGGTCAATCGGTGGATGCGATATCTTTGAACCGTCGAACTTTGGTGTATACCTAGACAACCATATGTCACACAATTAACCCTTTACCATTTATGATTCTTACGGTTGTGTTCGTTTTAGCTATGAACACCTCCTGGTTTCATGAGTGTATAGAGAGATGGGCTTTATACAATCATCTTCTTTGAAGCGGCCTACACTTCACACTCACATAGGTGATTTCTAACCGTGTTATCGCTTTGATACACTATTTGGTCAACTCTGCCAAACTTAGCAAATCATTAAAACCATTAAGCTTTATTAACTCATTAACAAGCCTTAATGTTGTATCCTTGTCCCTAAGCATTGTCTTCATCTTGAGAATAGATTGAGTTTATTGACAATGCCGAACCGTCATTCATAACTTTGTTTTTCTCCTTGAATCTAGCTCTCGGGATCTCCAGTCTTTTAGATAGAGTTACCGCCATGATGACTTGTCCTAAGCCGTAAATTCATTCCCTTAGATGATATCTTAACTTTCTATTTAGTTAGGCCATTTTGTAAGTGGATCCGACACATTATCCTTTGTCTTTACATAGTCAATTCTGATGATTCCTCTAGAGAGTAGTTTTCTAACAGTATCATGTCTATGTCGTATATTGACGAGACTTTCCGTTATACGTCATGCTCCATGCCCTACCTATTGCATCTTGACTGTTAAAGTGTATGCATAGTAATGTCAATGGTTTGGGCCAAAATAGAATATCTATCAAGAAATTTTGGAGTCTTTTAACTTATTCACCGACCTTATCTAGAACACCTAGCTCAAAGATCATTGTAGAGCTAGCGATACATGTCTCTTTTGAAATATTTCTAAGAGACTGCTCCTCAACCAATAGTAAATACATATCCACTCGTGAATTTTACTTCATTCTTCTGATGATTCAATTTGCATCACTATATCTTTCAATATTGTTGGATATTGTTATAATGCAAGACATAGTTTTAAGTATTATTTTTAATACTCCAAAACTCTATTTATTGTCATCTAATGAATTTATTTGGGATCACTTGTGAACGGACTCAGTTTAAAATAGCAAATGTTATATCTGATCGCACACACTATATGATATACATCATGCTTCCCAAAAATCTAGTACAATCCAATTGTGAGTCACTTTTGTTTTCACTCTTTTGAAATGCAAAGCTCACATTTATTGGACACTTGACAATATTGACATTCAAATATTTGAACTTGTTAAGTACCTTTTCAATGCGATGAGACCGTGAAAATGCTAAACATTATGGAGTTCTACGAATTCTTATATCTAAACATTTAGTAGCATTTATGTCATTAGTGTCTCTATTGATGATCAACATATCACCAATATACAAACAAACAATGACCTTATGATTTTAATGTGAACACATTTATCACTTCCATCATTCTTCAATCCATTTGCCGACATGGTTTGATTGAATTATGTCATTGTTTTGGTGCTTCCATAATGTGACTTAACAAGTTCACATACTTTCTTTTATTTACCAGGTACCACAAAACCCTCGGGTTGTTCCATTTAATTTCTTCCTCCAATTCTACATTTAAGAAAGTTATTTTGACATTCATTTGACACAAAGTCTTGCTTTATATTTTTCAACAGTTCCATCAACTGTTATTTTTCCTTCTAAAGATTCATTTTGAACCCAAAGGTTTATTTTCTTGAAGAAGATCAATTAACTTTCAATATTATTTATTGACACCATCTTTCCAAAGGACGAGTCTACAGAAAATACAAAAAATGTTAAAAAATCATATTCGAAGGAAGTAAATGTCCTTTTACATTTTACTAAGCCTCTGAATCTCTTTATTAAGTACATTATCCTTTTCATTTCCTAGGCCTTTTAGACCCTTTTCTAGACTACTCAAGTCTAATTTTATAGTCCACAGTCATAGGTCGTATTTTAATACTTTGGAATAGGATCTTGAACTTTGACTAGATACCCCCACACTTTGAAATATTTCAAGTTGGATTTCCTTTCTTTCCATTTCTCATATGGAAAAGATTGTATTCTGATAAAACAAAATCGCTTTCTTTCTAAAAGGACAAAACTTTTTGTTGATCCCTTTTGCAGTAAGGATAGTTCCTCCACACAAGTTTTGTGTAAACCCGAACATATAAATTGCATCCATCATTTCTATCAACGTTCGATTTTTCATTAGATTGAGGTGAATATGACAGTAGTTTGATATTTCACTTTCCAAACATATTTCTGGACAATGAGATTTATACTCTCTATTCTTATCACTTCTTATATATTTTTTTCACACTGATTTTCAACTTCGATATTACATTGTCTAGACATTTCTATGGCTTCATCCTTACCATTTAGCAAATAGACATAGTCATTTCTAATGCAATTCTCAAAAAAGTAACAAATACTTTTTCCCACCATGAGCTGGTGTTAACTTCATATCATAAATGTCAGTGTAAATCAATTCTAAGGGATTAGAATTCCTTTCAACAGATTTATAAGAATGCTCAACATACTTAGATTCCAAAAAAACATGACATTTTTATTTATTGCACTCAAAGTTAGGCAAAACTTCTAAGTTGATCAGTTTTTCTTACAAGGTTTTGTAATTGACATGCCCCAAGTGTTCATGTCACAAACATTGACTCAACCAAGTAAGAACAAATAAAAACATTGAGTTTGAAAAGCTTTTCGCGAGGTAGCTTTTTCCTCTCTAATATTTTGTTCCTATTTCTTACAATTTTGTGTGATACAAACATTGTTTAGATTGTCAAATATCCTTTTCAGAAGGACATTTCCATAACTTTCAATTTTATTGTTATAGAACTACCTATGAACAAAGTTTCATCGGGTTCAATAAAGACAATATAGTCCAACTGTTATTTTTACAAAAACATAACAAATGACTATTCACCAATATTCATGTCTATGCAAATACTTTTATTATAATAGACATATCTTTTCATGAAAAATCACAACATTTTAAGTAATTTTTTTTTCATAAAAGAACACAATTATTTTGAACAAGTATATATATAATTTGGATGTTTCATACTAGTCACACTATTACTAGTAATAGAGAAACTCAACAACCACAATACCAAATATACTCCAAGAATTTTGTGGGTATAACATAATACAAAAGTATCATTGAATTTCATATCTTTTGTTTCAAAGTTCAATTAGACACCAAGTTTAATCATAAGCAAATAACCCCCACATTTCAAATGTGATCTCAGAAATATTTTTCAAGTATTTGAAAATAGTTTTTTCACATATTTTAATGTTGAAAACATTATTCTACGAAAGAATTATAGTGCTGTAATTCTCTTTGACAATGTTTACACAATGTCAATGTTCATTCCATAGAGACACAAAATCACAAATTCTAAGTCACTGGTATTTTTTCTCTATCATAAATAGACATGCCACTTTGTATTTTAAATATTAACAATAAGGACAAAACAAAATTGTACAATTTATTTCTATGTTACATTGAAGATTATAGAAAATCAAAAGTACAACACTGACTTATTATGTGAAGTTTTCATATTCTTCAAGCTAATTGCAGAGTCCAATTTATCCAGAGTATAAAACCACAAAAGTTTTTAGTCTACAAAAATGAGACACACTAAAATTTCTCATGGAGTACAAAACTACAAAAGTTTTTTTTTCTCCAAACAGAATAACACATATTCTTTATCACATAGAAATGTTTTTCTTATCAAATAGTCTTCCAACTATAACAATTTGACATATTATTTTATCAAACAAAAATATGCATCTCTCATTTTTGCAAACTAAAGAATTTTAAAAGCAACAATATCTGCGAAGTAAATTTCATTCCACAACATATGGTTTGCAAATCTTTTTCCGAAGATACACATAATAAAAAAAATAAAAAATCAAAGATGATTATTCTTAGAAACTATTTTCCTCCTTAGATAATTTAACAAGAAGGTTACCCCGTAATCTTTAAACGGAATACCATAAAAAATTTTTTTGTTACATTCTCACTTCGACTTTGCTAAAACAAAGCAACGAATTATGGAGAAGTAATGCATTTATCTTCTACTTCCATGGTCAGATTCTCTCAATCAGTAAAATACAAAAAAATAAAAACAGTATTATAATTTCCTTAAGATTGTTGTTCATCTTGTATTCCAAACATACTTAGAACAAAACTTTGAACATATTTGTAAGAAAACAAAGTTTAAGAACATTTTCACAACTAGAAAACTAAAACTAGTAGCGAAACTAGATTCAGAAACAGATTTTAAAAAAATATACGAAATATTTTTCTTAAAGAAGAATTGTTGTTAATATGTGCCTAAAGAATCTTACTGATTCCAACAAACTTTGCAGAAACACGAAGTTACCAAGTTTAATGAACCAGTGAAGAACAAAAGAATAAAAGAACTGAAATTAATTCACAAATCTAAAGTTTGTAAAACACGTATCAGAATCTGAAAAAATTTTAATAGGAAAAAGATCAAGTCCACTGAATTCACAATGTCCCCTTAAGGAAATTATTCCCCTCTAGTATCCGAGGTTTGATTTGGAATATGACCTCCCAGGGTAAAATGATACCAAAAACTCCGGTGTCAGCGAACCACTCAACGGCAGTAAAGTACACTTAGAATACTAGATTTAGTAGTTGAAGAAGAAGTCCATAAAATCTCTTTAAGATGAGAGGAAATCCCTCAGCATCTGAGATCGGACAATTGTGTAGATGAGAGAGTGGGACGGACCTTGCTCTTAAGGGTCGAAAAAAGACCTGGCTGCTTTCTTTCCTGGGAAAGACCAGATCTGCGCCTTTGAGTTGAGGCCGCTGGCGGCGCAGAACGAACTAATCCGCGACCAGCAAGTTTTCTGAAAGCGAACTGAATGGAATTGTTACTTTCCAAATATAGAAAACAAAGGATAGTAGAAAAGGTTCTTATTGTGCCTTACCGGAAAGGTCACAAACCTTTGAAAAAGTCACAATCTTTCAGAAAGGTCGTCACCTTTCATAAAAGTCATAACTTTACATAAAAGTCACAACTTTTCATAAAAATCGCAACTTTTCATAAAAGTCACAACTTTTCATAAAACTCGCAACATTTCATAAAAGTCACAAATCTTCATAAAAGTCGCAACTCTTCATTTTCCATTCACACCTTTTTAAAATCCAGCAGTTACAACCAGACCCATATCGTTGTGATACCAAACTACGATCAGCAAAAACCATACCCCGACCCAAAGCTGCGAACTCTAAGGAAGCATACATTAACCGTGGGCTCGAAGCTCAACCATTTTTCTGCGTCAGCTCTGAGCTGCAGCTATCGCAACCACGCCGGAACGACGGTAAAAAAAATTCGAAGCTCCAGGCTCCAACTCCGGTGAATGACCCGTTGTCGCAAAATTAAATTCGGTGAGCTCCTAATGGCAATGCAATTATCTTTTATTTGTTTATTTTTTAAATTCTATTTTTTGCTTACCGATCTGCATTGTTCCTTCATATATATTTGGGGTGGTATGTTACTGTTAATATTTTATTTTCGATGCTAGGTCTCATTTGCTTGTTAGGTCTATGTTGAGTTTTGTTAGTTTTCTAATTTTCAGATCTGCATCTTTAGTTTTATTTGGCTATTTTGCTTTTAGTTGATCTTTATTTGTTTTTGTCTTAGTCTTAATTTTATTTATTATGCTATAAACCTTTTTGACTATCAAATAAGGTAGTGTGTAGTGTATTTTGGTTTTGTTTTCATTATTTTTAATTCTTAGCTTTCCACAGTTAAATGGACGATTTTATCTTATTGTTTTGTTGAATATATGGCGTTTACAAATGTTTTATTAATGAGTAATACGTTTTGGTTGCTACTTTTTTTTTATTATTATTATTTTAATTATTGTTAAGTTTGTATATGTTTTTGTTGACTCCTTATGCTGCTGATAGTTATCAACTATTGTCATTACTATTGTTGGTTGTGCTAGGGCCCGTTTGGATGGGCTTAATAAAAGCAGCTTTAAAAAAATACTTTTGAAAGTGCTGAAACTTATTTTTAAAATAAGCAGTTATGCGTTTGGATAAAAGTACTGAAGTTAAAAAAAAATGTTGATGTGTTTGGCAAATAAGTGCTGATAAACAACTTTTTAAATCAAAATGTCTGAAATACCCTTAAAAGCTGTTAACATTATAAAAGTTAATTAATTTATATTTTACAGCCATAAATAATTATATTTTGCTATCATTCACATATTTGTTTCTCATCACAAATTATTTATAAGAGGAATATAAACTTATTATAGATTTTAAAGATATATAATTTGAATAGATTAAAGAACGATTTAAGTTTTTATTTTAGTTTCATCCATAGGTAATAATAATTGTCTATCATTCACATATTTCTTTATCATCACAAATTATTTATAAGAGGAATATAAATTTTTATTTAAGTTATGTGTGCAACTTATTTTGCATTTTATTAATATATAATTTGAATAAATCACCTGAAAGATTTAAGATTTATTTTATTTTCATTCATTAGTAATAGTAATTGTCTATCATCCACACGTGAAAATGGAAAAATAGAAGAAAGAGATGTTAGGGTTATGTGGGTAATTTGAAGATTGTATAAAAATATTAAGGGCAAAAAGGTAAAAATGTGGTCAACTTAAAACAGCTTATAAGCTGGAAAAAAACCACCCCTACCCCAGCTTTTAACTTTTGGCTTAAAATAAGTTTTTTTTTTAAACTTAAAATAAGTTATTTTGAGTATTGTCAAACAGCTAAATAAGTCAAAAACCAGCTTTTACGTCAGTTTGACCAGCTTTTAAGCTAAGCAAACAGGCTCTTATTCATTCATGTTAAAATGCATTTTTCTTGCTTCATTATTGTTTATTATTTTGCTTCAATTTATATTATTCTAAGAATGTCCAGCGTTCCTTTGTTATTATTTAATTGAAAATTTTACTATCATTTTGTTCATGTTATCATTTTGGTTGTTGCATTTTTATTTAAATTATCGCATATTGATTTTATATTAGTTTAGGCTGCATGTTAAATGGCCAATGAGAAAATTTTCCTGTCAGTTTTGGAGGCCTCCCGAATGTTAAAAGGCAGATATTTAGATTAAGTGTATATATGTTATTTATTTAAATTGGCCGATGAAGAAATTATCATCGATTTCTTAGGCCTCCCATTTAATAAGATGAGTTTTTATTTTTAAGTTATTATTTGATTTATTCATATTTATACATTACTAACACTTTTACTAAGTGTCTTTACATGTGTCCGGAGATGCTTCTCTTTGAAATTATTCGAATATAGTTCGTAACATACTTTTTATTCAATATTTTGTATATATTGACGTTAGACAAACTTTAGGTCGTTTCTTATATTTTCTTAGTTTATATTTGTGCATATTGAATGTTTATTATACTTGTACATTATTTTACTCTCCTTCTTAATTTGAAAAAAAATTGAATTTAGTCGGGACCCACATTTGCAGATTTCGAAGGTTCCTAATCTCTTCCCTTTGAAATAATTTGGACCCCTTAAATTGATTTTATAGATCACTTAATGGTTTCCTAGTTTTTTCCTAAAATTAGGTGGTGACTCCTTTAAAATAAGTTTGTTCATTAAATTCTTTTAAAATTCAATCAATTAATCATTTTTCGAGTCACCACGACATTATGCCCTATTTGAATAATGTAGGGATGTAAATATGGGGAATTGGCCATTGGGGAATGGAGTTATGGGGATGGGATGAGACATTGGGACGACATCAACTTTTAATTAAAGCTGCAGGGGCAGGGAGGGGGAGGGGTCGCATGCGTAGGAGTGGGGTAGTTGGGTAGGGACTGGGTATTATTATTTAATATAAAATATAAAATATAATTTATAAATATATAAAATAAATTAATTAATAAATATTAATTCATCGGAACCGAACACCCAGACCGAATCCTATCGAAATCGGAATAAATCGGTACTGATACATCGGTACCTCGGTTCCATTCCGTTCCGTGTACCGGTTCAGGATGTCCCATTCTGTCCTGTAGTCAATCGAACCGGAATGAACCGGAACGGTACCGGTACATCCTATCCCGTTGCTCACTCTTATTTACAAGAGAAAAAACTTTTGAAAAATAAGTTAGAACTGAATTATTACTTTTCATAGAAAGAGTTTCAGTTTCACGACTGTAAGTCAATAAGTTTACCTTAATCACCTTAGCTGAATCTTTCATGCTTGTGAAAATGTAGTTACCGGTGCAATTCTTGAAAAAATTATGTCAAGGATTGCTTGTTGAATTATCTCTTTCAATTTTGTTGTCTCTTCGTAAGAGTCCGAGTGATCTATGAAGTTTGCTTTAACCAACTCCCAAATTCCTTGTGATTTGAAAAGATTTTTCATTTTGATATCTAAAGCTCATACATTTCACCAGTAAAAATTGATATGAGTTGCTGGGAAGATGATGAAATACCATTTATTGTCATTTTTTTCACAATTCACTCAACTTTCAGAAAGAAACCTTGCTATGATACTAGATTTATTGGAAAGAAAAAAATCTAATGAAAAATAAACAAAGAGAGGGCAAAATATGTAGAAAACTACTGCATTTATAAAAAAAATATAATTAGTTAATAAAAGCAACAAGACCTACATATAAATAGGCTTACCAAAAAACTTAAAATACTAAAATTTCGGTCCACTAACCCACTAATTATTAATTAGATATAAATTTGCCACAATATTCAAACTTGCTAAGATAAAGGAAACTAAGACAAACTCCAAATTTTACACCACATAAAGATTTGGTGTAAAATGTAGTGTTTTTGAGCTCAAACTCACACCAAATTTTGTGTGTGAATAGTGCTATACAAAAGTTGGTGTAACACTATTCATAATGCTAATTCACTTTTTAAATATTTTAATATTATTTCATTATACAAACTTAAAATTTAGCTTTTTTTAATATTTTTTTTTGGTAATTAAATTTTGATTTACCAAAGTGAACGTTACAAAACTGAAAAAAGAACTACAGACTTGTACATACAAGCTCCAAGACTTGTTAAAACAACATACTCTATCTATCAGCCTTCTCTCACGACTTCTTCCTAAGGGTATATATGAAGTTCACATAGTCTATTGTCTATCTTCTTATAATGGGATTCTCTCCCATATATATATATATCTAATGATATGTCCAATCAAGAACTCCTCACTTCTCTATTTGGACTGAAATATTTTGTTGTTGCGTTCTAGCACACATGATAAATAGTTCCTGCCAGAACCATCCTATACACCTTGGCTTTGCTGGAGTTGCTATTCATATTAGTTGTTGCCCATTGTATTTCGTTCTGCCACTTCCCTCCTGTACGTTGTATACCTTGTCAGGCTAGCAACTTCTTCCATATTCCAGCAGTGAACATGCATGCAAAAGGAGATCATCAATATCCTCATCCTCCACTTGACATAAGGGACATGTCAAATTAGATGTTATTTCCCATTTTGTCATTCTATCTTTCGTTGACAATCTCCTATTAAGCGCTAAAAGCAGTATGAACAACCACTTTGGTGCACCTTAGTTGGACCATATCAGCTTCCTTCACTCCACTTTTTTCCTATCACCTCTCATCTTTTCATAGACCTTCTTAATATAATATTGTTCCATTTTCTTCAAACTAAGTTCATTGTAACCAGCAGCTTGAAGACGTTTATAAGCTTTAACTATTCTTTGTACTAACCATGAAGCTTGATTTGCTTGGATGCCCCAAATACCTCTTTGCCCATAAAAACTGCGTATCCATTCCACCCATAATTTGTCCTTTTTCTTACAGAGATTCCATAGCAATTTCTCAATAGCTGTATTATTCCAGATAAACACATTCAGGAAATTCAAACCTCCACTTACTTTGGCCAACATAACTTCTCCCAGGCTATGCGTGCTTTCTTTGATGCCTCCACACTACCTGTCCACAAAAACTTTCTACATATACTCTCAATAGCATCTAGGATCTTCTTTAGAAGTACACATATTTGTGCCCAAAAGGTTTGTATAGAAAACAAAACACTCTTCACCAATTGAGTTATACTAGCATATGAGAGAAATTTAGTTGTCCAACAAGTGACTCTATTCAGCAATTTATCTATTTTGGGTTTACATTGGACAATAGACACTCTTTTTGTACTTAAGGGGACTCCTGAATATATGACTTTTTAAAAAAATTAAATTTATATTAATTCTAGTATAAATTATAATTGGATATAACTACAATTAACCTTCACAAAATTAAAAATGCAAACATATAATTTTTTAAATAAATAATACAATATACTTAAAAATAATAAAAAAATAATAAAACATTGAATAAATTAGTAATTGACATTCACCATGAATCATATATGGTGAATGTTTTTGAAAAAAATTATTTTAAGAAATAAGAAAGTATAAATGAAATATGAAATAATAATACAATAATGAAGAGGGAGAAAAATATTCTTTTTTTGGTGTAAAATTTAGTGAAGTGGGTTGGAGTTGATTACACAAAAAATAATGTTGACACCAAATTTGGTGTTTGGATTGGAGATGCCCTAACAAACTCCTGAAGACTTGGTCAAGTTTCTTTTGAATCACTTTTCAAGACAATCAAATCCAACACATCTAGTGAAGAATAAATGAGTATTTACAATTCTAGCACCTATTCTGGATGATATATAAGAATGTGTTACATTAAGGAAATACTACCTAATTATAAACATATTTCTATCTTATATATTTATCTTCTCTATTCTAAGATTAAGATACATAAGGAGAGAGACAAGCGAGAAAGGAGAAAAACAAATGCGATACGCAACATGTTTATTTGATTAGACACATGTATTTTTGATACTAGATACATTTTGAAATACAAATACACAAAGAGAGAAGTGAGCGAGAGAGGTAAGCAAGAGAATCAATGTAGTGTAGATAGATGTGAATCACGTTTGGATAAAATGTATCTAAAATAAATTACACACATTTGATTCACCTGTATCTAATATATATATATATATATATATATATATATATATATATATATATATATATATATATATATATATAACATGCGGAGGAAAAGTGATACGGAAGGTAATTTTAAAAAATATTGCGAGAGGAATCTAAACTAGTGAAATTCGTGTTGTTAAATTGTATTTGATCGATTCACGTATTTACTCACATGTTCTGAAATTGTACCATTTAGGTAAATAATGTTAAATTTTGGTTTATTCACGTAGTCACCTCTTTCCCTTTTTTATAATCTGAGGTTGCCCTTAAGCAACTGTTAAGACCTTGGATCAACATGGATTGTGGTGCACTGGTGAGAGTGTTTCACCCTTAACCATAGGTCTCGGGTTCGAGCCTTAGGTATGAAGAAAATCATGTTGGAAGCACCACCCCAAATGGGTCCTGCAGATTGCAATTTAAATTTAATCGGAGCTCTAATATGGATTCCGAACACCCGATGGGAAAAAACTATTAAGACCTTGGCATATGCTTCATTGAAGTATAGGACACCCAAAGAAATTTGATCTTTTTTCTTGTGGATCTTTGGTTGATAGGTTGGATTCTGCATTTAACTTTTGAAAAATTGAATTTTGAATAGGGTTTTGACTTTGAATTTTCGGATACATGAAAATTTGATATTTTATACTTAATATTTATTGCATCTCTATCAATATTGCATCTCATCTTCACATGATAGAATTAAGATCGTACACGCACCATCTTTTCTAGAGAAATTATGTTGAATATGTTATATATATATATATATATATATATATATATATATATATATATATATATATATATATATATATATATATATATATAAAATAATCTTGAATCTTATAAATTGAATATACAACTTTTCATATCAATAACACAAATGCATCCACAATGTAATCATTTGAGAATTTCGTTTATGGGAAGATTTTTCTTTCTACCTTTTTAATATCTTTTTCATATAACAATAGTATGTTTTTAATATACATTTTTTCATTTAACTTATCAGTATCTTAATTTGCAATTATAAGCGTACACTTTCAATAATCAAGACATTATTTTATTTTGCTTAGAGTAGAAATTTTCTGAAATAGTGTTTTCATTATTTGCATGAATATTTTATATCTAATTGCGATGAGAATGAAAAATAAGAAACTTAACATGAACACAATATTAGTATATTCATTTTTATAAGAAGAAAAAAGTACACAATCAAAATTGAAAATAATCAAATTGATTAATCTGAAATCAAGTTTAAAATGGTTTAATTCAATTCAAACTTACTTAGATTGAGTTCTAGTTTTAATTTCTTAAATTTTAAATTCAACATCTTAAATAATGTTCCCATATTTCATTCAAACACTCAAACATTTGATCCTACAATAAAATGTGGACAACTCCAGATGACTTTCTATCGGGAAATTAAGAGCCAATAATACATTATGGGCGGCGATTAGACATCAAATACGACCAGCTTGGAAATGGTACTTTTTAACATAACCATCAATATTTGTTGGACTTTTTCTTTATACTTTGTTCCAAGTGGAGTGTCGTCCAAAGACTTGGGCAGGTTCAGTCGAATTTAATAAATTTTATTCAAATAACATATTTGGATTAATAAATGTATTAAATATGTATAAATATTAATTTTATCATCCAGTTTATATTACTTAAAATCATCATTATACGATTTAGAATTATAAAGCTAAAATTCTAATTTTACTCCAGTGCTCCTTAATTTTTAGTTTAAAGTATATATATTAACGCGTAATAGTCTCCTTTAAGTTTGTGTGAAAGACGAACATTGTTCCATATTTAAGTACAAGTCAATCTATCATAAATCACAATTTCACAATCAATAATTTAATTATTCCAATTTAGAGTAATTTGACAGTGCTTTATGTTTTCCAGTTTTTCACGTAAGAAACAGTATCTTTTATAATATGATTGTGTCTGTTCTTTTGTGCTTCCACATATGTATTGAAGAACTGGTTTTTTCAGCAATTATATAAAAAGTAAATGCAAAATTAATTAAGTAAATCAACATAAGAATTTCCATGTGGAAAAAACCCTACCCTAGGAGAAAACTTCGTAGTATTTTCCTTTCAAGTTAATATATATACACAATTTTTATTTTATTTTAACTCTAACCATATTAATATATATTCTTTAACTTTTAAAATATCAATTGATTAATTATTAATTATTTTTAATCATACTAAATAATAAATTACTTTTTTAAAAAAATAAGATAAAAATTTAAATCAATTTCAAAAATTAACTTGACAGTTTTTAAAACCTAATGAATATAAACCACAAAAAAAGAGAATTTAAGAATCATTAAAATTAATTAAAAATCTAAAAATAAAAAATTAAAACTGTCTTTTTTTTAAAATTCAAAAATTTACATTTATCATAACTTTTTAACTTTTTAACTTTTTACTGCTTTTCGAAATACTCTTTATTCTTTTGATTTTGAATAAATGATGGTTTGATCTCTTCTTTCTAAAATAAAAATAAAAAATATGAATGTAATTGTTCCTAAATAAAGGCCAAGTGCCCTTTTAAAATAAATAAGTTCCCTTTTAAAATAAAAAAATAGTGGGACAATTTTTAATAGGAGTTTAAAATTCAACTGTTATGGTAAAAAAACGGCTACACAAACAAGAATTTCACGGTAAAAGGAAAATTTTGCATATGTTATAAACAATTTGTATTATAGTGAATGCTAATTAAGTGAAGTCCTAGTAGGATATGGTTAGGAATCCTACTTGGGGACCAAGTAAGGTTTTCCCTATAAATAAAGAGTTTTCCTTCATTGTAAATAAGATTTGTGAAAGATGTATGAATCATGAATATACTTCAAGAGATATAAGAATTTCTTTTCTCTTTCCCTACCTTCTTCTTCTTCTAAATTTATGTAGTTTCATAACACGTTATCAGCACGATTATTCTATTCTTAAAGAATTGTGATAGAAGACAAGAAAAGTGCAAAAGAGATCTTGTTGCATTATGCAAAAAGGTTGCAATAAGGTTCTTATATCTTCAAGGCATGATTTATCTTTATGTTATAATTATTTATGTAACAGATCTGGAGGTACTATCTAAAGTAAGTATTTAAAGAGACTTGTTGACTTTTTATACATTTAATTTTAATCGATTGGAAAGAAATTTTCTTAATTTATTTTAATAATTGAATAAGCACAATTTAGTAAAAGGTATGTTTTCAACCTTTATATGAGGTATGTGATCTATTAAGCTATATTTATTAACTACTAATGTTGATTATATGAATTCAATAATCTCAATTCTGGGTGTAATTATAATGTACGATCATATTAATGGTCATCAAAAGTGGTAAAATTACAATTATTCTGAAGGCTTGAGGTTGAGCCTCATTATTGGTAAGACGATAGATGTAAGTTTTATCGCACCAAAAGAATAAGACGATAGATTTATGTCTAATCGCACAAAGAGGGTAAGACATTGGGTTAAAGTCCTGATGCACCATGATGATAAGATATTGGGTGCAAGACCCGAGACCTAAGACACTTTTATATGGATAAGACATTGAATTTAAGTCTTAATGCACCATATTGATGATATAATAATGACTAAAGAAAAACTAATGTGTTTTAGATGAAGAGTCATGGAATTTACTGAATTTACTCCATTACAAAAGTGAATGTAATATTAGTGTATAATATGTCTGAAAGAAGACAAATGATTGAATAATGCACATAAATATGGAATGAGATACTAAAGCTATCATAATTTAATAAGCTCACATGTTTGTGTTCCATTCATGAAGAATGAGAACTTCTAATAAATACTAAAATATGGATCCATTCGCTAAAGGGAATGAGATGTAAGCCACCATGCTAGGCATGTGAAAGATTGCGATCTTTGATCAATGATGTGGTATCACCAAGAATGTCTCTAAGAAGACATGTATTATAGAAAAGTTTCATACTTTATCTTCAAGCGTGTATTGGATAAAAATTAGTGCAATTGAGGCACATTCTATGGTAAATAAGAAATTTACTAATTCCTATACTTTCTTAGTTTGACACGATAGTCTGGGACATCGTTAGTCTATAATGTTTAGACGAATTATGAAAAATTAAAATGAACTTTCATGGAAGAAACTAAAAATTCTTTTAAATAGTGAATTTTCTTGTACTACTTGTTAGCAAGGCAAGCTAATTGTGAGACCACCATAAACGAAAGTTGAGATTAAATTTTCTGAGTTCTAGGAACGTATACATATATTTGTGGACATAGTCATCCACCAAGTGGATTGTTTAGATATTTAATGATCCTAACAAATGTTTCTTCTATATGATCTCATGTGTGTCTATTATTATCTCGCAACTTGATGTATGCAAAAATGTTGGCACAAATAATATGTTTACATGCACAATTTTACTCAGATTAGTTCATTCAATGATGGAATCACGACTCACCTAAAGGGTAAAGTAATTGAGAAGAAATAAATCTAAAAATTACTCTTGTAGTAATAAATTGAAATTTATGCATATAATAGTAAATCAGAAATTTACTAAAGCAAAAGGCACACGGCATACGAGTACTAATAATTTCATTAGTTGGCATGAATAATTTTGTCATCCCAAAGATGTGCGTACTGAGTAATGGATATACATTGAAAAACTAGAAGATTCTTCAAGAATTCCGTTGTTGTTTGTTCTCATGACAAGTTGATTGGATCAACTAATGTTGAGATTAAGTCTCTAAATTTTGAAAAGTATAAAAGGTGAATATGAGCCCATTTACCTATCATGTTTATATGATAAAAAAGATGTATCTATAAGATAATCACATGTGCGTTTGTTGTCAACCTATAGTTTGACATTCATAAAATTATTTGTGCAAAGTTAATCGAGTTAAGAGCACAATTTCAAAATATGTAATCAAGACAATTTATCTTGATAATATTGATAAATACTCAAGATGTTATGACATTAAATGTCTGAGATAGTGAAATCATTGTCTGTGAAATAAAGCTCCACGTGTTGATTTTAAATCTCATACCGCATACAAAAGTAATTGTATGCATCAAACCAACAAATTATTATTAGATTTTCTTTCTGTTGATTATGGTCAGGGATCAAATATTTTTCATCTGATTATTTTGGTATGTAGTATATAATCAACGAATATACAATGATGCACAAAGATAGATTCTCCAAAAGATTGAGATATATGTTAGTTTGTCTAACATAAAGGGGAGATTAGAAGCAACACAAGAGTTGTAAATACTCTTATTGAATGTTCCTTAAGGATAGAGTCTACGACATGCATGAAGCATGATAGATTAATCAATTCTAAATAAAATAATCTTTGAAAAAGGGGGAGGATCAAAGAATCAAAATGATCATAGTAAGGAGACAATGTGCTCTTGGAGAGCCTACGTCATAACACTTTATGAAAACTTCATGAGAGGGGTAGCTACCTAAAAATAATGAAGTGATGAGATCGCAACAGGTTAAGTTGTATTGTGAATCGATACAAAATGATATATTGTTGACGATATCTTTGATACAATAGCGCTCAATATTGTAAAAGATTATGAGAATATGAATCTACATAAACCATGCTTGTGTAGAAATAATTATCAAGTGAAAAGTGGAAAGATGCATCTTGGTAAGCGTAAAGCTTATTTGACTTGCAATCTAGGCACTAGAAGATGTCACACATCTAATATTGAATGTTGTTACTTGACAAAATTGATATGAAAATATTCAATGGGTTCAAAATCTAAAGCATATACAAGTTTTTGAAAAACTTGTTTATCATCCTCATAAGGATTGAATAGATTCAAAATGCATAGAGCATATTATGCAAGTTGATGACTAGAATTGAAACTCTTGGCAATAGATTATTTGCTTAAAGAAGTTGAAGTAAGGAACTTGCAGAAATCTTTGACCCTGAAGGGAAGATTTATAAAAGCAGATAGAAGAAAGCATACTTCGTCAAGGCTTTTCTACATTCATCAGCTTCCAAGAATGGTGATATCAACATACAAGAGGTTTGTTCAAGTAATATAATTGTTGATTTATTCATCAAGTCTCTACCAACTACAACTTTCAAGAAGATAGTGCACAAGCTTGGAAAACGAAGATTCTAGTCTCTGAATTGATGTTTTCATAAGGGAGAGTTAACACGTGATGTACTCTTTTTTCCTCACAAGGTTTTGTCCCACTGGGCTTTCCTTGTAAGGTTTTTAATGAGGCATCCATAAAGCGTATTACTAGATATGTGTACTCTTTTTCCTTCACTAGATTATTTTCCCACTGGATTTATCTAGTAAGATTTTACCGAGGCACATAATCTACCGACATTCAAGGTGGAGTGTTATAAACAATTTGTATTATAGTGAATGTCTAATTATGTGGAGTCCTAGTAGGATATGATTAGGAATCCTACTAGGGACCAAGTAAGGTTTTCCCTATAAATAAAGGGTTTTCCTTCATTGTAAATAAGATTTGTGAAAGATCTATGAATCATGAATATAGTTCAAGAGAAATAAGAAGTCTTTTCTCTTCTCCCTACTTTCTTCTTCTTCTAAATTTATATAGTTTCATAACATAATAATATTTTTTAAATATGCTTTATAAGTACTACTCTGATTACAAAAAAAAAAAGAAGAAGAAAAAGACACACAAATTTCAAATTTTTCTTTCAACATTTTTCGGTACACTCTTCATTTTTCTCCTTTTCTATATAGTAATAACTGTTTTACGTGTTTTTATTAAAGATAAGTGCTAATCTTCATGTTATTTTTAGAGTTTGTGTAGTTTAATACAAAATGGAGATTAGATTCCGGAGTATGAAATCAACACCAAATGTATGCATTTATAATTATTTATTTTATAAATTAGCAACTTTTTTCAGCATATTAGTGTTACAATTTTACCCTAATTTTCGTACCATAATTTAAGATTTATTTTTTCTTAATTAAAAAAAATATTATCATAAATGTTTTTAATTTTCTGGAAAGGAAAATATAATATTTCTTTCCTTTTAGGAAAAAGTTTTGGAGTAAAAAAATGTTTTAGAGTAGCTTGTTCTTTTCTAATAGGAAAAGGTTTTAGGACTGAATAAATAAAAGCTTGTTTATTTTAACAAAACTGTAATAACCCGATAAATTATTTTTGGAAATTGTCATAAATATTATAGTTTTACCCCTTCCAATAGTAACCTGAGTCAATTTTGATCCGTTGGTGAAGTTGGTTTAAAAATTTCTAGAACTATTTGTTAATTACGATTGTTTAGGTACGGATAATAATTCAATAATTAATTATTTATAATTAGTAATTAATGTGTCAAGTCCATAATTTAATTAATAACCTTTTTACTTGGCCCATGGATTATAAACATGAATTAAGGCATCAAGAATTAGGGTTTGAATTAAGGCAATATAGATGTTCTTAGTTTTAAAATCTTATCGTCTTGAATAGATTATATTGATTTGAAAGCTCAACGAAAGGGGATGACTTAAGTTCCGGAGTGATCATTCGATTTTTTTGGTAAGTGAATTTCTAAGCCCTTGTTATGTGTATAAAATGCGTGTATTTTCTTGTGGTATGTGTTTGGGAGTAATGTGACTTGGTGAAGGATTGACTTTTCCACCTTGATTAATTCTAAGGATGAAAACTGATATTAGAAGACATTGTGATTAATTGTTTGTGTGTGATGGGTTGGGAATGCTACGAATATTGGTGTTATAAAGGCAAGATTCATTACTATAGAATATGGATTTTAATCTGAGTATGTCAAAACATATGTCTATTAGCTGATATATTGTCACGACCCAAAACCGGGCCGCGACTGGCACCCACACTTACCCTCCTATGTGAGCGAACCATCCAATCTAGACCTTATCATTTCAATGTAATATCAACATAAAGTAATGCGGAAGACTTAAACTCATTATTAAAAACCAATTCAATAACTATTATTTCCCAAAATCTGGAAGTCATCATCACAAGAACATCTACTTCATATCATTCGCTATTAAGAGTCTACTGCGAATAACATAGAATAACCATAACCTACCTCCACCGAAGATTCGTGATCAAGCAAGCAATTTCCCAAGCTTTGTTTCTCTTCATTTCTTGATGCCTTGAAGTTCCGGCATGGACTTGCTTTTTTTATTTTTAGCTTCTTAGAAACTCTTAGATTTAGTAATTTGAAGTAGATGTTCTTGTGATGATGACTTCAAGATTTTGGGAAATAATAGTTATTGAATTGGTTTTTATTAATGAGTTTAAGTCTTCCGCATTACTTTATGTTGATATTACATTGAATTGTTAAGGTCTAGATTGGATGGTTCGCTCACATAGGAGGGTAAGTGTGGGTGCCAGTCGCGGCCCGGTTTTGGGTCGTGACAAACTTGGTATCAGAGCATTAGGTTCGTTGGTCTCATCACACAAGAACGAGTCTAGTAGAGTCTTAAGGAACGGTAGGGGGACGCCTTTAATTTTCTTTGAGAGGCTATAAGACTTTAGAAAAATTCCATTCTCTCTTTCTTTCGTGCTATTACTTGGATCCGATTGGTATCTAGGTGATACAAATTGGTATCTGACCATCTTCATTCTATTTTGCAAATGGTTAGAACTAGAGCAACGACTGCGCCAACACCAATGCCTACAAGACAAGAAACGTCTGAGCCAGCCACTGGGGCTGTGGCTCGATGGAGAGTAGCGGCAAGAGGCCGTGGTAGAGGTCGTGGGAGGACGTCCTCTAGGGGAAGAGGACGAGCACCTAGTCCATCTGATGCTAGGGCGGTGACTCCTCCACCGACTGAGGAAGTGGTAAGAGAGGGTGAGGAAGGGGAGAATGAACAAGTGCAAAATGAGGACTCACGCCTCCTCATCATATTCATTTGGGAATTAGGTTCATTAGATTGAATATATTATCATCTTTCAAGATTCATTATCTTTATTCCCCTCGTGTCGGTACGTGACACTCCGCTCCTCATATACTATCCTGGTGTCGGAACGTGACACTCTGATCCTCATATTCTATCCTGCTACCGGAACGTGGCACCCGATCCATATACTATCCTGGTGTAGGAACGTGACACTCCGATCCTCATATACTATCCTGGTACCGAAACGTGACACTCCGATCCTCATATACTATCCTGGTACCGAAACGTGGCACCCGATCCATATACTATCCTGGTGTCGGAACGTGACACTCCGATCCTCATATACTATCCTGGTATCGGAACGTGGTACCCGATCCCCTAATCTCACTACTTTCGTTCATCAAGCCTTCTTTTACACTAAAGCATCATCATTAACAAAGTAGATTAGGGTTTCTTTTCCAAGATTTCAGATTCAATAGTTTCATCATGCTTATTTTATCACAATTACATAATCACATTCATGCAAGCATACAATTAAGCATATAGCAGGGTTTACAATACTACCAATACATATCATTCGCTATTAAGAGTCTACTACGAATAGCATAGAATAACCATAACCTACCTCCACCGAAGATTCGTGATCAAGCAAGCAATTTCCCAAGCTTTGTTTCTCTTCGTTTCTCTTCTTTCTCGTTCGACTCTCTCTCTCTTTCTCTTGTTCTTTCTATTTTCTTTATTCAAACCCTCTTTCTTTTACCCTAATTAGTATATAATTAAGAATAAAAGATGGCTATAATAACCCACTAATTAACTTAAGGTTACCTCTTTTAACCCCCAAGTAATTAGACTTATTAACATTAACCCACTAACTTTATAATTAAAGAAGGAATAGTCAAAAACGTCCCTTAAAACGTATAAAGAAATCCGACCCAGACTGGGATTACGCAGTCTGTGACGGCCCGTCGCACCTGCTACTCCGTCACAGACTTCAGAGACTCAATTTCTCTGAAGGGTCTGTGACGGTCCGTCACACCTGTGACGGTCCGTCCTGCCATTCCGTTACGAAGTTCAGAGAGTCGATTTCAGTGCCCATTTTTCAGATTTTCTAAGGGTTTTGAAACGAGACCCTGCAACGGTCCGTCGTGCCCATGACGGTCCGTCGTGGGGTCCATCGCCTCAGCCTGTTTTTCCAGAAATAAAATCTGCTGCTCAAAACGACTAAACAGGTCGTTACATATATTATTGACTCAATTTATTATGTGTAATTATATTCTTTATTGAACCCGTATAATAGTGATAATTGGGGGTGATTATAAGTTATAGGGACATTTGATTTATTGAGATGTTGCATTATCTCCTTTATTTGATACCATATTATGAACATGCATTGACATGAGATTTGATATGAGTAAAGATATAACACGTGGAAATCGTTCGTATTGAGATCGAGTTATTATTATTTGGGCATGTGGAGATCGTCCGTGCAATGGAGAAGTTATGATTGTGATTTGGGCTTGTGGAGATCGTCTGTGCGAAATTTGTTTGATTTATAATAGTGCGTTGAGATCCTCCGCACAAACACATGGAAATCGTTTGTGTCGGTATATAGACTTTGCGAGTCCCTGATGGGTCATGAAATCTTGATATATTTTCGAGGAGTATCATGTATATAGGTTGAGAGAGTAATTGATATTTTGAGGCATAACTTCATAATGTCATATTGCATTGCATCCCATGACATCCTTCATTCTTGATGATTATGTGTTTTATTGGTGGTTGGAGAGTACTTGATATTTGATTACCTCTATTTGATGAACTTGATCTTTTGTGATGCTGATATTGTGAGTGCCTTTTGCGAAAGTTGTGATTGTTGAATATTGAGTTAATAGTTGAGGATGTGTAATATTTTAAAATGATTTTGATGAGATGGGTACTATGAAACTGTGAACTGTTGGGTTGGGCTGATTTTATGCAGGTTGTAATTGTGGAGGTTCAGCTGATGTGTAAGGAGTACCCATATTTTATCCCCTTAGCTTGAGTTTAGAAGTTTACTTGTTGGGTACCGTATGGTATGGTGCTCACCCCTTGCTACTACAATTTTTTTTATAGGTTATTAGCCCAAACCTTTGTGATATTTCTCTTTTCCTTGTTCGAGGCTTCTTGTGGAGAATTATGAAGTAGCTGCTTGTTATCTCAGCAGACCTTACTCCTATTTATGATCTTGTTCTATTCGAAAACAATGTCATTTACTCCTATTTATGATCTTGTTCTATTCGAGAAACAATGTCATTTGAGACTTATTTTTTTCTTTGACTCAATTGTAATACTTTAGAGGCTTGTACACGTGACAACCAGATTTTTTTGAGGGGGGGGGGGGGGGGGTATTTTTGAGTAAATTATGAAATTTCTGCATTTTATTGTAATGGTCCAGTTTTAGGCTGATTTGTCTTAGTGAGATAAGACGAGTGTCATCACGTCCATTTTTGGGTCGTAACAACAACAGAACAATAACATTCACAATGTAATCACTTACAAACTTTTGTTTATAGGAAGATTTATTCTCTCTACAGCTTCAATGTTTTCTTTATATTAGTTTTGATATAATAATATTTTATTTTTTAGTAGAAGTTTTTGCTATGTGATTTATCATCCATATGATTTGATTATTGTAAACATTTGCATGACGCCATATTAAACCCTTCATATTCCCAACAACTGATATCAGAGCACATGGTTCAACGATCCTATGACTCAACAAGTGGTATCAAAACATATTGTTCAACGATCCTATGACTCAACAATTGGTATCAGAGCACATAGTTCAAAGATCCAATGGTAATGATCTAATGCTTCAATAAAGTTGAAGACATGTTCAAGTGACTTTAAATTAATTTGTAATCGATTTGATAGTAATGAACTTTTTGTCAAGCTACATGTGGAAAAGAAGTTCCAACCAATTTTCAACATTCCTGTTGCTGCAATTTTTAAGAATAAAAAGAAATATTTTAAATCCATTTTAACCCATATATTTTAAACTTCATTTTAACCATGGGAAGGAACGATGATGAAGATTTTGTGAAGAACAAGATTATCATGCAATGAAGAAGACAATCAAGCTTTGTCAAGAAAATCCAGTCAAAGGGGGAGATTTGTTAGGGTTTTACTCTGATTTTCTTACCACAATTTAAGATTTATTTTTTCTTAAAGAAAAAATAAAACATTACCAAAAATGTTTTTACTTTTCTTGAAAGGAAAATATAATATTCATTTATATTTGGTTTATTCCTTTCTTTAAGAAAAAAATTTTGAGTAGAAAAAAGTTCTGGAGTAGCTAGTTCTTTTCTAGTAGGAAAAAGTTTTAAAACTCTATAAATATAGAGTTGTTTCTTCTAACACAACAGAACAATAACATCAACGATGTAGTCACTTACAAACTTTTATTTATGGGGAGATTTATTCTCTCTGCAGTTTCAGAGTTTTTTTTTTGTTATTATTTTTGATATATAATATTTTGATTTTTAGTATAAGTTTTTGCTATCTGATTTATCAACCATATGCTTTGCAAATTATAAGCTTCCGCATGTCCATAATCACTCCTTTATATACCCAACAATTAAGTCATTTCTTTTATATATTAATGATCAAATATAATTTAATCAGATAAAAAAAATTATGAAATGAGCTCAAGTTTTTGTTGAATTTAACTAAGAGTGTATGTCATCACAAATTTTGATTTTATATAGATGTTCAAGTCTTATATAGATAAGAGGCTTATAATATCAATGCTTGAAGAAAAACTTTGGTGTGATCAGTGTGCAGATTCAACACTTTGTGTTCAAGTAAAATTTCACTTGTTTTTTCTGTAAATTATTACTTTTTAAAAATCATCACAAAAAATAACACAAGTTGTGTGTTACTAAAATAATTAACGAAAATAATAAGAATAATAAAAACATTAACAAAGAAATAGCTAAAAATACGTGAGTAAACTTTTTTTTAAAAAGCAATTAAGAAAAATAAATATTATAAAATCGTATTTGAAAAAAAACTGTAATGATTTTTAAAATATGAAAAGTTTGTGGAATGTTGTTATCTTTTAAGTTTTTCAAATAAGATAACTGATAATTAATTTTTAAAAAAATGACATTTATATACTTTGAATTTGAAATTTAATTTCAATTTTATGAAAAGATACTATATTTATGACAGTTTTATTAAGGTAATAGTGATTTATGAAACCCTGAGGGTAGCTCAACTGGCAAAGGCCTGAGGACAAAGTCCTTCAGGTCGCCAGTTTGAGCCCCAGCAGGGCCACTGAAGGCATTATGAATTGGCTGCGTCTTCAGGGTCCCGTAAAACTAATCGTGGTGCACCCTCCTTGAAATAGCGAGACCCGATAAGTATAGCTAATCGGGTTTTCAAAGCGATACTCAAAAATCACGACAATATTTTTTTTTAAATTTTAAATGCTTATAAAACCCAAAAGATAGAAATAGAGTTTGAAACCACCACGACTTTTACTTCCCAAGTCTCTTTTCTCACCAATTACTTTTAGTTTTTAGTTTTGTTACGATTGGTTGATTGTATGTCATTATAATCCAAATAATTATTCATAAAAACAAAAAACAGTATTTTTTTAAAAAAGTATGCAGTTAAAAATATTTTGAATCAGTAGTCTTTTTAAAAATTAAAAATCAAAATTGGATTTCAAATCCCCCCAAAAAAAAAAAAAAAAACCGTGTAATAGCAGTTAAAAATTTTGCGTTTTCTAGTTTTAAATTTTTATTGTTAAAAAATAAGTTTAAAAACAAATAGAAATTTAATGTTTATATCATCTTTAAAAATTTTAAATTTTAAATTTAAAACAAATTAAATCTTCAAAGTTTTAGGTGTTAATACGATAAGTTTTTAAAATTTCAATACAATTTTAATTATATATACTTTATTTAATTTGAATAATCTTTTAAAACAAAATTAAAATATAAAAGATGAGTTTAAAACTAATGTGGTATAGTTAGATAAATGTCGGTCAATTAGGGAAAAAAATTTACCATCCACGTTTGTCTAGTGCGGAAAGACCAAATAATCAATTTAAAATTTGAATTTAATAAGTTATTTTTTTTAAAAAAAGAAATGCCTTTTTTATATTTAAAAAAATATTAGTTAAAACATTTTATGTTATTTTTTACGTTGTTAATGAAACATGCCAATAATTTATCCTTATATAGGATACATGTTAGTAACTAAAGTGTATAAAATTGAGAAATAATGTACAATGTAAAAATTATGTTCAAAAAGAATTGTCGAATTATTTATTTGGAAAACTTTAGCTATATTTTCTAATTCTTAATATAATAAAATATACATATTTCCCAAAATTTTGAAAATTGATCCATGTATAATTTTTTTTTCTCACTGATTTTGAGTATTTTTTTAATGATTTTTTCTTGCAATAAAATACAATTAAATATCTATCTTATACATCCTTATCCGTTTGATGTGTTATCCAAAATAGATTTTGAAAATGTAAACTTATATAGTAATTATTGGTATCATTATATGATCTTTTAAAAATATAATATAATTGTTATTGTTATAAATTCATTGAATAGTGGATGATCATTTGGTTTATTCATGAACTACTAAATTCATGTATGTGTATTTCCTAGATGATATGAACCCCCATTTGGATAACAATGTAGATAATTATGTATCTACTAGTTAAATGACTTTAAGGAGTGATATTTCAACACTATAAATAAAGATATCACACACCTTATGATATACACTTGAATAAGAAGAAAATTCCTCTTCTTCTATCTACTTCTCTTGTCTTCTTCTATTTATGATTATATTCTTATAGCTTGATTTTATAACACATTATCAGCACGAGTCTCTAGCTAATTAAGATTGAGTTTTAGTTTCTCTTTAACTCATGTTTTGGTTGATCTCGTTATGAGAATCAAGATATTAAATGCATAAAATCAGGTATGTATTTTCTAAAATATTTTTATGATTTAGAATACAGTAGTATTCAATCACTAACAATTATCAGGAACCAAAGGCATATACAACTATAGGTTGAATATGACATGCTATACAAAATTTGTTAAATAGAAGAAGGTATAAAATTTTAATACCATTAGTTTGAATGTTTATTTTGATTGTTTTGAAAGACTCAAAACATGAGACATGTTATACTTCGGTCTATTATATCATTGGTTAAGGGTAAGACGATGGATTCAAGTTTCATCTCACCAAAAGGGCAAGACATCAGGTTAAAGTCCGGATGCACCATACTGAAAATTATTTGAGGATAAGACGATAGATTCAAGTTCTATCACACCAAAAGGGTAATACATCAATTTGAGTTTTGATGCACCGTGATTGGGTTCAAGTCCCATAGAATTATGGCGTAACACACCATATATGAATAAGACATTGAGTTTGAGTCAATGCACCATAGTGATGACATAATGATGACTAAGGCTTTGATGAAAAGTCTTGAAATTCGTCCTATTGAATTTGCTCCATTCCTTGAAAAGAATGTGGTAGCAACATATGATATTTTTAATTCGCATATTCACTTGCTCCATTCTATCGTATGAATGTGGTAGCAGTAAATAGTTAGTCTGAAAGATGACAAATGATTAACGATATGAAAAGGGGCATGAAATGACAGAATTATAATAGTCATCGTTGTGGTAATTATAAAAGGAAGAACACTATTGATTCTTCAAATAGTCCTTCAAAATGTGAAGATAATTTTTATTATCAAAATGGTAGAAGGTCATTAGACTTGTGAATGTTGTCGACCCAATAATTTGACAACTTTATAAATCCTCCATCAAGAGACAAGAAGATAAAGTGATGGTACACTTGATCTTTCAAAGTGATGTTGAGGTGTATAATGAAAATATGATAAATTTTAAAATCATGACAACGTACTTATAATACAAATTTATGAAGTACATACAAATGATTAGTTCATTCCTTGAAGAGAATGTGACTTGTGATGAGTATCGTGAATGCTCAACCACTCTATAAGAGAATGTGTCAAGATGTGATAAAATCATTATGGATTGAATAAATGCCACAACTCACCTCTACGGGAGGTTTGAGAAAAAATAATATATACCAAAATTTACCTCTACGGGAGGTTTGAGAGGAAATAAGTTTTATTTTCCAGAAATAGTTAATGGTATTGTATGTTTATACGTCACTATGGTATGTTTATTGTGAACTACCGAAAGGGAAAAAGAAAGAAATAGTTCTATAAGGGTTGTAGTCATTATTGTGTGGCAACACAAATTTGTCATTGGTTGTGTACCTATGGTACAACAAAAGTAAAGCAAGAAACATGCCTTGCTCTTAATGATTTTGACCATGAAAATGATAATTTAATTTCCTCCTTGAAGGAGATGCTCACCATAGGGATGATGTCATGGAATATGTGATAGTACACAAAATTAATTGCAAGCTCTAAGGAGTTGTGCTATTATCAAAGGAATAATATTAGGGTTGTAGTAAGTCTGAAGTTTTTAAGTTTTGAATGAATTAAAAATAAATATTGAGACTATAAATCACTACATCCGAAGAGGGTTATAAATATTTATGTAAAAAATTACCCCGCTTTTCTTCTTGTTTGTTGCAGACAAACATGTACATGCTGATGAAATCACATGTAAACGTAAATTATAAGTGTACTAAAATAAAGATTAGTTGGCATGACTAGTTGAACATTTCGATTAAATGTGATGCAAACGTAATTGGGAATTCAGGTGATTTATATTATGAAGAAATAAAGATTCTTCAAGAATTCTCTTGTGTTGCTTGTTCTCTTGATAAAATGATCATTGTACCAGCTGAGGTTGAGATTGTAATCCCCTAAAATTTTTGGAACATATAAAAGGGTGAATATGGAACCGTTCACCTGCCATGTGGATCATTTGCAACTATATGTTCGATGAATCTATGCGATGGTCACATGTTTTTTTGTTGTCAACTTACAATTAGTTTTGTAAGGTTGTTTGCTTAAATTGTTAAAATTGAGAGCACAGTTCCAAACTATGAAATTATATTAATAATGCTGGTTGATTTTGCAGAAATTGTATGCCTCCAATTATAGCTTAATCATTATATGAGAACAAAACTCCCAAATAAGATATGATATGAGGTAATTTTATTTAACATGTAGCAACACATGGATGCATCAAACCAACAAGGTTTCCCCATTAAAATTGGTTCAGGGTCAGGAATCATATAATTTTCATCTAAAATGTTGAATGTGCGGTTATGATTTTAATTGCTCCACCACACACAAAGATGAACTTCCAAATAAGGTTGGAACGAATGTTAGATTTTCTAACATTAAGGGGAGAGATGATTGACACCTGAAAATTATGTGTGAAGTTAATTATGAATTATCTAGATCCTCGTTAAATATATATGTGAACTTAAAGTTCAAGGGATGATTCATTTGCATAATGTTGCAAATCAATTGTAAGATGAATGCACTTAACCTATGATATAATTCAGTTGCAAATGCTCCAATCTGAAGTCGTTGAAGGGCAGAGTCTATGATACACCCAAAGCATAATAGACTAATCGGTTCCAAATATAAAATTTCTTGAAGAAGGAAGGAGCAAATGATCAATATGGTCATGATAACTAGGCAAGTGCTATAAAATAACACATTGACATAACACTTCATAAAACCTCGGAAAAGGTTAAGGTACCTAAAAAATAAAGAAAAATGAAGATAACTCGATAAGTTATGTCTTGTTGGAATCTATATCAAATAACCGTCGACGGCATCTTTGATATGAGGTAGCACTCAATGATATAAATTGTGACGAGGATCTTGAATTCAAATCTGTCATATAGTGTGGACAGATAAATGGTTGGCCAAGTAAAATGCACAATTTAAGTATATTTTGTTTCACTTAGAAAAGTGACATTTTGGACTGATAGTCCATAAATCAAAGTATAATGTCAGTGGGGTACAAATAAATTATTATGCGATAGTATAACTGTAATATATCAAATACGGTTTATGTCTTAGGGCATAAAGGTTTATCGCAAAAATCTTGACATTATTGGGGATGTTTTCTCCTATGGTGGATGTGATATACCGTGGTTTCACGGTATAATTAATACTTTTTCCTTAAGTTTAGTGTTTACGAAAGTCTTTTTGTGCTAATTTTTAATTAAGTTTCTCTTTGTTTTGTAGGAAATCTGTCCAAAGCTGAATGCGGAGATTTTGAGCGAAATGCAAAAGAGACCACCTACGGAGCTTATGACGGCCCGTCGTGCTCGCGACGGTCCATAGGTGGCAGCGTAGTAAAGCTGCTTAAGGAAGATGGGGAAGTCTGACCAAGTGTGGGGTTACGAAGCTTGTGACTGTCCGTCGTGGCTATGACGGTCCGTCATGCAGGTTCGTCGTGAAGTTCAGAGAAGTAATCCAGTACCCAGATTCCAAGAGTTGAAGTGTTTTGGAACGAAGACCCTCGACGGACCGTTGTGCCTATGACGGTCCGTCATAATTGCCGTCGAGGGGAATGAAGAGAGTAGTAGAAGAAATTGCACAAGTATGGGACGATGGAGTCCATGACGGTCCGTTGTGACCACGATGGTCTGTCGCGAGGTCCGTCGACCCAGCCGCGTTTGGCAGATTTCCAGCAATTAGAATCTTTGTTTAATTAGGTTTTGTTTTTTTATATATAGTTCGAAAAACCTCATTTTTGACGTTAGACTCCGTATTGTTAGACTCTTAGATTGTTAAACTCCGTATTGGTAAACATTGTATTGTGAGAATCTTGATAATCGTTAGACTTTTTTGTGAGATTATTGATTACTTTGAGATTCTTGCAATTGATTTTTGGAGATTAATCAAGCAAACTTTTGGATTTTACTCTTCCTCATTGAAGTAAGTACATGAATTCTTATCTACTATATTTGAATATTGTGTTTATGGCTATGAGTAACTAAACTCCATAACTAGGGTTGTGGGAACCCTAGGCAAATAATGAGATAAATCCTAACTAAAATAACAATTCTGGAATAGTGTCTTGCATGTATTAATAATTCTTTCGATTATAAGTCCTTTAACGGATGACCAACGTTAGAACTCGCCTTAATGCTACTTGCCGTACCAAGGAGGTAGATAATAGGAAAAGCATTATTAACATAGATTTAGTGTATACTATCTAATAGGCTAGTATTGATTGGTACGAGGTAATAACTTAGTCAAATATCGAATACGATGCTTAATATGAGGTAAGGATAAGGGTTAGGATAGCAACACACGTAGCCGGACCAATGTGCGGAGTGAGATTTTCTAGATGCCGGATCAAGGATTTAGAAATACATAACTTATCTCTTTGCATGCAAGATACTAGGAAAGAATTGTTATAGTTAGAATTATCAAGTTATGAACCAGTGGGGAACACGTAAACCCTAGTTACTTTGATTAATTGATTAAAATCCAACATTCAAAGTTGTTAAGTGTCTCTGTCAAGTTTGTTAATTAATTTTACTCATTTAGAAATAGAAACCCCCCTTTATTGTTTTTACTTTCCAAGGAAGTAATTGACCAAACAATAGTAATAACAGGTTGAAGTTAAGTCTAGACTATTTTCCTCGTGGGAACAATCCCAACCTCACTAGTTGGGTTATTTAATTGACACGACCGCTTTACTTCTTATTTGAGAAGTAAGTTTGAGCGTATCAAATTTTGGCGCCGCTGCCGAGGAATCTAGCTTTTAGATTAACTTGAACTTATTACTATAGTTTAGTTGATATTTTCTTGATTTTACTTTGTTTTATTATTTTTGATTTCTTTTCAGAACTATCCTTCTTGTATGCCAAATACACGGAGAGGAAGAGAACCCTTGTTTCTCTACAATCACGAGTTAGAGCGTACATTGCAATATGAATCGAAACTTGGGAATAAATAATGAGGATCCGAACCAGAACATCCCAGCTTCGGTTGATGTTCATGGTCAGATGTTACCCGATGCTCCGGGTGAACATCAACAGAGGGGACAAAATCCTGTTCCACAACCCCAAGCATACTACAGAGGGTATGATAATATAGCAGACTCGGATGGGCCACTTGTCTTGCCCCCTCTACCCACAGGCCACACCTTTGTGGTAACTAGTCGCCTGATGCAAATGCTCACTGCCTGAGGTTTGTTTTCAGGGCTACCTTCTGAGGATCCATATGCCCATATAGCTAAGGTAAGGGCAGTGTGTAAAAGTTGTGTGGGGAGGCCTGATTTGGATCTAGATGTAATAGGGCTCAGAGTGTTTCCTCTCTCACTGATGGGAGAGGCTGCTATATGGTTCACTGAGCTCCCATACAACTCAATCTTCACTTGGAACCAATTAAGAGATGTTTTCTTAGCACACTACTATCCGGTCTCCAAGAAACTAAACCACAAAGACAGAGTGAACAACTTTGTGGCACTACCAGGAGAGTCAGTTAGTAGTTCTTGGGATAAATTCACCTCATTCTTGAGAAGTGTTCCAAATCACCGTATAGATGATGAGTCACTGAAGAAATACTTCTATCGGGGACATGATGATAACAACAAAGCGGTGTTGGACACTATAGCAGGTGGATCTTATGGAGAATGCCCTTTTGCTGAGATCGCTGAAAAATTAGAGATAATCTCCTGAAATAACAAAGCTTGGAGTACTAGGAAGTCTGATACAGAGAGAAACACCTTCGCAGTGCAATCCACTCACAACCCAACCACAGATGAGATTCGGGAAGAAATGACTCAGATGAGAACTGAGCTTGGGTTGGTACTAAAACATGTCACAGGGGGTGCAGAAAAGATAAATGCAGTCAACTACTTGGCTAAACCACCATCTCCTAATGAGGAGTGCTATTATGCGGAGGACAATTATGCAGCAAATGAGCAGACGGGGGGTTTCTGACTAAGCGCCCAAGGCTCAAATCAGGATAATTGGCACCAAGGTCAAGGGAACCAAGGTCGGAACTATGGTAACTACAACCGTGAGGGTCATTATGTCTGAGATGGAAACTACAACCGTGACGACAACTTTAAAAAGGGTAACTATGCTAATAGAAACGACAGGAATGAGCCCTATGTCCCTCCTCAAAATCGTGAAGTTACTCCTAGGGATGGTGGAGATAGTATAGCGCGAGTTGAGGATATGTTGCTCAAAATGATGAGGAGGTACGACACTAGTGATGAACACATTAAAGAGTTGAGGTGTGATTTACCTAGTATTGGGCAAAAAGTTGATACACATGCAATTTCGATTAAACAGATCGAATTGCAAGTGGCCCAATTATCTGCGACAGTGAACACACGACAACCGGGCACTCTTCTTAGCAACACTGTCCAAAATCCAAAGAATGATGTGCACTATATGGAAATCATTACTCGGGGTGGTAGGCAAACCATTGACCCACCTATGCCATCTACTGAGGAAAATGTGAGAAAGGATAATGATAATGTGGTAAAGGGTAGTGGTGAAGCAGAGGAAAGTAATGGAAAAGATGCAGAAGTACCTATCAAGGTAATTCCCATGCCTAGGCCACCACCACCCTTCCCTCAGATATTAGTGAAAAATACCGAGGATGGTAAATACCGGCGTTTCATAACAATGTTGAAGCGGCTTTCTATCAATGTCCCTTTGGTAGAAGATCTAGAACAAATGCCCGGTTATGCCAAATTTATGAAAGATCTGGTCACAAAGAAAAGATCGGTCACTTTTGAGGATGATGATAGACTGCAACATTGTAGTGCTATTGCTACAAGATCCCTCGTACAAAATAAAGAAGATCCGGGTGCGTTCACTATTCCTTGTACAGTTGGGTCATTACATTTTGCGAAACCATTATGTGATCTGGGGGCAAGCATAAATCTCATGCCCCTCTCAATTTACAAGAAGTTGGGTTTGGGGGATCCAAAACCCACTGCGATGCGGCTAATGATGGCTGATCGGACAGTGAAACGGCCTATAGGGATACTCCATGATGTGCTAGTAAAAGTGGAGTCATTCATCTTTTCGGCTGATTTTGTTTTTCTTGATTGTGAGGTCGATTTTGAAGTTCCTATTATTCTTGGGAGGCCATTCCTTGATACAGGTAGAGCATTAGTTGATATGGAGAAGGGACAGATGACATTTCGGTTGAATAATGAAGAAGCGACCTTCTACATTTGTAGGACCATGAGAAAGAGTGGTGAGCTCCAGTCGGTATCTGCCATATCCTGAACAGAAAAATGCAAAACAAGAGTTTATGGTTGGGGATTTGGTGCTTGTAGACAGTTCTGGGGTGCCTTGTCTTCTGGGCGAGCTCAAGTCCAAATGGACTGGTCCTTACTTGATTACCCAAGTATTCCCTCATGGAGCAGTTGAGTTAAAAGCCAAGGAGGAAGTGCGGTTTAAGAGGAATAGAGATAGAATAAAACTCTATTTTGGGCATAAAGCATCGGGGAATAAAGTGATAGAGGCATACCATCTTGACGAGGTCTGAGTAATCAAGGGTCCCCAGTCATGCCGCGACATTAAATCAGGCGCTTGTTGGGAGGCAACCCACTACTTATAGTCTTTTTTAGTAATGGTAGCATTTTTCTACTAATGAGTTTTTAAATTTGTAGGCACATCACCAGGAAATTCTACAGAAGATCACTCTGAAACAGTCACCAACGGACACATGCGACGGACCGTCAGATTTCTCGACGGCAAGGCCCCACTGCACAATCTTGGTTGTGAGAGACCCGATTCCTAAAGGTCTCTCTCATTTTCTAAGTGTCCTCCAACGGATATCTACGACGGACCGTCATACTCTCGACGGTTCGTCCTGCCTAACCGTCATGGCGGTCCGAGACCCCTCTCTTAAGGGTCTCCATTTTTGTAAGTGTCCTACGACGGACATCGACGATGGACCGTCATAATGACAACGGTCCGTGCCAATTGTTGGCGCTTTGCGCCCCAGGTTTGCTTCACCTACCACTCTAGTATTTAGATTTTTTATGCATTGGGGACAATTGCATGCTTTTTTGTTGGGGGTGGGGTAAATGGATAATGAGTGTTAGGGTGAAGTCTTAGTTGCCCAATTCACTATCCTCTTTTGGGGTTTTCTTGCCTGTGTTCTTTTTCCCCAAAAGACTGATTACTTTTTCTGTTGAACCGGCATATTTATATCTTTTGTACATAGTTTGATTCTGGAGCATGATGGCTAAAATGATATCCTGATAAACTGTAAAATGATGTATGACTAGGCATAGTAACTGATAATTATGTGGCTCTAAGCATGAAATAGAGTTACACCATTGCATTACCCTAATTCTTAAATTCGAACTAGGTGTCTGATAATCTGGTATAGTGATGAGATGTCAAGTGAGTGTGAGGAAAATTTGAATAGTCCACTATTGGCACTGAGCTAGAACTTGCCTGGTTAGTCCTGCTAAAAGTAAGCTGTAATAGACAATTAGGAAAGGATCATAGGCCCTTATTCAATATAGCCCATTTCTAGCCTAAATAAAAGAAACCAAATGAAATTTATCCTTCTTTGATCCAAATAATCTGAGCTTAAAATTAGACCTTTCTCTTTTCACCCCAACTGATCTTTTCTGGGAACAATGTGCTGGCCCTGGTCCCTCTTTGGACATGTGCACCTCAGCTTATGCCAAAAGCATAAGTTGAGGGTTGCTAATGCATAAACAACCTTCGTTATGGCCCTGACCCTACTTTGGGTATTGTGTACCTTGACTCATGGCAAAGCCATGAGTTGAGGGTGGCTACTATGAGGAATGCTCTGGAAAGTGGGGTTGAAAGAACAAAGAGAGAGAAAGAACAAAAGTAAAGTGACTCAAGAATTAGTTGAAAAGAAAAGTAAAGAAAAAGAAAAATACACAAGAAATACAAGCAAGAAAATAAGAGAGTCGCTTACACAAATGAAGAAAGAAGGGAAACAACAAGGTGAAAGAATATGAGAAACTGGGCGAGATAAAATGATAGAAAGAGGAAGGTTTAGCCGATATGTCAAGGAGGGCAAAAAAGTCACTAAAGTATACCAAAATATACCTTACCTGACCCCGAGCCTATGTTACAAGCTAAGAAAGTCCGATCGTGATCCTAAGGGTTGTATAGCGAACTTAAGGCAGTGAAAATAAGGGCAAGCTTATGGCAATAGGTATGAATGAGTGTCACTTTGTTCTGAGAGCGAGTGTTGAAAAGTAATCCTTATACTCAAACTGAAATCATTGTGTGAAAAAGGAGGATTTTGTTTTAAAGTGAGGACAGTAGTTGCAATACCAGAATTGTTAGCCCCTCGGTGAGAAATTGAAGAGGATAGGTGTTAGTTCATGGTGAGTCTGTGTCATGTTCTGATCCCAGAAAATTCAAGCCTAATAGTGATAGCATGCATAGATTTGATGAGATTAATCAGGATTGATAACCAAATGATTGCAAGGATAAAACATGGATACTATTGTACAAAGATTGTATAGTGAGTCATAGTGCGTCGCTTGAGGACAAACAACGAATTTAAGTTTAAGGTGTTGATATACCGTGGTTTCACGGTATAATTAATACTTTTTTCCTTACGTTTAGTGTGTCCGAAAGTCTTTTTGTGCTAATTTTTATATAAGTTTCTCTTTGTTTTGCAAGAAATCTGTCCAAAGCTGAATGCGGAGATTTTGAGCGAAGAAATGCAGAAGAGACCACCTATGGAGCTTATGACGGTCCGTCGTGCTCGCGACGGTCCGTAGGTGGCAGCGTAGTAAAGCTGCTAAAGGAATATGGGGAAGTCTGACCAAGTGTGGGGTTACGAAGCTTGTGACGGTCCGTCGTGGCTATGACGGTCCATCCTGCAGGTTCGTCGTGAAGTTCAGAGAAGTGATCCCTGTACCCAGATTCCAAGAGTTGAAGTGTTTTGGAACGAAGACCCTTGACGGACCGTTGTTCCTATGACGGTCCGTAATACTTGCCGTCGAGGGGAATGAAGAGAGCAGCAGAAGAAATTGCACAAGTATGGGACGACGGAGTCCATGACGGTCCGTTGTGACCACGATGGTCCGTCACGAGGTCCGTCGACCCAACCGCGTTTTGGCAGATTTCCAGCAATTAGAATCCTTGTTTAATTAGGTTTTTGTTTTTTTATAAATAGTTTAAAAAACCTCGTTTTTGAGGTTAGACTCCGTATTGTTAGACTATTAGATTGTTAAACTCTATATTGGTAAACATTGTATTGTGAGATTCTAGATAATCATTAGAGTTTTTGTAAGATTATTGATTACTTTGAGATTCTTGCATGTGATTTTTGGAGATTAATCAAGTAAACTTTTGAATTTTAATCTTCCTCATTGAAGTAAGTACATAAATTCTTATCTACTATATTTGAATATTGTGTTTATGTCTATGAGTAACTAAACCCCATAACTAGGGTTGTGGGAACCATAGGCAAATAATGAGATAAATCCTAACTAAAATAACAATTTTGGAATAGTGTCTTGCATGTATTAATAATTCATTCGATTAGAAGTCCTTTTAACGGATGGCCAACGTTAGAACTCGCCTTAATGCTACTTGCCGGACCCAGGAGGTAGATAATAGGAAAAGAATTATTAACATAGATTTAGTGTATACTATCTAATAGGCTAGTATTGATTGGTACGAGGTAATAACTTAGTCAAATATCGAATACGATGCTTAATATGAGGTAAGGATAAGGGTTAGGATAGCAACACACGTAGCTGGACCAAGGTGCGGAGTGAGATTTTCTAGATGCCGGACCAAGGATTTAGAAATACATAACTTATCACTTTGCATGCAAGATACTAGGAAAGAATTGTTATAGTTAGAATTATCAAGTTATGAACCTGTGGGGAACACGTAAACCCTAGTTACTTTGATTAATTGATTAAAATCCAACATTCAAAGTTTTTAAGTGTCTCTTCCAAGTTTGTTAATTAATTTTACTCATTTAGAAATAGAAACCCACCTTTATTGTTTTTACTTTCCAAGGAAGTCATTGACCAAACAATAGTAATAACAGGTTGAAGTTAAGTCTAGACTATTTTCCTCGTGGGAACGATCCCAACCTCACTAGTTGGGTTATTTACTTGACACGACCGCTTTACTTCTTATTTGAGAAGTAAGTTTGAGCGTATCAGGATGCAATGAAGTTTGTTTTGATCTGGCAACATATGAAAAACTTGAATGTATATAATGAATAATTGTCATGTCTAGCTAGACAATGAAGGTTATATGAAAATCGTTGAAACAACCGAGGTGTCTGAAGCATATAAGAGTTTGAAAGAAACTTTTTTAATAAAGTTTTAAGAATCCTAATATGTATTTAAATAGTCAAAGAAGAAAAGGGTACAAAAGAATGACCCTAATTGTTCTTGTATTTTTATGAAAAGGTCTTGGTAAGACAAAATTTTGTCTTGACCTACAGCTTGATAATTTGACGAATGAAATATTTGTCTAACAATGCACATTCACTGAAAAGTTTTGATGCAATTTTATATGGATAAATCGCATTCATTGAGTACCCCAATAATTATGAGATCACTTGACATAAATGATGATTCATTATGATCTCAAGAGAAGGATGAAGAGCTTCTTGGTGATGAAACTCCATATCTTAGTGCAATCAGAGCACTAGTGCATCTTACTAACAATATTTGACCAGATATTTGTTTTGCAGTAAATTTACTAGCAAGATTCAATTTCTCCCCGATAAAAGGAAATTGAAATGGTGTTGAACACATGATTTAATATCCTTGAAGTATCATAATTATGGGTTTATTTTATTATGAGGAATCCAAGACAAAATTGATTGTTTATAAAGATGCAGAACATTTATCTGATATGCATAAAACACGATCTCAAACACGCTATTTGTTTTCATGTGGAGGCACAATAATATCCTGGCGATCAATATAGCAAGTAGAAAGTGCGTCTGGTTGAGATAAATAACACACTATATTCAGGAAATGTGTGGTTTTTCTTTGAAAAAGAATATACCAACCACAATGTACGAAGATTGGAGACAACATCACAACAAATTAAGTGATGTTTTAATTAGGGGGAGTATAATACGCGTTGCACTCTATTTTCCTTGATCGAGGTTTTTTACCACTGGTTTTTCTTGCAAGGTTTTTAATGAGGCAACAAATAGTGCGTATCAAAAGATATGTGTACTCTTTTTCCTTCATTAGGATTTTTTCTCCACACGGTTTTTTCCTAGTAAGGTTTTAACGAGGCACATTATCTATGGTCATCTAAGGGGGAGTGTTATAAATTCATTGAATAGTGGATGACCATTTGGTTTATTCATGAACTACTAAATTCATGTATGTGTATTTCTTAGATGATATGAACCCCCCCCCCCCCCCCCCCCCTTTGGATAAAAATGTATATAACTATGTATCTACTAGTTAAATGACTTTTGGAAGTGATATTTCAACACTATAAATAGAGATATCACTCACCATTTGATATACACTTGAATAAGAAGAAAATCCCTCTTCTTCTATCTACTTCTCTTGTCTTCTTCTCTTTATGATTATATTCTTATAGCTTGATTTTATAATAGTTATATGATTTTTTAAGAATTGAAAGAAAAATTTGATAGTTTGAAGGGTCGGCCAACAATTTGATATTCAAGTTACTAAACTTTCTTATTTTTATGCTTAACATTATCATAATTGTAGAGCTTTTCTTAGTTATAGTTTAATTTTGTTTGAATCAAACTATTAGATATTATTAGAATTATATGGATTGTGTGAGAATATATGATTTTGAGTAATTTGCATCAATAAATAAACCAAATAATGCTAAAAATTATTATTATCAAATTTAAACAGTAAATCAAACTTATATATTGATTTATTTAATAAGCAGTCTATTATAAATGTCAATGTGCTAAATGAATGTTCGCTCATACAAATTTTATAATATCATTTTATTATACGTTGAATTTTGAAATTTTTAATGAATCGATATTTACAAAAATATTTATCAACTAATCGCGCAACGCGTGGATACCTATACTAGTTTTTATAATAAAAAAGAATGAACAATGTGATAGAGCGCACATACATGTAAGAGGTTGACTATGGTGGATTTGAGGAAAAATCAAGGCATACGGAAGGGGTATTACAGAGAGGTGATTAGACAATAAAGGACACCTGCAAATTTACCGAGGACATGACCTTAGATAAAAGGATATAAGAGTCAAGACTTAAAATAGAATGTTAGTTGATTGTAGCCGACGTTCCGCTCCTACCACACTTGATATATGCATCCAGCCAAAACCATTCGATAAATGATAGAGTGAACTCCATTTGTTCCACATTGACGTTCCATCCAAACACAGTCCTTTGGACAGACCCAACTAGGCCTTATGGTTCATTGTAGTAGTTGGCCCCATATCTCAGCTGCTACTGGACATTGAAAGAATAGATGCCCAAGAGTTTCATTTGCCGCTTCACATTGTGAATCAACATTGATCCCTCGTTTGATCAACATATCTTTTGTGTATACCTTCCAAGTACGCAATAAACACCTATTTTGGTGGGGATAGAGTGTTGCACACGCACAAGCTTCTTCCAACTCTCTCTAGATAGGGTACCTATTAATTTTTAAAGTATATATGGAGTATTGAAAACTTCTTAACTCTCATTTCTTCGGATGCATTGGGTCAAATTTCTGTTGGGTATAGGAAGAGTTAATGGAAATTTAAGGAAAGATGAAAAGAAGAATTGAAAAAAGATTCTCTTATGCTTTAAGAAAAGACAATCTCCCTCATTAGTGGTGGAAAGAAAAATGAAGCGTTTAAATAAACACTTTTTCTAGGTTGAAAAGAGGGACCCTCTTGCGCTGTCATTGTCGTTGCTTGCTCGGATTCGGGTACGAAAAGTGATGGAGCGATTATTTTTTGGACAATGTTTTTAATTATTCAATGAATTAAATCAACCCAACTCAGGTCAGCGAGACTTGCAACTTTAAGGAACAATCATGACCATTTGAAAGGTGTTGCAACCTTACGAAACCAGTTCCTTTCATCTATAAATACCTTTGATTCCTCAGATTTGTACTCATGATAATTCTGAATTCTTCTTCTTCTTATGCACAAAATTAATCGTGTACTTTACTATTGTTGAATGACTCGCTGATACCAGAGTTTTTGTATCAATACACCGGTGATTGAGATCATTATATCCTGAAAGGACATATTTCAAATCAAACCTCAGATACTAGAGGATATTTATTTCCTTAAGAGGACATTGTGCATTCAGTTGGCTTGATATTCTTTTCATTTTGTTTTTTTAGATTCTGTTACAATTTCATATTTTAGGTTTTATTAATAGACTTTTGTTCTTAACTGGTCGATTTAAACTTTGGTAACCCAATGTTTCTGTAAAGTTTCGTATAATCAATAGTACTGTTTTAAGCACAGATTGCCTAACAATCTTAAGGGAATTACTTATCAATCTGTTTTCTGGTGGAGAAAAAAATCTTCATGGTTTTATACTCCTATTAAGTTTGCAATTTAAGTTATTGCTTATTGAGTCATTTGTATCGATTTTTAAAAAAGTAGAAATGGCAAATGATAATGTTACGGTGGCGATTGCTTTACCAATGTGAACTGTTGTAACACCAACAACGAGTATTTTTCTTACCACTCTTGGTTTGCAAAAATTTTATCAATAAAGATACTCAAGTGCCTGATGCTGCTATATCAGACAGAGAAATGTTCATGGTTATTGAAGTACATACACAAATAGACTTCCTATGTAAGAGCTACATTCTGAGTGCTTTAGAGGACGACATATATTATATGACAACTTTTGAAAGAATTTTGGAATGCACTTGAGAAGAAATATGAGAAAAAATATGTATGCTTGAAAACGTTTATGGTCGCAAAGTTTTTAAACTGTAAAATGTCAGATAGTAAAACCGTTTGATCATAAGTTCAGGAACGTCAACTTATTTTGCATAATTTGACTGCTAAGAATATGGTAGCTAATGAAGCTTTTCAAGTGTCTGCAATAATCGAGAAGTTACCTCCTTTGTGGAACGATTTCAAGAATTATTTAAAGCACAAATGCAAGGAAATGAAGCTTGAAGATTTTGTGATTCGGCTCAAGATCGAGGAAGATAAAAAGGCCGTTGAAAAGAAGTCTTATGGGAATTCGACAATAATGAGAGTTAATATTATTGAAGAAGCTTCTGCTAAATCCAAGAACATAAAGAAGACCAATGGATAGAAGTCAGAATAGGACAAGAAGAAATTCAAAGAGTACTGTTACAACTGTGGTAAGGATGGTCACAAGTCTTCCGGCTGTCGTGCTTTAAGAAAGGACAAGAGCAAAGACAAAAGTAAAGAAAACATCGTGGAAGATATGGAAGATGCAAATGACCTCTTTCCAATGATCTTGGAGTGCAACTTAGTTGAAAATCCCAAGGAGTGGTTTCTCGACTTAGGTTCCACTCGACCTTTTTGCGCTGCAAAAGAAGCCTTTGCAATGTATACTCCTTCTGAGTTTATTGAAGATTTTTTCATGGGAAACACAACAAAAACAACAAGGATTGAAGGAACTTGAAAAGTAATGTTGAAAATCACATCCGACAAGTTTATGACTTTGAACAATATTCTGCGCATTCGTACTATTAGAAAGAATTTTATTTTTGCTGCATTGCTTGTTTAGAACAGGTTTAAGTGTGTCCTAATTAGTGACGGAACTTTAATAAGTAAGAATGAGATGTTATTAGAAAAAGACTACCTCACTAAGAGCTATTCAAACTGAATGTAATGGTTGCTAGCAGTATTAATAAGAATTCTGCTTTTATTTACTTATTAGACTCAAATGATTTATGCATGCCCGTTTCGAACATGTAAATTACAAAGCATTGTGAAAATTGATTACATTAGAAGTATTGCCTGATTTCAAATACAATAAATCAAAATGTGAAAGTTATGTGAAATGTTAGTTTGTTAAACATCCTTATAAGTCCGTTGAGAGGAATTTAAAACCATTAGACTTAATTCACACAGATATATGCGATATGAAGTTAATGCTGCCTTGCGGTGGGAAAAAATATTTTATAATTATTATTCATGATTGCACTCTATTTTGTTATGTATATTTTCTTACTAGTAACAATGAAACAATTTATACATTTAAGCATTACAAAAAGAAAGTGAAAAATCAACTGAATCTAACAATAAAAATGATCAGAGTAATAGGGGTAGAGAATATGAATCTCTTTCTGTTGAGATATATTTGGGTTATGGTATTATTCATCAAATTGTTCCCTATACACCACGATCAAATTGTTTGGCGAAACGGAAGAACAAAACATTAAAGGCAATGATGAATGCCTTGATAATCAGTTTTGGTTCACCGCAAAACATGTGGGGGATAAGCTATCATTATAGCTAATAAGATACTCAATATGGTACCAAAACACAATTAATTTCATATGAGTTATGGAATGGAAGGAAATCCAACTTGAAATATTTCAAAGTGTGAAAATTGAACCCAAAATAGTGGATTGTGTATTTATTGTATATATTGTGAATAGTAAGGCTTGTTGGTTTTTGGTTCACAAATTTGATAATCCTGAAAGTCATGTTAATACGATAATTGAGTTAGATAACACCAAGTTATTAAAGCACATTTATCCGTATAAAACTGAATGTGAGTCGACAAATGAAAGACCTAAATGACCATTAAAAAATTAGTGGGAAAATACACTACCTAACGAGGATCTGAGGCATAGTAATTGTCAACGGAGATCCACTTTTTTCGGATTAGATTTTGTGGCATTATTGCTTGAAAATGAGACTCAAACATTTAAAGCAACTATGACTTCGTCTGAATCACCATTTTGAAAAGAAGTGGTTAATAGTGAGATCGAATCAATTTTAAGTAACCATACTTGGGAATTGACTTATCTTCTACCACGAAATAAACCTTTAGGATCAAAGTAAATCTTGAAAAGGAAAATGAAATGTGATGGAACTATTGACAAATATAACACTAGGCTTGTAGTCAAAGGACACATACAAAAGGAAGGTCTAGACTACTTTGATACATACTCTCTTGTAACAATGATAACATCAATTAGGATGTTCATAGCACTAGTGACAGTTCATGATCTTAATATCCACTAAATGGATGTCAAGACAACCTTTTGAAATGGAGAATTGCAGGAAGAAATTTATATGGAACAACTTAAAGGGTTTTTAGTTCCCAGTAAAGAAAAGAAAATGTGCAGGCTTGTGAAGACGTTTTATGGGTTCAGCAAGCACTCAAAAATGACATGCTAAATTTGACCAAACAATGTTGGCAAATGGAGGTCAAGATTAACGAATGTAATAAGTGTATTTTACATTAAAAATGTTCTGAATCATAAAGTCATGGTTTTTCTGTATGTTGATGACATGTTAATAAGTAGTAAAGATATTGACAATATAAATGCTACTAAGCGTATGCTGTCCAACATGTTTGATATGAAGGACTTAGAAACTGTTGATTTGATCTTAGGGATCAAGATTCTCAAAACTCTTCAGGGCTAGCATTATTCTCAATCTCATTATATCGAAAGAGTATCAGATAAGTTCAAATAGTTGAATTTCAATGATGTCAAAGCTCCAATTATTTTAAGCTTTACATTTCAAAAGAATGAAGGTGAAAACAAATCTCAATTGGAATATGCGAATGTTAATAAGTTTGATGTAAATTATGAATTGTACGCGACCAGATATAGCATGCGCTATTAGAAAACTGAGTCGGTTCAATAGTAATTCTCATCAAACTCATGTGTTGGGGTATCTGAAACATACGTAACACTATGCTTGCATTATAATAAATATCTTTCCATGATTGAAGGATATAGTGATGCATATTAGATCATTGGATCAAATGAAGTAAAATTCACAAGTGGTTATGTGTTTACACTTGGTGGAGGAGCAATATCTTGAAAATCGTCCAAACAGACATATATTGCTCTCCCCACAATGGAATATGAATTTATTACTTTAGATAAGGCCGATGAAGAAGCTCAATGATTCCAGAATTTCTTAAAGGATATTCCATTCTAGATCAAACCTGTGGGACCTATTTGCATACATTGTTATAGTTAAGCATCAATAGGTAAGGCAGGGAGCATCATGTACAACAAGATTTCTCTTCTCAAACACCGTAAGACTACTACTATCTAGTAGAATTATCACAATTAAATATGTGAAGTCAAGAGATAATATGCGAAAGCCACTAATGAAAGGACTAGTAAGAGAGACAGTTGAAATATCATCTAGAGGAATGAGTTTATGGCTTAAGACAAGTCTTCATGGAGGTATCTCTATCTAGGAGATCCTAAGATCTAGATTCAAGGAGAAAAATAAAGTTGTGATTGACGGTCGGAAATTGTCAATTATCTCAATTCATTATCATGATGAAGACAATGTTCATGAACGAGGTTAAAACATTAAGGCTTGTTAATGAGTTAATAAATCTTAATATTTGCTAAGTTTGGCAGATTTGACTAAATAACGTATTTATGATATGACACAGTTAGAGATCACCTATCTTAGTGTGAAGTGTAAGCTGCTTAAAAGAGATTCTTTTGTCAAAAATCTTTTGTCTATACACTCATGAAACCAAGAGGTGTTCATGGTTGAAACGAACATAACCGTAAGAACCACAAACGGTAAAGGGTTAATCGTGTGACATATGGTTGTGTAGGTATACACCAAAGCTCGACGGTTCAAAGATATCACATCTACCGATTGACCGAGTATATACGATATATATTCACTTTGGAAAGTTCAAGGGGAAACCTACTTATCTAGATGCAATTGATCCTTGCTTGTAAAATACACACTCTTCCCTGCGTTCCTTTATGTTATGACCATTCCCCACTAATGTTGGAGATATTTTGGTATGATAAGAGTTAATGAAAAATGGAGGAAAGGTGAAAATACGAACTATAAAGATTCTCTCATGCTTTAAGAAAAAACATTTCTCCCTCATCAGTGATGGAAAGAAAAATTGAACTGTTTAATTAGAGAAACACTTCTACTAGTTGTTAAAAGGATTTAAAAGAGGGACCCCCTCGGGCCATCAGCGTCGCTCGTTCGGCTCGGCTATGGCTACGATAACGACTTCGATTTTGACTTTAAAAAATGATCGATCGAGAGATTATTTTTTAGATAAAATTTATTTTAATTTATTTAATTAATTATTTGTTTGATCAATTAAATGGTCAAAACATTTTAAATATTTAATTAATTAACCAAAACATTCCACGGAATGGTAGTAAAGTACACGATTCTATCCTATATTGAGTAGATTCAAGCCTCCCGCACTCACTGACATACACATTCTATCCCAAACTATTAACACTTTCTTGGATAAATCCATGGATCCTTTCCGAAAAAATGTTTAAAAAATCCTCTCTATTTGATCCATCACTATCTTTGACAATTGGAATATCTGGGACCAATATATTTGTAAAGATAGTAGTGTTCTCTTCAGCAATTGTACTATACTTACATACAAAAACATCTTTGTTGTCCAAAATGTAACTTTCCTCAACACCCATTCTAATAGTGATTGACATTGGACCAAGGAACTCTAGGATTTGTTGCTGTACTTCTAGCTTCATCCCTCAAAAATAAATGGCTGATTTATGTAAAAGACCCACTTGAGAACTGTTGTAATTTGGAAAATAACCTCTAAACAAGAAAAGATCATATGCGATGCCAAGTTGCACTATCTGTAGTTATCCACACCTTGGATGATACTTAATTAAAGAGCTTGTATTGCTTCAATTACTTCCTAAGATGACACAAATACTCATTGCTAGAACAAATAGGTAAGGTGATATTGAATCACTTTGCATTAGTCCTTTCTTGGTTGAGAATGGTGAGGTTGGCTGCCCATTTATTAAGATTGTGTAGGCCAGTGAGCTCATACAGTATATGATTCATCCTTTGAAGACGTCAGGAAAATCAAGACTTACCAGGACCTAATTCATGAAATTCCACTCAATCGAATTGTATGCCTTATCATGTTAACTTTGATCATACATCATGGTAATATATTTTTCCTCCCATATCCCTTCACTATCTCATGACTTAACATTATATACTGAAAGAAATGAGTCTTCTGGGCACAAAGGCAACTTGGAAGGGATGAATTAACACTTCCATCACTGGTTGGAGCCTAGATGTGAGTACTTTAGATATGATTTTGTATACCACTATGCAACACGATTGTCACGAACCAAACCATTGTGATTGGTAGCCACACTAACTTTTCGATGGGAGAACCACTACTACAATCCAAACAAGCAACTAAACCAAAAGGTAATGCATTTAAGTTAAGAAGTAAGTTGAATAAACTAAGTAAGAAGTTCCCATAAACTTCAACAAGAATTCTAAAGAACTAACTAAATAAATGCGGAAGAAAACAACCTAGAACTTGAAAGTCAATGTACTAAACGATAACCAAGTCTAAAACAAGAAGGTTCATACTCCCAACTATCATTAAAACATCTAAAGAGTTAGTCTAAGTCTGAAATCTGGACATAGACTCAAGAAAATACAAAGTAGCCCAGAAAATGCTAGCTCACCCTTGAATTTGAAAACAATGATCATAGATCTTCCAAACGAAGTCTGTCAATATCCGTCGAAAGTTGCCCTTTACTCAAAAAAATTAAGAGAAAGTTTTGAATCAATACACAACCACCGTGTACTGGTAGGATCACACGACTATCTCACTAAGTGCAACATAACAAGTTAATAAAACAATATAACCATGTAATATATCGAACATATACAATATGGAATATCACATGCTTCAACAATACACATTTATCACAAGTAGTTGGTCCTCTAATGGAACACAAACCCAAACTGTTAGTACACCGAAACGTGGTACCTTATCCCATTGTTACGCTAGAATGCGGCAATCCGATTCAATTTTTATGCCGGAACATGGTAATTCGATCCCAGGTAGTGATGCCAAAATATAGAAATTGGATTCATCAACATACCATAATCACAAGCACAAGTATAGTTCCAGTCATACAATCAAGAAATGATTCATGACATATAATTGTTCATCTATACCATTTACAACATATGCGAATCAACCATGTAACATTCACATATGTACATGTATCATAATGAAGCAATAACAAGAATACATCATACAATTATAGAATCACAACCATCACCTACCTCGAAACAATCTTGAAAACCTAAAATCTTTATCTTTCCCTTTTCAGATTTGTTCCGCTTGTTCAAGGTTTACAAACAATCATAATAACACAGGAATCAACAAATAATATAATTATCCAAAAATTTTACAATTCTATGAACCATAGGTTATACCCATGATCCCAAGTACCCCATTTATGGTTGTTTCCACCATATAATTTATATCAAAAACCCTTCCCCATAAATATTTACCCATTCTATTAGGTTTCATGGATCAAAAAATGGATTTGAGGAGTGAAAATCTTACCTTTAGCCTCAAGAATAGTGAAAAATGAGTAAGTGTCGCCTGTGATTTGTTCCTTAGCTCTAAAAATTGAAGAGGGCCAAGTAAGGTTCGTTAGGGGTTTATTAACAACATTAAGTTGCATCTAGCCTGCCATAGCGGCCACCACCATGCCACAACGGCCTTGCTAAATCGTTAAAAACGCATGCCAAGGCGGCATTCTCAAACAAGTGAGCTATTGAAAAATCCCAAGACCCCCATTTCACAACACATATTTAAATAATGATACTCAGAAAATACCTTCCACGCCAAGATCAATTTTGGGAGTTCTACTCGCCCGAATTTAATTTCGTAAAATAGTACATATTCTTTAACGACTTATCGAACTACTCATGCAAAAAAAATCATAAATGATTCACCCGATTATTACCATATTTCCTGACACATCAAAGACTTTAATTTTATCTAAATCTTGACTAGGTTGGGAAAAATTCAATACTACGAAAAAAATTTTGATCCAAAATTTCCCCCTTTAGCTTTCTAAATGATGAAACCTATTCTTAACAATAGATACTAATTTAACCATCACCCATCCTCGAGTGACAACTTAGGAAAAAAACAGGCTAAAAAAGGAATGAAATAGTACCTAAGCTGACGAAAAATTAGGGATACTTGTCTAGCATGTCCTGCTCGGTTTCCTAAGTGGCTTTTTCAACTGGACGATGCTTCCATTGAACCTTCACGGAATTAATATCCCTAGTCCTCAAATTATGAAAATTGAGTCCCACTTAAGGATGTAATCGTTTTCACCATGGTATCTCTTCAACATGGATACATGAAATATAGGATGAACACCCGATTGGTTAGGAGGCCAAGACAATCTATACTCTATCGGTCCTACATATTGAATAACCTCAAAGGGACCATATCGCAGATTTAGCTTACCCTTTTTGCTGAATCTCATCACCCCTTTCATGGGTGATACCTTAAGACGTTTCTCCCGTTTGAAATGCCATTTCTCTTATCTTATGGTCCACATTCTTTATTTGTCTACTCTGGGTTGTACAAACTTAGCTTGAATACTCCTCACCTTATCTTAAGCATCGTTTACCAGGTAACATCCAAAGGTTTCATATCTCTAGCCTCAAACAATCCTATGCTAGAGTGATAACTATTATGATAAGAAAATTCGCACAAATATAGGAACTATACTAATACCGTCCGAAACCAATCATACATTCTCTCGACATGCCTTATAATACTTGAATAGTCCTCTCTGATTTTCCATATGTCTGCAGGCGTGTGCCCAATTCATCATGCAATTTCCTCCAAAACATGGATGTGAATTGGGTACCACAATCTGAGATTATAGAGAGGGGAACCCCATGCAACCTCACTATATCATTCACATAAAATTAAGCAGTTGTTCAACATTATAATCTATTCTAATGGAATAAAATGGGATGATTGGTCAATCTATCAACTACACCCCAGATAGATTCAAACTTTCCAAAAGTCTTGGGAATTCCAACCACGAAACCTATGGCTAGGCTTTCCTACTTCCATTTCGAAATTGACATTCTTCGAAGAAAACCCGCAGGACTTTGGTGTTCATATTTTACTTGGTAATTTGGCACTTAAACACAAACTATGCCATGTATCTCTCCATGCTCGACCACCAATAAATTCATTTCAGATCTCTATACATCTTGATCTTGATCATACTCGGATAAACAAAATATAGCGAAACACGAGACTGCGCCTACAATTTCTCAGTCAATTCATCCACTCTAGGAACACATATTCTCCCGTTAAAATTAAACATACCATCCACATCAAGAGTGTTCTATTTTTCCTTACCAAGCACAGTCTTTTTTCTAAGTTCTTTTAAGTTTAATCTTTAAATTGTTTGGCCGTGATCTTTTCCATGAATGTGGCCCTCACTTCAATACTATTTAACACCCCACCTCTTTCTAAGATGCCCAACTGGATAAACTTAGACTCTAAAGTCTCAATTTTTTTAGCCAATGGTCGTTTGGATACACTCAAGTAAGCCGGACTACCCATACTATCCGTCTTTCCACACAAAGCATCTGCCACCACATTAGCTTTGACTGAATGATATTGAAAGGTCACATCATAATCTTTAAGTAACTCCATCCATCTCTACTGTCTGAAATTTATATCGTTTTGAGTGAAAACATTCTTCAAACTATGATGATCGGTAAGAACTTCAAACTTAATACCATAGATGTAATGTCGCCAAATCTTTAGATCAAACACTACCACTTCCAACTACAAATCATGTGTTGGATAATTCCTCTCATGCACCTTTAATTGATGTGATACATAAGCTATAAAATTCATATATTGCATCAACACAACACCCAAACCAGAATATGAAACATCTCAATAAATAATAAAATCCTTACCTTCCATTGGTAATTCTAGGATATATATGATGATCCAGTAAGTCTTGATCTTTTGGAAGCTCTCCTCACATTTTCAGTCCACTAAAAGGGTATCTCCAAACATTCAAGTTAGTCAAGTGTGTGTCAATAAAAGAAAAGTTCTTCACAAATCGATGACAATATCTAGCGAGTCCCACAAAACTCCTATCTTTAGTTATCGAACTTAGATAAACCCAATTCTTATCCACCTTATTCTTTTGAGGATCTATCATTACCCCTTCCTTTGAAACTATATGCCTAAAAAATGCAACCGATTTCAAACAAAATTTGCACTTGGAAAATTTAGCATACAACTTTTGTTTCCCAAGAACACCCAAAACAATACGAAGATGGTCAACATTGTCTTCCTTACTTTCGAATAAACCAAGATATCATCAATAAAGACTATGATGAAAGAATCAATAAAATGTTTGAAAACCCTATTCACTAAACCCATGAAAGCAGCAAGCGCATTGGTAAAACCAAACGACATAACCAAGAAATAAAAGGATCATAACAAGTTCTAAACGCCGTTGTGGGCACATCATCAAGCCTAATTTTCAATTGTTGGTAACCGGATCTTACATCAATCTTAGAGAAAACTATTAGATCTTGCAATTGGTCAAAAAGATCATCTATTCGAGGCAAGAGATACTTGTTTTGAATAGTGACCCTATTCAATCGACGGTGATCTATACACATTCTCATGCCACCATCCTTGTATCTACTTAACAAACAAAATTGGAGCACCCCATGGAGAAGAACTAGGGCGAATAAATCCATTATCAAGAAGCTCTTGGATTTGAGACTTAATCTCTCTTAATTATTCCAAAGACATGAGATATATAGGGATGGAAATACGATGAATACCAGGATCTAAGTCAATGCAAGAATCTATATCTCTATCCATAGGCATATCAAGCAAGTCATTGGGAAATACTTCACTAAATTCAGACACCACAAAAATAAATCCAATTGATGGAGCCTCAATCTCAACATCATTAATATGAGAAAAATAAGACAAAAGACCTTGCTCTTACTAATTTACTATCCCAAATGGAAGATATAATGTTAGCTTGCTTTGGTTTGTACACCCCTTCCCACTCTAATTTTTCCTTTCCCATAATTTCTAGAGTTGAAGATGTGGTATTACAATATAACACATCATAATGGGGGAAAACCAAGTCATGCATAATACTACTTCAAAGTTAGTTATATCCAAAGTCACCAAATCATCCCAAGTCTGAAAACCCATAAACATAATAAGACAAACACGAAAGACATGAGTAAGTATGACTGACTCTTCAACTGGGTAGAAACATGAATTGGGGCATCAAGAATATCACAAATCATATCAATGTTATCAAGTAAATCTCACTGATACATAAGAATAACTAGAACCCGTATCAAAAAACACATTAGCCGTCCAATCACTGACAATAATAATACTTGTGATCACCACGTTAGACGTCTCTGCCTCATTCTTGCCTAGAAAAACCTAACATTGACTCATCTCATCTTTACAAATTAATTTCCTGCTTGGTTTCACGTTACCTCTACCTGCGTTACCATTTTCTATTACCTCTACGACCTCGCTGGTTACCTCCTCGCCCACATTGTGAACGTCCTTTACCATCATTACCATTCCCCACGGGTACCACTCCTCTAGATGATTGCTACGAAAGATTGAACACATACAAAAATTGAACACATATACCGAGGTTCTCCATAATTTTAGCAAGGTCGATCAACAGATGGTCTATTTCCCGCCTTCACCCATTGAAGGCGCAACTCCCTGATTATCCTAAAAATTATAAGATGGAGTTCCTGAGTAGTTACCTGTAGAGACGGGCATAGCGGGTGGAATTGGCTTGGTTGCTAGCGTTGGTTAACATATCCTCTACAATAGGAGCCCTGAAAATTTTTAGAATTCTTGGCTTTCTTAGACAACTTCTTAGCCTAACCATCTCACCTCAACCCCTTCACATTCTTAACATAATCTATCACCTCATTAAAGCTCCTCTTTGTAGAAGTCAGATGGATAAATAATACTTGCAATTCAGAATCTAGGCGCTCAATAAATAATTGGATCCTCTCCTCCTCTTAGGTTACAAACTAAGTAGCATATCTAGACAAAGCATGGAACTTGGCCTCATACGCACCCACAAACATCCCACCTTGCTCCAAAGCCATAAAATCATCTTTCTTACAATCCCTCAAGGTTCATGACACATATTTCTCCAAGAACAGAGCATGAAACTGGTCCAAATGAGTGGAGGTAAAGTAGAATATATACAATCAATATAAGCTCTCCACCATTGCTTGGCCACACCTTGAAGTTGAAAATACACGAACTTAACTCCTTGTTGGTGATCTATACCCAATTTATGCAGCCTCTCATAGCAATCCAGAATGAACTCATATGCATCCTTACTCTTAGAACCAAGAAATACCAGAGTATTTAGCTCCAAAAACTTAGTCAACATCTCATGCTCATTTACAGTCATAAAAGAACCCAACATAGGCCGGAATAAAGCATCATTACCTCCCATTCCACTCATCTGGACAGTGCTAGTAGTAGGAGGATTAGTGAGAGTCAGAGTTGCTTGGAAAGTGGGGATCACTCCAAGACCAATGAAACTTTTAAGAATGGTATGATCTGCTATGCTAATACTGTATCCAATAGAGGAACAACTAAAGTTCTGTTGGCACTTCTTCCTTTAGCACATCTTCCTCAACATCTCCAACATCAATATCCTCTTATATATCCTCATGATGTGCATGTTGGTTCTCATTCATAGGAACATTTTCAACAGGTACCTCATTCCAAGTAGGCACTACTCTAATATGACTTCTACCCCTAACTCTTCCCTTACTCCTGCCTCGATCACGACCTCTCGTGAATAGTAAATGGTTCCAGCTAGTGATATTATATAATGCTGATGAAAAATGATTCTGACTAGTGATATGACACAAATTCAATGAGAAATGGTTCCAACTAGTGATATATAGACGTCGGAAAATGGTTCCAGATAGTGCTACTATGTTTAAGGGAACTAGTTCTCGTTAAAAGATTCATTATTATGGTTTGATGCGTTTTGGTGTTTATGTTTGACTTATTTGTTAATTCTGATTGATGCACTTGTTATGTGTGATTGAGCTAATTGAAATTGAGAGTGACTTGCTTGATTAAATTTGGTTGTTGGATTGTGACTATTGATATGTGATTATTGAGCCTTATGAGCTGTTTATTATAAAGCTATTAGGATGAACTGATTTTTGTACAAGTTGTACTTTGAAGAGGTTCGATTTGGATGAAAGGAGCAGTCATTTACTATCTAGGTTACTTCGTTATTGGATAACTTGTTCGATACCGTGTTGTTGGTATTCACTCTTTGATATTTCACATATATAGGTTCTGAGCTCGGTATCGTGTGATTGCTCTTTTTCTCTCATATTCTGGTGGTCCCTCTACTTCATCTTTTTATTCTTTTTTCTATTTGAGAAATAGAGACTTGGCAGTTATACTTATTTTCTGATTCTTCTCTTTATGTATTAGACTTGTGCATGTGACAATCAAAATTTATGGTGTAAATAGAAATAATAAATTTTCCGCTTTTATCTTGTTCTTGTTTTATCTTTTCCCATTTATTCTATTTCATTAGGTTGAGGTTGAATTTTCTTGGTAGAAATAGAAAAATTCCATCACTCCCATTTTATGTGTCATGCCTCAAGCGTACATCCTTGATGTGGCTAACACCCAACAATAATTTTGGATCCCCAAGTAAACCTTTGGTCTAACTTAATACTTAACGGAAGACTCACTGGAACAATAATAGTCTTAAGACATAATTTTTGGATATTTAAACTCAAAGTAAATGAAGTTGCAAAACCATCTACGGAAAAGTAAATACCGAAAGACTCTTAAACGCTATCTTTCTATGAAGCATCATTTAAGATAGGTGTCAGAAAATACCACGACACCTCAAAATAACTAGACTTAAAGTAAATGTGCAGTCCTAAAAAATGCAATGTTGCTCACCGAAACTGTTTGAAGTTTAGCTGATCTTTCAATGAAGCATCTATTAAGGATCCTAAAACCTATATTTTTATCAGAAGAAGCTATAGGTCGAATGAAATTAGTGGGTTTGAATGTACGAGTATGTAATATAGCTGATGGTGATATAACTAAATTAAAGGACTATAATAGATAACAATATACTAAAGCTGCATGTAAAGAAATAAAGGAGTTAAAACTTTTACAACTTACAAAATACTTTCTTATCTCCAAACTCAACATAATAAGTGATGTATTCAAATACACTTTTAACTCTATTGGTAGATTTTCTAGTCGACAACAATTAATTTGAGCTACGTGACGATACAACATCTTGTCCACACTGTTAAAACTTTTCTATACCGCGTCGGGGTAAAGAACCTCTAAACTAAGCAGATCACTAATCTATAAGGACTCCTTTAAAAAGTCTTATTATGTATCATTTTAGTAAGACATGGTTTTGAAAATTTTGAGTTATCTGAACTCATTCTCATATCGGTGCTAAATACTACTCAAAAAAAATATATATACTCGTGCTCAAATTTATAAAACATACTCTTCTCTTGTTTGATTTAATGCTCAAACTATCCTCTTGAAAGATGTATCTGCTATGAAATATCTCTGAACTTATAAACTCATTCAGAAATAAAAGTTTGTTTTTTCCCGATGTAAAAAAATGATACATTTTGAAATAATTAGTTTCCTTAAACTTTACTCAAAATTTAATTTAAAAATACTCTTGCTCAAATCTTGGTTAAAACTCTTTCTCAAAACTCATTTTTTCTTTTTTAGAAAATCACTTTAAGACAAAATGGTTGCTTTAAAAGATTCCCAATAATAATGACTCAAAAAAAGGTCCATGTTGAAATATAGACATGAACGAATCAACTCAAGAATCAAAATGTAAATATAACAACTTATGATCAAGGGTTTAGAACTCAAAATAAATACAATAACTCATATCAAGAATTCTCAAAACTAAGGTATAACCCTAAATTAAACTTTTAATGTTTGAATTGATGTGATGTAGGGTGTGAGAATGAACTCAGTCCATCACTATAAATATCCATACATACATGGAAATAACAAATGTCTTGGTGAAATTAATTAAAACTTGAAGAACGTTTGAAACCCTATCCTTTCCTCTTCTTGGAACCTTGCTCTAATGATGTGAAGGGTTAAAGAACATAAAGGAATGTTTTAACATTGTTTAGATCCTTAACTAGGTGAAAAAGGAATCACCTTAAGCTTAGAATGGATGAGAAAATATGAAATACACATAATTTATCAGAAAATGTCAAACCCTAGTTGAGCCTGATGGAGGATTTGACAACCCGTTGCCAGGGTGATTGCCTTTCACCTACAATAGTAAAAACGACAGAATTAATGAATTTTTCGCTAAGTTGATGGCCCGTCACGGAACTCGAAATGAGGCAAATATGATAGAGTTGGAAAAAGGACTCAAGACCTTCAATTTGATAGGTGATTGACCACCATTCATTATTAGTTGGGAGATATCATTGTCTGAAGTACGTAAGTAATATCTTATGTCAAAACTTAGTTAGTATGGAAGCTTTTAACTCAACATTGTAATAGGGGATTAGTAACCTTAAGTAATTCATAACCAAATCCATCCCCACACTAAAGAACCTTTACACATAATAATTTAAAAATCACATTATACGACCTTACATGTAAATATAGAACGGTTTGAGCTTTAACTTAAAATTTTTTGGGGTGTTACAATTTGGTTGTGTCACTAGCTCAACCCGTTTATAATGTAATGAATTGCACTTCAAATAATTTGAATTGAGTTCAGTCTCAATATAATCAAGTCTAACATATTTTGAGTGAAATCTTTAATTTAGCCAAATTTAATCTCCATTTTCAACAAGTTTTAAGACATGTTATTTGCATTGATGTAATGTATGTTCATATATTGAATATATGATTATTGAAGATATGAATTACTATTTGTTTTATATCTTCTAGGGTTTATCAATCCATTTGTAATTTTTTTTAATTTTCTTGAGTTTAAATTCGTATTGTGGTTGTACAAGTAAAATAACAATATGTTTCAATTATTGAGATTAATTGGGTTAAATTAAGAAGGTCATGGCCCAACCTAATTTTTAACCCATTTGAGTCCAAAGTAAACTTTGGCGGATCCTGAATTGATAATGTTGAGGGTATTTGGATTAAAAAAATTCAAAGTACAGTAAAACCTCTATAAATTAATATAGAAGGGACCACATAATTTTATCATTTTATAGAGGTATTCTTTAATCGATAAATTAGTATTTATTAATTTAAAGAATGAATTGATATTTAATGAAGGTTTATTTTGATTATATCAAAATTATTGTATCTTACTAATTTATATATCTTATTTATTGATTTCACATACAAAATATTATACCTAAAGTACAATGAATACATCAAAATCATCATATCTTACTAATTAATATATCATATTTGTTGAATTGTCACTATCATGCAAACAAAAGAGTATGGATGATAAGTTCGATTTTTGATCAATATATTTGTTATTTTGATCACAAAATTCATAGTAGACGAGTTTTGTTTATGGTAGATAATTGGCCTACCCATAATAGAAATATTGAAGGACTAAAAAATGTCGAGTTGTTTTTCTTGCCACCCAACATGACTGTAAGACCCCAAAATGAGTTAGGGAGTATAGATCCTAACATATTTGTATTAAGTTTTTAAGGTCTTAAAATGACTTATAATATGTTTTAGAGGAAAGGTGATTTGGAAATTGAACGTCAAGGGAAAACCAAAACGTTCGACGACTAGTCAACTATGTGTATCATGTGTCTATAGGTGTTTATATATTATATGAAGTGAGCTTATGAAGTATTCAAATTATTTATAATGAAATTTAATGGTAGTATATGGAGTTTCGCTAAGTTTGGAGGTCAAACATCCAAGAACGTCCAAGCCGTTCGAAAGATGGCCCTTAAGACGCTCAATGTGTGTCTTGATGGGCCCTACACTGTTTGAACGAGTTGCAAGTGTTTTTTTTGGTGAAACTTATGTGGATGTTATAAAACTTGTTAAGGTTTGTATATACATTGGAAACGTTCAGGTACGACTTCTAAAGGGCTCCGCAAATGGCCCCACAAGGAGGACCCAAGGCTGGTTGAGACAGTGCCTTGGTAGTGTCAATCGACGGACCAAACAACGGCCACTTGGTCAACCAAAAGCCCGCTGGTAAGGTATATTCGATATAAACTTATCTTGGGCAGGTATCAACCCAAAATTTTGCTAAATACCAATCGACGAAAGCCAAAGGATGGCCAGTCGATTGACCAATGGCCCGTCGATGGGTTCGTCGATGGTGGCGTGTAGCTTCTATCTAGCGAACTGTTTTATTTAAGGGGTGAATGGAAAATTGATCCCACGTCATAACCTAATCATAATAGGTTTATTTAGCCACTTTTTTGTGTATATAAGTCATCAAACACGTGAAGAACCCATACCAAATCCTCTCTTACGAATTAAGCCTTTCCTTCCAAAATATTCTCCCTAGAATTTACCATTGTTGGTGAAGCTCAAGAACAACTTGGAGCATGGATTTACATGGATGAATCATAAAGTTTTATAGGTCTTCAACGACACAAAGTTATGGTGATCCTTCATCTCTAAGAAACCTTTCACCTGGAGAGTTAATCTCAAGTTTTCCAAAAGAAGGTTTCATGATGAAATCTCTACTTCTTCAATCTAGCCATGGGTTCTTTATATAAGCGTTTTGAATGATTAAATCATGATGAATTGAAGTTAATACATTGGTTTGAATGTGATTTTTATCCAATTGCATGGTGAACCCATGCTCCATCCTTAAATCGATTTAGCTTTGCATGGGCTTGTGATCATGGCTTGTTAATGGTTGAATTGTGATTTTCTTACATTGAATTGTATATATCTACTGTAATTTACGTTAATTGTTTATGATTTGATGATGATCAATCAATGAGGATCAATGTATGAAGAATTCAACATGACTAGTATATGATCTATGTATACATTATAAGGCTGGCTTTATGTCGATTGTTGTGAGATCATGGATTATGTTAAGTTTTGTAGCAACTGTTTTAGGTTACATAATGATTGAATTATGGTTACCAATATTCTATGATCAAAGTAAAGAATTATTGGCGTGAATTGATCTAGTTCTCCTAATCTATAGATTGCTAATACCATGCATGTGATGTGATCCATATTTTAGATTATCTGAAGCATGATTTCTTTGAGTAATTATCTAATTATCTACTTCCCAACATGTACATTATTTTTAAAATATGATTGATGATCAAGTCATTAGAGAATCAATAGTATTGGCTAATTCCTCTATATTCTAGCGAATTAATAAGCCTAATGCTTAAGTTGGAAGCTTGATCTTGAAGTGTTTTAAGCATGATTTCGTTTTGACTAAGTGAATGATTATATACTGCCTTAGATTTATATTATTAATAAAGTATTATATATAATCCTTGTAAGTGAAGTTTGTTGATGGTTTATGTCATTCTAGATTCTAGCCTGTTAATGATATGTTGTACTAGTTTGTAGCATGGCCATTGTAGTAGCTTATGCTTAACTTCATGTATTATTTTGTTCCCTTAAGCTACTTCTCTATAATTGATGTATTTATAAAAGAGTAGTAATGGTCAATTATGACCAAAGGCTAAAGGATTGGTTATAATTCCTTTACTCTTCTACTTTCCTATTTCTTTATAGTAATGTTGATGAAGCCTTGTATGACATTGTGTGGTCTGGTCCACTTATGGTGGCGGTGTTTACTTTATTGTCAATATATATATGTGTTGACCATGTCCTTGAAGGCAAATTGATGAATATATGAGCATGTATTTATGATGGTACTATAAGAAGATTAGGCCTACTTTCCTATTCTAGTTCCGGTTGAGGTTGTGTGGCTATTTTATAAGCATGTGTATTTCCATGTTAGGGTAAAGTATAGGTGCTAGCATTGATGATTTAAAATGGTTTATAATCCCTTACCTATGTACCCCTACGATAATGCACGAATAGCACAAATTAGGAGTCTTAAGTGTAATATGAAGTTGACTTGTCTCCTACACTATTTTGTGTTGTGTGGTCTATGTTTGAGAGAGTATTATGGTCTAAGAGAGTGGCTGTCTCAAGGTGTTTTTGATAGACCTTATGTGATCATGTTTACCAATGTATACACACACTCACTTTACATGCATGTTACAAGTAGCATAGGTCATGTTGTCTATATGAAAGGTAATTCTCATATTCACTAGTGTCTACTACTATGCATGTTAAGATGATGTTTATGAAAGTATGATATACATGTTTCCTTAGCTAGGATGACTTGATAGGTGTACTCGTATAGGAAAGGGTATGGGACTTTGCCTATGCATTCCACATGTGTACTTTGATAGGATAGTTCTACATTTGGTTTCTATATGTATGAATATGAATGTATGAACATGTGTGAGTTAAGGTGTTATGTGAAAGGTTTGCACATCTATATGTACACACACACACATTAATGATGATCTAGTCAATAGAGGATCCTTGAAAGGTGTGCCCAAGTGTATCCTAAACTAGATACTGCTAATAAATATGCTATGTCCATGTGAAAGGTAATTCTCATATTCACTAGTGTCTACTACTATGCATGTTAAGATGATGTTTATGAAAGTATGATATACATGTTTCCTTAGCTAGGATGACTTGATAGGTGTACTCGTATAGGCAAGGGTATGGGACTTTGCCTATGCATTCCACATATGTACTTTGATAGGATAGTTCTACTTTTGGTTTCTATATGTATGAATATGAATGTATGAACATGTGTGAGTTATGGTGTTATGCGAAAGGTTTGCTCATCTATATGTACACACACACATGAATAATGATCTAGTCAATAGAGGATCCTTGAAAGGTGTGCTCAAGTGTATCCTAAACTTGATACTGCTAATACATATGCTATGTCCATGTAAAAGGATCTTCTCACATGATTTAGGTTGATGAACTTTCATCTATGACCTATGACTAAGCATATGAGAAGATGAATCTCCTAATCCTACATTTTTTATATTAATATTAATGAAGGTTTTCAATGTAGGGGACTTAACTTACCACCGAGTGAACTTGAATGTGAGTGTGTGTCCCCTTCCAAGGTGGGAAGGTAGTTAACCATAAATCTCCTGAGGTAGATAACCACAATGCCTAGATAGGCATCAATAGGGTTTCCATAAGTGAATAACTACAACGCCTAATCTTGTCATTAAGAGGGTTTTCACATGTACCTCCAAGTTCCATAACTATGCTTGCCACATAGGATCTAGCAATGTAATATCACTTAGTATGCTAACATGTGTTAATGTTTTACCTAGGCTAGGTAAGAACACATTCCATTTATGTAAGGCTCTACAACACTAAATTCCATGTTTAACACCCATGGTCTTAGTGTTGGTTAAGGATATAGTTCCCCTAAAGTAAAATGGGCAATGGAAGTTAGAATAGGATCCTAACTAGGAGGACTTAAGGGAGGTTACTTACTATAGGTGGAAGAAATGAACCCATTTAGTTATTGCACCAGTAGCTCCTTAGGAAGTCCTAGGAAGGTGACCTAATGTGTATGTTTATGTTTATGACCATATGCATGACAATTGTAGTATTGGTCTACTTGTTTTCAAGATGTGCATGGTATGAATCTATATGATGTGATCTTATCCTTATATGCACAATGATTGGTCTAAATGACTGTATGATGAAGGTGTTGTATTGACATGAATGAAGTTGTCTTCACTGAGTTGTATATGTATGAATTGAATGCTAAGGTTTGTGGTATCATTAAAGGTTTACTAACCATGTGTGGGGTTATAGGGCTTCACATGTGCATTGTAATAGTAGACAAAGATTGGGGTCATGAACAAGGTCTAATAAAGATGTATATACAAAGAAGTAAATATATGCATGACTTGATGTATCTTACGGTAATATGCCTTAAAAATGCAATAAATTCTATATGTGATCTTATGTGATGTTTAGCCTTCGAATATGTTTAAATGAAGTGTGTGAATGATGTAAGTGATATTGAATAAGGGTTTTTATGAAGATTTACTCAAAAAGGCATGAAGTATGATTTCAAGAAAATGTCCTTTTTAAATACATGTTTTTGCATGGTTGCCATACCTAGTGCATTCTTGTACTAATCCCATTCTTCTCTACTTTTTACAAAAAGTGTACGTCATGGATGCTTATGGATGTATTGAATGGTGAAGAGCTTGATAGATGTTTCCCAAGCTCAATGAAAGGAATCCTTAAGTTCAAGGATATCCTACTCTTGTCTTTACTGTAAAATGTTTAAATACTGTATAGTTATGTCATGTGTCGTAAGGGTCGTGTCCCTAATGTAATCTAAAGTTGTTGAGTCTAATATGACAAAGATACTTAGGATTAAATATATATTATGACTTATATTTTTATGAACTTAAGTTTCTAGCATATGATGTGCTATGAAAAGTTATAATTTTCCACTAAATTTACTAAGTCGATGTGATGAATGATAACTATGGGCTTGTATAAGACCTCCGAGAGGTCAAGTACACCATGTTACTTCTAGGGGATGCTCCTGGGATGTGATAAACGCGGTATCAGAGCCAGGTTTCTTAATGTGGTTTAAGGTCCAAGAAGCCTCATATTACCACGTCTAGTAGAGAGTATTGTATCATTGGTAGTGAGTCGCCACACATCAAAAGGTACGAGAGGCTATAGGACTATAGAATTTCCCTTCTTCATCATTCTCATATCGTACCATAGAACTTATCTCTATAATATCTCTTTCTTATGTTTTCTAGTCTGGTGGTCTTTTTAGATGTGTTTGCTTTGATGAGATTAGTTCTCTATGCTTGAGGCAGAAAACGTGAGTGTAAATGCTTATCTTGGTTTAATGGTTTGAATGAGTATGTGTTGAGGTGAATTTTCGTATGTTTTGATGATGTGATGCCATTTATGGCTATATATGGAAACTTATGTGAAATAGCATGTTATGTTGAAAAATGTATGTCATAATATAGTTAAAGCATGTTAGGAGTTACTATGGTTGACATAAGTTTCTTTTGGGAATAATGTGTTGCTATATGGTTTTGCATGATGGTAGCCTTATGATGCCGTTTGAACTTGAAATGCTTAGTGACTACCTATGAAAACATGCTACCATAAGATTATGTACTTAAAAGTGTTCAATAATTCCCTTTATATACATGTGGTGTATGATAAGTTCCTAATATGGATTGGAGTCTTTTGTATAGACATTGATCCAAGATGAGATGATAGCATGCTTGTCTTGGTAAGTCTTGTATGTCATATTGTCATGCTTTTCCCATCAATTGCCTAAATGATTGCAACTCGATGAGATGTTAGGTATGCCCGTTGCGTAGAGAAAGACAAAGAAAGATTCTTTCATGTGAAAGAGCTGAGCGAAACTCTTTTTCAAAGAACTGGCGATATTCTGTGGTCGTCCGTCTCTGGTTTGCCGGCCGATACACTTAGCGGACCGACTTGACAGGACCCCCCCCCTTTGCTCTATCTAACTTGGCGTGCGCTCCTTCCGGCAACATCCCCGAGCGGCAGTCAAACGGGGGCATAAATGCGAGATGACAGTAGAATGATCGGCCGGACAGAGGCAGCAATAGTGCATATAAGATCAGACTGAATGCGTGAAGGATATGGTTTTGGTTCTCTTCTGGAGTCCATCGATTCATTCCCAATCCCGTGCCGTTCTCTCACCAACTTGAATAGCTTATTTTCCTTCTCAACTCAAGTTGATCTAAATATCATGTCTACGACCCGAAGACACTCTCAGTCGAAGGTAGGGCATTTTTCCTAGCTTTATGGTCAATCGAATAGATAGAAGGTCTAGCGCCTCTGTCAGAGAGAATGGGGCACAAGTTCGTCTCCAAGTAGGAATAGATTCTATGAATCGTGATCCAGTTAAGATAGGGGGCTTTTGGAATGTTGAAGCATGTTTACTGTAATGTTAGTCCACTTACTGTAATATTCTTAAGAAACCAACTAAATTGTTTTTGATATGATGTTGTTGAAATGTGTATAGAATTGCTGCATATGAACATGATAACGAATGTAAAATGGAGTTTTGCTGTTTGGAAATAAGGAATGAGAGTCTTATTGCATGATGAGTTGTAGGATTATTTCTAACTTCTTACTGTGTTGTGAGTCCCTTGATGTTGTGGAATTGATATTTCCCTAGAATTGAGGGTATTACTCTTATCTATGTAGGGTGATGATGTGGTTTTTATTGACCTAGAAGTTACCTTACTTTAATATTGAAAGAAAAAATGAGTCCTTATGGCTAAGTCTCGTTGTTGTTCCCCCTAATGATGTATGACCTTGGTGTCTATTGTATTGTATAAAAATATTATGCGGTTTATTGTGATTGACCTAACTACATAATTGGGGATAAATTGCCTAGGAGATGAAGTTTAAAATACCTTGGAGTTCCTATGTTGACTTACAGTAAACTCCTTCTAAAGTTTGTAATCACGTTTAAGTGATGAAAATGAAGATTGTTTAGTTAAGATCATCTTAAGTTTGGGTTAAGTTTCTCTTAATTGGGTTTAACCTAAGTGGGGGATGGTGATGGAGTAGTAAGGTTGTACATATTTTCTACCTCGTCCTTCTATTCTTAATTGAACTTGAAACTATAAATTATTAGCAAGCTTGTTCATGGATAGGAGTTTTGCATAATGTACGAATTGCATGACCTTTATATGTTTGGCATGTATTGATTGACATTACCTTAAAAATATCGAGAATGCTTCAAAGTGCATGAAAGAAATTTTTGATAAAATACATTTTTCTCATGTTAAATTGCATCTTGATATGCTAGTTGTTCATTTGACTTCATGAGATAAGATAAGAAACATGGTAATAGTCACTTGTGAAGTGAAATGTTTAAACTTATAATTAAAAGATAAGTCTCTTTAAAATGTAAAATGTAGAGTCTCTTGAAAATAATGTGACTTGTATGATTTGGAATGCATGATTGTAGGCTCATTCTTGAAAAGTGAAAGCATGTTTAGCTAAATGTTCATATGTGTGACTATGATTTGTGTTATATTTCCCAAATAATACTTACTGTGATGGTGAGTACTATGTTATAAAATAATATTTTGTGAAATGACTTCCTATTTTTGTGATGTATTTGGTGTAACTTGCCATTTGGACTTCACTAGGAAGAAAACATGCTCATGTCTTGGTTTTAAAATTGAGAATTTTTCATTTTAAAAGGAATTGACCTTGTATTTTGCTAAGGTGTGAATTCATAATGTAAGTGTGTTAAGGAGAAGGAAATTCCTCCATGGACACCACTAAGCATGGTACGGTTGAGTATGACCTTCATGACACTAGGTCTAGCTAATGAAGATCTTTGTTGATTCACTTAACTCAAGTCTATGTGCATTGAATAAATTGCTTCTTGAGTGTTGTTGAAATCGGCCTAAGTGTAACTTAAAGAATAGTTGCAAAATGAGATCTTAATGAATTGAAGTGTAATGACCATGTTATGATTAGGAGAAGGAATTTTCTCCTATGAACATGATAAGAGCCTATCTATTTGATGCATTGAAGAGTGAGTGATTAATGGTTTTGTTTTGTTGTATTCATTGAGTGCTAAAATTATTTGAATATGTTATAGATGTTATGAATTTCTCTATGATGCATTGAAGTCCTTGTTGTGATTAAAGAGACCTAAGTGTCATTCAAGGACAAATGTTCCCAAGTGGGGGATATCGTAAGACCCAAAAATGAGTAAGGAAGTATAGAACTAACATGTTTTTCTTAAGTTTCTAAGTTTCTAAAATGACTTATAAAATGGTTTAGATAAAGTGTGTAAAGTTTGAGGTGATTTGAAAGTCGAACATCGAGGGACGACGAAAACGTTCGATGACTAGTTATCTATGTGCCTCATGTGTCTATAGGTATTTATATATTGTATGATATGTCTTATGATGAATTAAAATTATTTATAAATACATTTAATGTTAGTGTATGGAGTTTCGTGAAGTTTCGAGGTCAAACGTCCAATGCGTTTGAAAGATAGCCCTTAAGATGCTCAATGTGTGTCTTGATGGGGCCTAGCCTGTTTGGACAAGTTTCAGGTGTTTGTTTTAGGTGAAACTTATGTGGAACTTCTACAACTTGTTGAGGTTCATATTTACATTGGAAACGTACAGGTGCGATCTAAAGGGCCTCACAAGAAAAACCCAAGGATGGTCGAGACACTGCCTTGGCAGTGTCAATCGACGGACCAAACAACGGCCACTTGGTCAACCAATGGCCCGTTAGTGAGGTATCGTTGATGTGCACTTAGCTTTGGCAGGTCTCAATCAAAAATTTGGCTAATGACCAATTGACGAAAGCTAAAGGACGGCCAGTCGATTGACCAACGTCCCATCAATGGGTTCGTCGATGGTGGCCTATAGCTTTTATCTAGTGAACTATTTTATTTAAGGGGTGAATGGAAAATTCATCCCACGTCCTAACCTGATTCTAATAGGTTATTTAGCTAATTTTGGGTGTATATAAGTCATTAAACAAGTGAAGAACCCATTCCAAATCCTCTCTCACGAATTAAACATTTCCCTCTAAAATATTCTCCCTAGAAACACCATTTTTGTGAAGCTCAAGAACAGCTTGGATCTTGGATTTCCATGGATGAATAATCAAGTTTTATAGGTTTTCAACTAGACAAAGGTATGGTGATCCTTCATCTCTAAGAAACCTTTCACTTAGAGAGTTAATCTCAAGTTTTTCAAAGAAGGTTTCATGATCAAATCTCTTCTTCTTCAATCTAGCCATGGGTTCTTTCTAAAAACGTTTTGAATGATTAAATAATGATGAAATGAATTTAATACATTGGTTTGAACGTGATTTTTATCCAATTGCATTGTGAACCCATGCTCCTTCCTTAAATCGATTTAGCCTTGCATGGGCTTGTGATCATGGCTTAATGGTTGAATTGTGATTTTCTTACATTGAATTGTCTATATCTACTGTAATTTAAGTTAATTGATTATGATTTGATGATGAGCAATCCATGAGGATCAATGTATGAAGAATTCAACATGACTAGTATATGATCTATGTATTCATTGTAAGGCTGGCTTTATGTCGATTGTTGTCAGATCATGGATTATGTTAGGTTTTGTAGCAATTGTTTTCGGTTACATAATGGTTGAATTATGGTTACCAATATTTTATGATCAAAGTAAAGAATGATTGGCATGAATTGATCTAGTTCTCCTAATCTATAGATTGCTAATACCATGCATGTGATGTGATCCATATTTTAGATTATCTGAAGCATGATTTCTTTGAGTAATGATCTAATTAGATACTTCCCAACATGTACATTATTTTTAAAATATGATTTATTATCAAGTCCATAGAGAATCAATAGTATTGGCTAATTCTTCTATATTCTAGCGAATTAATAAGCCTAATGCCTATGTTGGAAGCTTGATCTTGAAGTGTTTTAAGCATGATTTCGTTTTGACTAAGTGAATGATTATATAATGTTTTAGATTGATATTATTGATGAAGTATGATCTATAATCCTTGTAAGTAAAGTTTGTTGATGGTTTAAGTCCTTCAAGATTCTAGCATGTTAATGATATGTTTTACTAGTTTGTAGCATGGCCATAGAAGTAGCTTATGCTTAACTTCATGTATGATTGTGTTACCTTAAGCTACTTCTCTACACTTGATGTATTGATAAAAGAGTAGTCATGGTCAATTATGACCAAAGGCTAAAGGATTGGTAATAATTCCTTTACTCTTCTACTTTCCTATTTCTTTATAGTAATGTTGATGAAGCCTTGTATGACATTGTGTGGTCTGGTCCACTTATGGTAGCGGTGTTTACTTTATTGTCAATATATATATGTGTTGACCATGGCCTTGAAGGTAAATTGATGAATATATGAACATGTATTTATGATGATACTATAAGAAGATTATGCCTACTTTCCTATTCTAGTTCTGATTGAGGTTGTGTGGCTATTGTATAAGCATGTGTATATCCATGTTAGGGTAAAGTATAGTTCCTACCATTGATGATTTAAATTGGTTAATAATCCCTAACCTATGTACCCTTACGATAATGCATGAATAGCACGACTTAGGAGTCTTAAGTTTAATATGAAGTTGACCTGTCTCCTACGCTATTGTGTGTTGTGTGGTCTATGTTTCAGAGAGTATTATGGTCTAAGAGGGTGGGTGTCTCAGGTTGTTGTTGATAGCCATTATGTGATCATGTTGACCAATGTATACACACACTCACTTTACATGCATGTTACAAGTATCATAGGTCATGTTGTCTAAATGAAAGGTAATTATCATATTCACTAGTGTCTACTACTATACATGTTAAGATGATGCTTATGAAAGTATGATATACATGTTTCCTTAGCTAGGATGACTTGATAGGTGTACTCGTATGGGCAAGGGTATGGGACTTTGCCTATGCATTCCACATGTGTACTTTGATAGGATAGTTCTACCTTTGGTTTCTATATGTATGAATAAAACATGTGTGACTTAAGGTGTTATGTGAAAGGTTTGCTCATCTATATGTACACACACACATGAATGATGGTCTAGTCAATAGAGGAGCCTTGAAAGGTGTGCTCAAGTGTATCCTAAACTAGATACTGCTAATACATATGCTATGTCCATGTGAAAGGATCTTCTCACATGATTTCGGTTGATGAACTTTCATCTATGACCTATGACTAAGAATATGAGGAGATGAATCTCCTAATCCTACATTTTTTATAGTAATAATAATGAAGGTTTTTAATAAAGGGAACTTAGCTTACCACCGAGTGAACTTGAATATGAGTGTATGTCCCTTTCCAAGGTGGGAAGGTAGGTAATCATAAATCTCCTGAGGTAGATAACCACAATGCCTCAATAGGCATAAATAGGGTTTCCATAAGTGAATAACTACAACGCATAATCTTGGCATAAGGGTTTTCACATGTACCTCCAAGTTCCATAACTATGCTTGCCACATAGGATCTAGCAATGTAATATCACTTAGTATGCTAACATATGTTAATGTTCTACCTAGGCTAGGTAAGAACACATTCCATTTGTGTAAGGCTCTACAACACCAAATTCCATGTTTAGCACCCATGGTCTTAGTGTCGGTTAAGGCTATAGTTTCCCTAAAGTAAAATGGGCAATGGAAGTAAGAATAGGATCCTAACTAGGAGGACTTAAGGGAGTTTAATTAGTATAGGTGGAAGAACTGAACCCATTTAGACATTCCAGAAGTAGCTCCTTAGTAAGTCCTAGGAAGGTGACCTAATGTTTTTGTTTATGTTATATGCATGAAAATTGTAGTATTGGTCTACTTGTTTTGAAGATGTGCATGGTATGAATCTATATGATATGATCTTATCCTTATATGCACTATGTTAGGTCTAAATGACACATATGATGAAGGTCTTGTATTGACATGAATGAAGTTGTCTTCACTCACTTGTATATGTATGAATTGAATGCTAAGGTTTGTGGTCTCATGAAAGGTTTACTAAGCATTTGTAGGGTTATGGGGCTTCACATGTGCATTGCACTATTAGACTATGATTGGGGTCATGAACAAGGTTTAATAAAGATGTATATGCAAAGAAGTATATATATGTATGACTTGATGTAGCTTACGATAATGTGCCTTAAATTTCAATAAATTCTATATGTGATCTTATGTGATGTTTGGACTTTGGATATGTTTAAATGAAGTATGTGAATGGTGTAAATGCTATTGAATAAGGGTTTTATGATGATTTACTCAAAAAGTTATGGAGTATGATTTGAAGAAAATGTCCCTTTTAAATGCATGTTTTTGCATGGTTGCCATACTTTGTGCATTCTTGTACTAATCCCATTCTTCTCAACTTTTTACACACAGTGTAGGTTATGGATGCTTAAAGGATGTCTTGAATGGTGAAGAGCTTGATAGATGATTCTCAAGCTCAATGAAAGGAATCCTTAAGTTCAAGGATCTCCTACTTATGTCTTTATTGTAAAGTATTTAAATATTGTATAGTTATGTAATGTGTCTTAAAGGTGTGTCCTTCATGTACTCTAAAGTTGTGGAGTCTAATATGGCAAAGAGACTTAGGATCTAAATATGTATTATGACTTATATGTTTATGAAGTTAAGTTTCTAACCTATTATGTGCTATTAAAAGTTTTAATTTTCCGCTAAATTTACTAAGTAGATGTGATGAATGATAAGACCTCTGAGAGGTCAAGTACTTGTTACTTCTAGGGGGTGCTCCCCGGATGTGACAATGAAATCCAAAATTCAGTCTTCTGATGCTGAAATGATAAGAGCTTTCAAGGTGTATTATCATAATAGATTTTTCGTAGGATATGAGAAGGCTATTAAATGGGAACTGATCCAACAAAGATTAATATTTTGGATGCTATCAAATTTTCAGTCCCTGATTGGATAGTAAATGTTTAGGAAGAGACAATAGCAATTTGTTTTCGACACTATAAAATTTGTTTTGTGATGCCATCTTAGAGAATTTGAATGAACCCACATGTGAAAACGCATCATAACTTTATATCATGACTAATGATATTAATTACCACAATAAAGTGGATGTCAATAACCTTTTGGATTATCCGGGTGAAAGTGATACATGTTTAGAAGTCCAGAACATAGAAGAAATTGTGGAAACTACCGGGAAAAAAAACTTTCATGATAAAGTTGAAGATGATAATATATATTTGGAACTAGTTACGCATAGGGGTGGTTATAAACACCGGAAAACCGAAACACCGAATCGAACTGAAATTTTTCAGAATTTTGGTTTTGGTATTTCGGGTTTTGGTTCGGTATTCGGTTTACTTTTTTGTATTTTTCGATATTTCGGTTCGGTTTTCGATACTTATTATTTTGGTTTTTGGTATTTGGGTTTAAACCAAAATATTATACTATAATTTATATTATATTAATTAATAATTATAAATATTAAATAATTTTTTTTAAAAAAAGAAACTCTATGGCCCTCTTCCCCTCTCTTTCATCTTTCTACTGATTTTCTTTTTCTCTTGGTCTTTCATCTTCTTCTTGGCTCCTTCCTCTTCCTCTTCTTTCTCTTCTTCTCTTCCTATTCTCCTCTTCCGAGTTCCGCCAGCCAGAAGCAGCAGCCGTGCCGGCCGGCCGCCAGAAGCAGCAGCAGCAGCCGCGCCACCAAGCAGCCAGCAGCATCCGCGCCTCTACCATCAAGCGGTCAGCAGCCGCTCCGTCCGCCATCAAGCAGCCAACAGTCGCGCCGTCCACCATCAAGAAGCCAGCAGCCGCGCCGTCTCAGGCCCATTAAAAAACTGAAATAAAAAAAAACCGAACCGAATTAACAAAAACCAAACCGAACTGAAATATTTTGATTAGCTATTCGGTACACAATTTATAAAAATCGAAAACCAAAAAAGTCGGAAAAAAACAAAACCGAACTGATATACCGAATGTCCACCCCTAGTTACGCGTAAGGAAGCACTTATAACACCTAAAACTCTTCACAATTTTGTGGTGCAATTCGAAAAGACAACACTAGAGCTCTGCATGCAACAAGAAAAGTTAGAGATGATGAGCTTCAACTAGATTTAATTTTAAAAAAAAATAGAATACAATAGAATCATATTTCACTAAATTCTCTTAAATATGTCTGTACTTCTAAAATATTATTAATTTATGATATCAATGCGATTATATATTTATATAGGGATCTTTTGTAAATATAGTATCTTATTATCTTATCGAATTCATGTTTTTTTCCATTGACCCAAATCGGGATCAAAGGAAAATATTATTTTAGAGAAATTATTAATTTATCGAATATTAATTTATAGAGGTTTTACCGTATATGTGGGATTAACAACAACATTTTATAGTTTAAGTATTAAACTAATAAAACATAGATAATTTGGAGGGAAGAGGTTAGTTCAAAATTAAACTGAAAAAATATAGTGTTTAATTTCAAACTACTTAAAAAGAAAATTTTAGTTTATTAGATTACTGAAAAGATAACTATGCATAGCCATTCGTAGAAATGAGATCAATAACTTGAAATTAGAGTATATTTATAATGTAAAACCCCTTTACATTGCAAGTGTACATAAGTTAAATTTAAAATATATACAAATTTCTCACGCATTGCACAAAATTAATTCAAGTATAGAAATACACATTAATTGTGAATGGAGTGACCTATTCCTGGACTGTGCCCTGGCCCCGTTGGTCCAAAATCATCCATTTTCTCAACAACTTTTACACTTTTTGTTGCTTCTGTTGGATCATTTATCGATTTGTGTATGTCATCTTTGCTCGGAAGCCATGTTAAACTTTTCTGTATCTTTCCAATTTTATTGAATGTCTCAGAATTGACAACTATTTGTGTTGATGATACTGAAATTTCCACGCTTACCACTTCCGTTTTTTTCGACTTTAGGTGCCTAATTGCTTCCACACATAAAATTTCATGACTAAACAAGATCAACACAAGGATGAAAGCAATAAATTGAATGATTTTAGTGTTTGTTACAATAACCATAGTATTTTATATATGCTAGGAATTGGTAAGTGAAGAAGTAGAACAAAGAGAAAAAAAATTGGAAGTTGGAATTAACAAGCTATATGTTTTGTACAATGTTTTTAAGACAACAATTGTTATTACAACTGTAGTATATATAGAATCATTAAGTAGTATATAGAATAACAAAAGGTGATAAAAGAAAGGTTTGAGACGTGAATAATCGAACATTGAGATGCATAGTACTTTTTGACTTATTTATGCTTTTCCTACATATTTAAAATTAATCAAAAATCATAAGTAATTACTTTATTTGTGAATTAACCTCAAACACTTATAATTTTTATCAACACTTAATCTTAATATTTTTGCGAAAAGATGTTTGATTATATAATGGTATTATTTAGGAGATTATAAAAATGAACTTTGCTCAGATTACAAAAAAGTAACCTAGTGGATATTAGCAATTGACATATAGCCACTTCCCAAAGAAGTTCTATATTAATGAAGTCTTTTTTGGCAGGGAAGAATTTTTATATATTAGACTTTTTCATTTCATAAATTTGAATCAGTCAGGAACACTAGAGTTTGTACAACAAATATTTTGGTTATTTCATAAATGTACATGTTTTTTTTTTTAAAATAATAATTAGAACTAAATATCAGTTCAAATTTAAGTTTATATTTTACGTTTTTTTTTTTTTTTAAAAAAAAAAGTTCATACTTTTGAAACTCAATTTTATTTTTTGCCTTGGAAGGTTGAGCAATCCCACTTTGTATATTTGTTTATAATTCAAGCTATCTAACAAGAACATAATTATTTTTCACTATGTTCTCTCATTCCTCAATAGTGGGAAGATTCTTAGTTGATATAAAGTCCACAAAAAAAAAAAGAAAAAAAAAAGAAGAAGAACAAGAAGAAAAAGAATTAATGTCTAAAGTTGGAAAATGGATGGTTTGTTTTGGTAATCAAGGCTGACCTCTATTCTCATGTGAAAGAGGTTATCATCACATGGCAATATATTCTCATGGCCCTTGCACCCAAGTTGATTATACATTTTCAATGGACTCAATTGATTTGTTAGGTCCTCAATTTATTGTTTAGCATCATTGAATCAACAGTCTTTCTAAAATGATCAACTTGGGTTCTAATTTATTCAATTTAGAAAAAAGGGAAAAATCTTGACGCGACATAATCAGAAATTCGCTAAGTGAATCAAAATATAAAAAAAATAAATGTATAAAAAGTCGAGGAGATTCAACATTTGTTATGATTCCTCAAATCTATTCTATTTTCATACTTTCATGCTTACTATAAATAAATGTTCCAACTAATTATCATTTTAAAAATTACAATATAAATTATTATTTGTTTACATCTTTACCTTACTCAAAAGATGTGGTGAGATATTCTTGTTGTGAAAAGAGAGTAGTATTAAATTGAATTAAAGAATAAATAAGGATACTTTAGTTAAATTACCCTTTTAGACTAATATTTTTCAAGAAATATGCATAGTAAAATATGACAAGTAAAATCAATTAAAAAAATCAGTCTAAGCATTAAAAAATTGACCATACATATGATTCCTCGGTTAATTTTTACTTATTTATATTGAACTTGTGTGTCACTTTAGAAACAATAATTGATATGAGAATTTTAATGTTTAGCGTGTCAATTATGGAATTTGATTCCTGTGAAAATCACCATGTTATTTGATTTGTACAATTATATTCAAGATGTCATTGGTTTTGTCAAGAACACTTGCCCAACCTTTATAATAAGTTCATTATAGTTATTGATGAACATAATTTTATAACTAAACACTAAAATTTTTATGATTATCTCATTTAGCTATGAAGTAGCGATATATTATTAATAAAAAGAATTTGCTAAAAGCTTATTAACAATAGATTAACTAGGACTATTATATATATATATATATATATATATATATATATATATAATAGTCCTAGTTTTTCATGTTGCAACAAACAAAATATTCATCACATGGATATATGTACTATCCATTTGCTTGCCACATGTTTAATTTTTTTTCTAATTTTATAAATCATAGTCATGATCTTCGTAAAAGTTCAGTAAGTTGTTTCCTATATTTGTATATAATCTAGTTAAATAGTACGGGACAGGAGGTGAAGATGAAGATAAAGCATGCTGGAGAGTGAGGAATGTAGATTTTTCAGGGTTAGAGAAATTAAGAATTGTATTGATAATTATTTTTGAGTACCTGCTCCTTATATAAGAAAGATCTTATATTAGCTATACTAGGAGTTAGTAAGGGGGATGATCAAAGAACATAAATAGTTCACTGATTTAACCCACCTTGGCAGCCAACAACCTTGTCGACTCCAGCCTTTCAACATTTTAGCCAAATTTAGGATTGTTCTGGAATTGAATTAAAAAATAAGCAGCAACGTGTTGAGACCAACTTTGGACGTCTTAAGCAACATAAAATAGTAAGCAACAATGTAATGAAGACACACAAATATAAAATGAGACAAAGCAACAAGTTTTACAGAAAATTTAATTATTCCAGCTTGTAATAATAAAGTGAATACAAGAACACTCCCTACTCGTACCAACATTGGCACTATAAGATCACACTAGACCTTACTTAAATTTGACATTCTAATTAGTATTCCCTAATACTTTAGAATAATTAAATCCGAATTACACCATTAGGCAGCCTGCACAATTATAATACTAGGTGCAGCAAACTTCTGACAAGTGGTGTGATAAGAATAAAACACTTGTTGGCTTTCGCCTGAACTTATCATATGTAGTTGATACACCACAACTACTTGGTACATTCAAAATAATTCAAACAAGGTGTCAAAAATAAGTTCCACACGAAATGAGATAATGCTACACTTTTTGTAATAGTCGATCATGTGCTTGACATGGGTTTATAACCGTCGGTCAGCTTTGACTTTGCTTGCCTTTTGGAAGAGATTCTCCCATGTTTAAAACTGCCAGACTTAGACTTTTCATCCTTGCATTGCTTCCATTCAATCCTGCAATCCCGTGGTCATAAATTTATGCCATTATTTTATTCCACGTTGGCATCAATGTCCTTTCTTTGTTGCTTTAGTCTTGCTGATCGTTTTCCCTTGTTCTTTCTTTAAATATCAATGCTATGCCCACACAACATTATTAAGCTTTCATCTAGTCAAGTCCTCATAAAGATGCCTTTCCTTCAAGTCCTTGGTCCTCACTTGTTACTTCAAAATCAGTCTATGGTGCTATTATGCATACCTTAGCTTTGTCAACAATCTATTGTCAAATTAGCCTTGCATGTTTGTTTCCTTGTATTATTATGCAAATGACAAGGTTAACATGCTTAATAGTTTGTCCATGCTTCCACTTAATTAAGTTACTTAAATCAGGGGTCTAACGGACCACCCGACCAGTTTGATTCATCGCCCTCGATGAATTAAATTGAGGTACCACAACATCTTTTTTGTATAACAATACAATCGTAGGAGTAACATACGCTACTGGTTCCTTATCTTGTCTGGAATTATCACTCTCTGCTAATAAACAATTGACAATTTTTTCCATTTCGAAAAATTTCTTGCCATGTGTGGTCCATCACAAATAAAGTAACCATCAAACTTCACCTTTTCTTTGACTTTGGACGATCCAACCTCTAGTTTTTCCTTTTCTTTGACCTTTTCTTCAACATTAGGATCTTTTCTCTTCCAATCCTTCACTTTGTATATCCATTTAGATTTAGAAGAAACAAAAGAATTTTCAGCATCATCTCATCCTAAAAGAAAATCTGCCAATGCATTTGCTGCCGCAATTGCACTAGGAAGATCTTTAATGTTTTGCCTTCGTAGTTCATTATGTGCTCATTTCTATAATCCTAACAGGAAATTATGCAATTTATCATCTTCGAACATATTGTTAATATCCAGAATCAAAGAAGAATTTTTTTTGACATAATCTCTATTAGATCTGGTCTGCCTTAGTGTCTTCACCCTGTACTGCAAGGAAGATTTTATCCTTCAACTCTTTTTTCAGAAGTTCTCACAAATCAATCTTAGGACGTTCAACACTTACTTGTTCAGCCATTCTTGTACGCCACCATAATCTTGCATCTTTCACAAGGTACATAGTAGTAATTGATACCTTGTCATCATCACGTACAAGGGCTGCAATGAAGTATTTTTCCATGTCCCATAAGAAGTTTTCGAGTTTCTTAGTACTCCTTGTGCCTCCAAATTCCTTAGGCTCAGAAATTTTCATTTAAGAAGACTACTCACGATTTGTTTTTAGAACCAGCAATGGATCAACACAAGATGGAAAGTTCTACATAAAAAAATTCCCTTTAACAGTTTGTCAATTTCAGTTCGAAGTTCTTCATTGTCTGTCATCACGCCATCAATTTCAAAACAACCAGCTTTATAGAAAACTTAATTATTTAAGCTTGTATTAATAAGTGAATACAAGAACACTCCTAAATCGTACCAACCTTGGCACTATAAGATCACACTAGACATTAACTTATATTTGAAACTCTAATTAGTACACCCTATACTTAGAACAATCAAATTCAAATTACACTATTAGGAAGCCCGCACATTTATAATACTATGTGCAACCAACTACCGACAAGTGGTGAAATAAGAATAAAACACTTGTTTGCTTTAGCCTTATCTTATCCTATGTAGTTGAAAACCCACAAATACTTGGTAAATTCGAAATAATTCAAGGAAACCGCCAAAAACATGTTCCACACGAAACTGGATAATGCTACACTTTTTGTAACAGTCGGTGATGTGCTTGGCAAGTGTTTTGTAGCCGCCGGTCAACTTTGACTTTTCTTGCCTTTTGGACGATCTTCCCCCATTTTTAACACTGCATACTTAGAAATTTTAGCCTTGGATTTCTCCCACTCAATGCTTCAACCCACGGTCATAACTTTATGCCATTAATTCATTCCACGTTGGCATTAATGTCCTTTCATTGTTGCCTTAGTCTTGCTGGTAGTTTGCTTTGTTCTTTCTTTGAATATTAATGGTATACCCACACAACATTGTAAATATTTCATCTATTCAAGTCCTCACAAGGATGTCTTACCTTCAAGTCCTTGGTCCTCACTTGTTACTTCAAAATTATGCTATGTTACCATTATGCAGACCTTAGCTTTGTCAACAATCCATCGTCAACTTAGCCTTACATGTTTGTTTCCTTAGCTTATGAATTTGACAAGGTTAACATGTTTAATACCTTGTTCATGCTTCCATTTAATTAAGTGACTTAGATCAGGGGTCTAACAGAGTCCCACTACAAAAAAAATTATATTATTTACATGATTTGTATTCCTAATATAGCTAAAAAACCTTATCCTACTTGAAATTAGCCCTATGCACGATACATTAGCACAATCATGCATAAGTTAGGATTCAGTTGTCTATTCTTAGTGTGAATCCAACTCTTCATCAGTAAACATGTGAGTCAGCTTCCTTTAACCTGTTACATTGACATGTTCTAGTCATTAGCTTCCTTCATCTTCAATACTTTCCCTCAAGCTAATAAGTGGATGAACAGTAACTTAAGGATAATTTGAAACACATCACCCAAAGTGACAATGTTCAAGAGAACGATTTAATGCTCGAACAACAAAGTAAGGTGGTATTCGGTGATATGACAAAAATAAAAGGTTGACTAAATCAAGATCATCAGTTGAGGTTCAAACACCAGAAGCCTAAAGCATCACAGTGATTGGGAACGAATGGTGATTCACCGAATTAATTAGGCATGCCCGAAATGTCATCAATTTGGTTGTGAAGTGGATTTTTGGAAAAAAATTTGAAAAAATATAAATAGCCCAAATGATAGAGTTTTAAGAGAGCCCGACTAGGGTGTTGACTTACTGAGTTCACGGAAAAGTTTTGAGTGAGAACATTTTGATTTTTAGAACACTTTTTCTAGCCTTCTTGGGCCTTTAACATTTGAATCTTAAATTCAATATTTCAACGTTCAATCGAAATTGGGTTTACTCATAATTTCTTAATTGCAAGTTACACGTAGGTGTTTTCATGGAAGGTATACTTTCTTTAATTTTTGCGATGAGTGGCTAAAAGCCTAAGATTTAGGGGTGCTATAATAGTGTTGAGTGTTAAATTAATGTAGTAGATATTATGCCATGATCTGGTTTTTGTTGTTCACACATGAATTTGGTCTAACGTAAGGATTAAGGTTGCAAACTTAATTTCTACTTCTGAACTCCATGAATGAATTAACTGGGGTGGGTAATTAGTTTAATACTAGCGATTTAGATTCAATGTCCTTGAATTACTTGAAATAAAGGTTATGGGTTTGATCTAATTTCCCTATTCTTGATGATGTGTTGTTCATAATTGGCACTAAATGAGAACGATATAAGATTTTAGGTGTAGATGCTTTGAGATTGAAAGATGATTAACGTCATTGAAGATGACTTAGACTAATATTGTATTCACATCACTATAGATCAACACATTTACTCCTATATGACATTGATTTCTAACATCTGCACCCCTAAGTTATTTGATAACTTTTGATTTCATTCGTATTTAGTTTTACCATGATAATTGACAAGAAATCTTTACTTTAGTGGTACGATCCAGCCAATTGTTCCTACTAATATAAATGAGCTGATTTAAAGTTCAAATGTCTCGATAATAAAATATTTATGATATGACATTTCCCTTAGATTCTACCCGGACTCTTTATTGGGATTTTACTAACTACGATCACTCACCTTTTTAATTGGTTTTAACGGTTGATTTGGACGTTATAAAAATGGCATTGTTGTCAGAGAGTGGTATTTGAGAAGTCTAATTGATAAATTAGATTTTAATTTTGTTTATTTGTAGAAGAGTTATTGACTTGTGTCGTTGTAAGCTGATTTGCAAGTTGACAAGATGAGTGACCATGGAGGGATAATAATAGTCACTATAGACAAAGTGATAACATGAGTGACCTAAATGACATATCCATTTGTGTAATTCAAAGCATGAGAGCAATCTGAATACCTCAGAAAATTGGGAGGATTGTGTTTCACATCAACGGTCCTATGATCCAATTTATCCAAATGAGATGAATTTGTAGGGGCCAATTTCATGAGGATTCTCACGAGCACCTTTTGAATACATTTAGGTGTGTGGACACTTCGTATTCGAGAATATCTCTCAAGAATCCATAAGGTCGAGATAATTCATTCTCTCTATTATGGGAGAGGTTGTAAGATGGTTGGCAGGGTTACCAACTGATTCTATTATTTTGAGGTATGAGATAACAAAAGTGTTCTTGGAGCGTTTCTTTCCACACTTGAAATGGTTAAACTTCGTCCCAAATCTAGAATTTCAAAAGTCCTGGAGTTGAGCCCTTTAATTAACCATTGTAAGGTTCAAAAGGTTACTCTTTGCAATGTCTAACACATGGCTTTCCAGATAGTTCTCTACTGTGATACTTTTATTAGAAGCCTGATTTAATTAGTAAAAGTATGGTTGATAAATTGGTCCATGGTGGGTTGAAAATACAAAAATATGAGGTAGATGCATTGTTTTAGATGAAATGACAAAGCTCAACCGAGCATGGCACACAAGAGAAGATCAAGAACCCCTTCTTCAAGTGGGCTTGAGTAAAAAAATATATATTTAAAGGAACCATGAAAGGGATGAGAGTATTTATAAGATGATGACCCAACTTGATGTGATATCCAAACATGTCATGTAAGTTTGAACTGAGTTAGTAAATGACAGTGCCCAAATGATGCTACTTAGAGGCTATATACAATGAAGAGGTTCAATACTTGGAAAATCATGTGCAGTTCTCACAACAATTATCTACATCAAGGTAGAAACCAAGGTTGAAACAAGGATAAATATAGTCGTTATAAATACTGGAGCGGTGAAAATTAGAGGGACAAAAAGGTGGACAAAGATGGATACGTGCCTTTCCATGATCTTCATGCCCAAAAGATCCAGTAGGACTAGAAGGAAGAATAATAGAAGACATGCTTGTGAGGATATATAACAAGGTTTAAAGATTTGATAAGGTGTTGAAGGATTTGAAAAAGGACTTCTCCACTTAAACCCAATAACTTCATATTCAGTTTCAATCAAGCAGCTAAAGACCCACCTGGATCAAGCTGTCACTAATATAAATTCAAGGAAAAAGGAAACTTTTCCTAGTGATATCATGCCAAACCCCAAGAATTATTGTTGAAGTTTGAGTATTATTTTGTGATACAACATTAAATAAGACGTTTCTTGGAAGGAAACCCAAGTCTTTACTCTTAGTTTTTTTTCTATTCAAGTAACGAGACTTCCCATCAAGTAGACTATTAGAGTGGAATTTGGTAGTGGTTGCTTCAATTCCTTGAGTTGTATCATCTCTCAAACACTCTGCCTTGATCCTTTGCATATCACTAGATGAGCCGGTGTGACTTTTACATCTGTAGAAGCTCTGAAATGGACACCTGCCTATTCACATAACTTTGTCATCAAAAGTGCATGAATGATGTTTGTTCCTACCTTTCCTTCATTATCCCTTTGTAGCAACAATGGCACCAACATGTATGTGCTCAAGATATATGATAGTTCCCACCAATACCCCCTTGTCATGACGAAGAATAAACTCATTTAGATATGACATCAAGTTGCTAATGATGAATCCAAACTAGTATCAGGCCACTACATTAAAGTCTTTCTACTCTATGTTAGAACTATCCACCATCTACGACTGAGAAAAATTAGAGATAAAAGGTGTTAACCAACCCTTAAGAGAATCTAGGCCATGGTGTATCAAGGGTGACATCCTCTCCCACTCAACAATTCACCCAATGAGTTCATGTTCTAAAACTTCTCATAATATTTCTGATTGACCATTGTCTGGATAACATCAGGAGCAATCTATGCACCAACCCGTGCAGGAACCATATGTGGCTACCCATCTCAACATGAACACTCATAGTTCGTTGCAGACTTATGGTATGCGCCCTCGGAGAAAGGTTCTCTGACACCCCAAGTCCCTTTCAACGAAGTCCCCTGAAATAACAAAGCTCTAAAATCGAGAGGTACCTGATGCTCAACAACATTAACTCGTAGCTCAGGAGAAACATCTTTACCTCTACCTTTCGTTGGTGCTTCCTTATCGGTATAACCTATATACAGTGCTACTCCACGACCACGACCTTTAGCTAGGTCCCTACCTCTACAATTAACTGGAGTTTCCACAAAAACCTAAGGAAATGCCTTTCCTCTGGAAATAGAAGTTGTGGCCCTTATCATTGTAACACACAACAACTCCGCACTTGTAAAGGAAACCATGCACGATAAGAAAGAATGAACAAAAAAACATTTCTAACAATCTTTGTTGCCACTTGAAGATAAGTACTCATCTTTATTTTGATCCTCAAGAATCTATTGCACGAGAATGAGAACGTCATTATTAGACTACCAAGGGAGATCTCTTTGAGAGACTTCAGTTGATGGAATCTGTAGAATCACTCCATCCTCACCCATAGCTTCCATTTCTAGTTTGGTAACTAAAACCCATGTCGAGCCTTCGTTGCCACCTCCCGTGATCCTATTGCCGAGCATAGATGCCCCACTGGAGGCTTCAACACAAGAGACTCCAAATGAGTGGTATATGTGCAAACCAATACAGAACTTGTACCAGGCATGATATCAAAGCCAACCATTAGATATTCCATACCAAGTGTAGTACCACAGCCAATCACAATCGCACTGAATACAACCACACTTGCAAGGACACAAAAAGTTATGTTCATTTCATGAGATTGACAACAAGATACATTTCGTATTTGTCTATTCTTTATCCCTAATCACGTGTTGTACAAGCATTGCATAACACAATCAACATGCACAAATAACGTAAATTAGGAAACAATTCAATCATTACCTACCTCAAATCTATCTATAATGATCCACTAAATCTGAGACTTCATATTGTTATGAAGATTTAGTTGTTCTCGGTCTAAAACAATAACACAACACAAAATAGACCTAAATGACCTAAATATCCCCAAATTATCTTTAAATTCCAAACCCCATACCAACATCATGATCATCCCACCTAGTCTAAAGATGTCCCACCAATAATTCACCTAGAACTATTAGTTTTATGATTACTCTAGCGATTTATGGATAGATAATCATGAATAAAAGATTTATAACCAAAGTTTAAGGGTTTCTACATCCAACAATACTTACTACATCGAATTCTTCATTCTAGGTCAAGCCAAATCCTCTCAAAGCCCATAATTGTTGATTATATGGTATGGACATCAAATCACAAGATTAGGGACACAAAGAACTCAATTTTATGCAGAGTCTTGGTTGAAAATCGATGAATACTCTCCTAAATTTATCTTTCCCTACCTTACAAATTCATGAGTAAGAATGAATGTTTTCGGGGAAATTTCTATATTTTCAGTGACTTATCCTATCATAGCGGCCTAATCCTGTTATAGCGGCACCGCTGCATTGAAAGTTACCCGCTATAGTGGAGTTGAGCGTCTTTGACTTTATGTATGGGGAAAAGTTTTCCGCTATAACAATCGTCTCTACAGCGATGTTTCAGCCGCTGTAGTCGCTGACATGGGACATAAACTCGGAATCACTCTCCTTTTAGTCTATTCCACAACACACCTTTGAACCTTGATGTTCCAGACAGATTCCTTTAAGTTAAGTTCGATATCAAGAATTCTACTCACCTGAATTTAATTATGAAAGGCCTTATAAACTCTTTAATATCTTAGCAAAAGGGTAAACAAACTCTACTTAGACACTTTATCCAATTCTTTCCTCCAATTTTTACCTAGACTTCCTCTTTTTAAGATTTTGTTCGTGCCCATCATAACAAAGAATTTTCAACTCAATATCCCAAAAGCTTTCTCCCCATTTTTTTTACAATCATTACACTTTTTTATTCATGACTTTGAGGTGAATTTTAAAATATACAAAAAATAAACTATATAAAATATAAAAAAAATAGTTAGATACATAGAATACACAAATCTAATTACTAAATATATATCATATACACAAAAAAACTATATTCAATTCATCGAAGAATCACATATACATGATAAATAGATTGTATACATCTGATCATTAAAAAGATACATAGAAGATACTATATCAGATACATAGAAGAATAATTAAAATACACATAAAGAACAGATCATATCCATCTAATCATTAAGTATATATCAAATACGTAGAAGACTATATCTGATACATAGAATAACAAGTCAGATACACAAAATGAACAAATAAGAAACACAAATAATCCACATTAGGAAAGATTAAATAAAAAAATTGTTGATACTCGAAAAAAATTGGTGGAATATTTTTTTAAATTTTTTTAGGAGTTGTGATACGACAGATTACTCCAAATTTGTTATATGTGTAATTTCCTTCTTAATTTATGTCTTTTTTTTTCATTCCTTAGTTAGATACACTTATTATGTGTATCGGGTTAACATGTATAAAAATTACATGTATCTAGACATACCTAATACACGTATCCAATCTGCAAATGATAGGATTGAAAATATTGCAAACTCACGGAAAGGGAGATAATTAGCTCCTAAACTAATGGAATTTTTATTGTTGTCCTTAATTATATCACATCTTTGATTGTATGCATTCTTAAACAAGAGGTAAAATCTGAAGTTTGTTCCAAACGAGGATAATGTGTATAAGTAAAAAAATAACATTTTATGTTGTTAACTAATCAACTTAAGATGTGAAATGTCACGCCCTGAGGTTACAACCTAGATGGGGACACGGGACCTAGAATCATGAATGACCCCAAGGCAAGCTAAACCTGCTAGCATAATCATAAGCATACCTGCCACGACCTGAATACTAGAATCCGAATCGCAACCGGCGTCGTTGACCTCTCAGAGGTCGCAGACAAGCCTCGTTTTGCATTCATCACATTCAAATGGTTAATTTTAGCAGAAAATTTAAAAATTTTAAACATATGAAGTATACATTGACTTCATATAGTTATTTCATGAATTCATCATATACTAAGCTCAACATAAATGTAACAACCATCTATCATAAGAATCAATTCGAAACAGAATAAGAATAGATCATAAATAGGTTTGCAAAACACAACTTTATTATAAAAACTTTGAAATGAAAGTACCAAAGAAACTCTAGGGAATACATCCACTAGATTTTTTCTAAAACTAAGGCTAGACTAAAACTGTAGCATCCTCAAAATCAAGAGGACCTACTAAATGGTCTGGAGAAATATTGTGGTCCAAATTGTTGCAAGAGTCTTCAATATGTCCTTTAACCTGCATCTATAAAATAGTAAATAGTAGGGGTTAGTACACGACTTGTACTAAATATAGGTGTATGCACACATACACATAAGGCTATGCATGATCAAAGAAAGCTCTTCCTAAACAACATGTTGTTTCTAGAAAGCCTAGTCACTAGACATTCCTAAATTGTTAGTTATGAATTGTGGTATGATTATGATGTATTCTAATGCATTCAAAGCACACAACTCATTTTCTATATGATTACAAAACATTAGTATCATCAACATAATTTTAGAACAACTCGGACGAAGATTTGAGATTTTTTATCCTCTTAGGCCGAGAGTTCCTCTTTGTACACTTATATTATTTTTTTGGTCCTATGTTTTACTTACAAGTGCAATGATTCATTTTATTCCCATATCTACACTGTATCGATGTAAGTAATCCAAGGACTAAGGAATGATTTTCCTACCTTATAGTGAGTCATTCTTTACACTATATATTCATTACCTTTAATAAGCAATTCTCTATTGATCATGCCATTGATTTCATTACTTTCATGTTTTATATATTATACATTTCATATACACGAGACTTTGGAATCATTTATGTAGCATTAAGACATCTCAAGTGAGGGCCCAACATATCGGACCTCAACCCGAGGGCATTCTTTAGCAAACACATAGTCCGCTTCATTCGTACTTCATATTATTCATTTCATTCACCGTAAGATGATGTAAACTCTATCTATACCTAGGATGAAACATCGCGATCATGAAGTGCAATGACAAAGAATGACCTAATCGCATTACTTGAATCTGATTTCACCTCTTCATTGTCTTGCACAAACACCTTTGGTATCGTTCATTTCATTATCTTTTATACTTTGAGGCTGGCCTCATTCTTTCTTTGAGAACTTTAATCTTAACCGACATAGATCATGTGAGCATCATGAAATCCAGTGTTTGTCCCACACCGAAAAAGGTGAAATCATTTGCCAAAGTGACTCGAACATGATAGCGTATATAGGGAGTCAAACCCTGCTAGATCCCTATATTGGCAGTATAGGTTCAAATATTAGGAGATATAAGGATACCCATACCCCGCATGCCAAACAGTCTCATCTTATGAGAGTTACGTGAACCTCCGCCCTTTCCGAAGAAAGGCATCAGCGATCGTAGCTAGCCTATCGGTGCTCAGCAGAAAGTTCTATTACATTCAACTCATATATCATGGAACTTGGCTTCTAGCATGAGGGCATCATTAATCATTATATTATTTCTTATCTCATCATTAGTATTAAGTGTGAATTGTCCTTACACTTACATATAGAGTATGATTGAGACTTGTCTCGTGATATTCAACATTCTCTCTTAGGTGAGTACTTTTAGTGACCTTTACTTAGGCTTGGTTGAGACTTGTTTCACCAATCATCTTAACCTCTTGTCATATTGTCACCATTTTCATTAGCATCATAGATTAACATAATTACTCACCTCCTTAGGTGAATATTCATTTCTTCTTTATCTTTTAGTGTTGACTTAAGCATTATGGAGGCTTTCTTTTAGATTGATATTTACTTACTCTATTGATGACTGGTCATCCTTACTTTACATTGATGGAATGTGAATTTTCCTTGCATATCATCCTTTGGTATTAATGAGACTGGCTCACACATTCTAACACCTTCATACGTGAGTATTCTTTTAACATAGTAGCTTAGGTGTAAGTGAGACTTGTCTCACTTTCTTTAACACCTCATGTGGGTCACTTACTTACTTTAGACCCCTTTAATTTTATAACTCACGTTACTTACGTTCTTTAGAGTAGTAGATTCATATCATCATTTATGGATAATGAACACTTCATTCAATGAGTTTCATGAGTTTATATGTCATTCTTTTAGAGCATGTTGGGAGTTTTCCCAATGAGTGGCATGCCCTTGGTTATGTATTTATTTAATTACTTTAGAAGTGCTTATAATATATTTGATACTCTTGCTATACAAGATTGACATATGATTAATATTGGCATAAACATTTGGGTATAGATTACATAACAATTTTTGTTGGCATAGGCCAATTTTACATTCTTTCATGCTTGGTTGGATATGTATATTATTCATTAGCCAATATTTTAATTATTTAACATAATATTATAGCCATTTGCATGCATCCCTTTTGGACAATGTATTGTTAGACATTTTATTGGCATAAGCCAAACAATTACTCAAGTTATGATTTCATGGAGATCTTTTTCGCCAACCTTATAACATAACTTTAGGCATAACGTTTTTAAACATCTTGAACAGCATAATATGATCATTAAACGAAAAAACATCATCAACAAGTCACATTTATCGTAGGTATACACAATAAACTGTAATCATCTTCATACATGACAGTTTCGGACACATCATTACATAGCATTCTCTTAACCAATCTTGGTCCAAGACTTTAGGGTAACGTTTTTAGACATATTGGACAACATCATATTAATATTTGATGAATTTAACACCTTCATAACGTCACAATAACAGCAATGCAACATTCGGACAAACACATTACCACTTAAAACAATTACGGGTGTAACTAACACATTGTCGATTCATGATTCACGTTTTAAGCACTTAACTTTATACGATCACAACTTCATAATTTAATCAAAAATCATAATTAAAGAACATTACACATAAGATCATCCAGAACCACATGTCAACAACATGATATCTAACCTATTCAACATGGAATCGAAAAAGATACTAGGGACAAAGGAGTTCGACGAGAACACGGGGATAACCCTAGTTTTCAAGATCTTTGAATCGTTGGAAAGAAATTTCTCTTGGAGAAAGAAGTCCAGGAGAGAAACCCATACCTTATGTAGAACTTAATCTACGAAGACCACCTTGAACTAAAACTTGAAGAAACCATGAAATTGCCCTAGAGAAATCGATAAATTTTCTGCCTTTTTCTTGCGTTCGTTGCTTACTGTTTTTACGTCCTTTTTCTCTATGAGTTTTAACGTGATTATTAGGTTTAAGAACTGATATTGACTTATTCAACTAAGTGTTTAATAAATTAACTAAATAAATTAATTAACTAATTACTAAAAAGCCCCTCCTAGATTGACTAGAACTAGAAAAACACAATACTTGATCAAATATGAAATTTTTCCTAAGAACTTTGTTTTTCCCCTATAAATTAATTAACTAAATGGATAATTTAATTAATTAAGGTACCTAGGATAACTATTAAAGTTTCCCTAAATCATTGGAACAAAATTAACCCTTTTGGACCATCTTAGGTTAAGTACTAGGATGTTTCTTGAGTTGTACTAGGTTAGTGTAAGAATTTTTGTTTGAACCCTTTAATTTAATTAATTAAATGCTAATTTAATTAATTAAGTGACCTAGGGTAATTACTAAATTACCCTTTAGTCGTTATAACCATAACTAATCTGTTGAACCATCCTAGGTTAGGTACTAGATTGTCTCTTTAACTAGTACTAGGTTAGTGTCAACCCGGTTTTGGTCCTAGGTTGTCGGGTGCACTAATGGGTCCAATTCGGTTAGTTCTAGGTTATTTAGTTTTTTAGGGCAGTAGGTTAGATTCTAGAATTGGTAGGGAGGTTAGGCACCACATGAAGTGGTCCCTTGTGCACGTTTTTCCCCTAACTACCCTAACCGAATTCGGTTAGGGTGGTCCCCTCCTTTGGCAGCTTCTTCACATGTCTTGCGCATGTGCTTGCACATGGGTAGGTTGCACTTTACTAACTAACTATTATTTATGGTTCATTTGGGCACTGCTTAATCTACATGATCATTAAATGGTTATGTGCTATGGTGCTAGGCTTGACACATGGATGCCTAGTACCTAAGGAATTAGGTTATGAATCAAAACAATTTATAATTTTAGCATAGGGTCTTCATTGCAGGTAGAATTCTAAACAAGCTTGGATCATGTTATGCGTACTTGGGTAAAAATAGAAATTGGCTCACATCCCTTAGCCAATTTTATATACAATGCCCAATATTTTTTAATATTGGGCATTGGAACGCCTATGTACCCCAATACGAATTCCTAATGACTTATTGGATGTTCACTAGGCATGTAATTTTTCGGAATGTTATAATACCAAAAATAAATTGAAGAAATAAGACTGTGCAGAAGCTAAATCATAAGAATAAATTTGAAATGAAATGATGGGAATACCCATATACTAAATCTGAATATATGAAAACTGTGAGCTCGAGTACAAATAAGAAATCAAACTCTTAACACTACAAATGAATCTAATGATGTCTTGAATAGGCCTCAACACTAACTAGAAGTGTTGGGACATGCCCAACTAAATCTAACAAAACTGAAACAAAAGCTAAAAGCGGGAAAATAATCATGTCACTATTCCCAAATAATGAGGATTTACCACTGATGGTGCTGAACTTAATATCAGGAGCCGATCTATGCGGAATTACATTGTTGGGACCTGATCCTACATAATGAAAACATGTAGCGCAAAGTATGTGTGAGTACTTGAAAGGTTTGAGCATGGAAGATAAAATAAAACTGAAAAACAAATAATTGAATTAAAGCACTGATCTAACTTATGACATGAGATAATCATGATATTGCTGATAATACTAAATATGATATACTGAATGCAATGACCAATTTTATAACATGTTGAGACTAAATACTGAACTATATAGATAACATGGTTTATGCAATAGACTCTGACTGAAGTGTAGGGTAGCTATCAATAACCGACATAAAACTACATGAGATAATATGAAGTCCGATGTATACACCCCATAGAGAGGACTTAATATACCCTACAAAAGATATAGAGGTACGCTGGCGTGATCACTAAAATAATGCCCACAGAGGGAACTTACAAACTATGGGGCACATAGTTCTAGGACTTGAGGTATCTGAACCTAGTCCACTCAATATTAAGCTTCCTGTATGATTAAGTAATTAAGACTTTATGACTAAAATGTTGTAATATTAAATAGCTCAAAATACTAATTTGCAAGCTGAGAATGCAAAATTAACATATAGATAGTAATGCATTTGAACACTGAGGCATATATAGATATATATATAACTTAATGAACTGGCATACCATGTGTATTTCATGAATTAAAAGAACTACATTGCTAGGGTTTTGAGTTTAGTGATGAACCTGGCAATAACTATACTGAATTCATGATAATACAATTTGGATCATTCTAACAGCTAAAACCCAACAATTCTAACATTCAAGAAACTCTAAGTCTAGATAATATAAGGGAGTCACAATTCTAACTGAAATCTAGGTTCCTAATGGGTGAAAAGAACCCACTAGTAAAATCCACATACCTGGTGACGAAATCCATGGAGAAATCTTGTAATTTTGGGGTTGAAACGGATGGAACCTTACCGCGTTCTTGAACAAGGGTTTGGTCACACCTCTTTTTTCTCTTTACACTATAAGTTTCTAAGTTTTTGATGAATGATCTAACTTAGGTAAGTTATAATTATGTTTCTCAAGCTAAAATTGACTAAACCCACATACTTTAAGGTTTGTTGTTTAGGTGTCCAACGAATAGGGGAAAACATTCACTTAGCCCTACTTAAAATTCTGATGGGGCTAACCACGACGACTTTCATGGATCGTGAAACGGACCACGGATCGTGGGACTGGTCGTGGTCCTTATCCAGTGGTTGATGGTTGAGAGGGGTCCTGTCCACAAGCCCCTACCACAGGCCGTGTTCAGGACCGCAGACCGTGAAGGTCCCCGTGGTTCTTTCTTGGGTGAAAGGTTTGAGGGATAGGTTTAGGGGGACTACTGGTTCGCTCTCCACGGACACCACCCCGGTCCATCGGTATGACAGTGCCCCATGGAAGGTCCCATGGTCTGACGTTGGGCTTGCTGGAGTTTAACTCCAGACCGCGGACAGGTCAATAGACTGTGGACCCTATCATGGTCCATCCCTGCCGTGATTCACTACTTCAGGTATGTTTTTGCGATTTGTTTTTCATGTGTGATTTTCTAGGTGTTATAAGGAAGTTCCTAATAGGCACACTTTGTCATGTGTTTATATATATATATATATATATATATATATATATATATATATATATATATATATATATATATATATATATATATATATATATATATATATATATATATATATATATATATATAGAAGATTCATGATGAGGACGACCAGTGATAATTTTGTAATTTTTGGACATTATTATGGGCAAAGTTCTACATTTATAATTGTATAATTAATTGTCAAAATAGTTTTCTAGAAGAATCTAATTTTGATTTTCAAGAGTCACAAAAATTTTCGTTTCATGTGTGGCCCACAAACTCATTTTATTTTATTTTCAAAAATTAATTTTTATTGGTTTGATTATAATAATAATGTGTAAAATATTTTTACTTTTTATACTCTTGACAATTCCAATCGTTCATCTATGTTTATTTTTACTACAATGTATTCAGTATAATCAAAATAAATTTGTATTGGTTTGATTATAATAATAATATGAAAAATATTTTTACTTTTTATACTCTTGACAATTCGAATCGATCATCTATGTTTATTATTACTACAATGTATTCAGTATAATCCTACAATCTTCCATGTATATAATTTCCATTTTAATTATATATAATATTTTTTTAAAACATAAGTATTTATATAGTTTTATTTAACGTATTTTATCTTCAAATTAATATCTATTTTATCTAAATTCCATATATGTAATTTCCCTTTTAATTATATATAATATTTTTTAAACATAAGTATTCACATAAAGTGTGTTTGGTATGAAGGAAAAGATTTTCTGGAAAATGTTTATCAATTTTCTCATGTTTGGTTGGGACAAAAATTTTGGAAAATGTTTCTAAATTAACTCATTTTCCTCAAAATTAAGGAAAATGACTTCCCTTCAAAAATTAAGGAAAAAATCTTCCAAAACACTCCTTCAATTTAAAATTATATTTTTTTTTTTGAAAAAAAAAATCAATTTGAAAAAAAAAATTTACTTTCAAAATTTTGTTTTTTCACCGGATCCCTGACCCCCCCCCCCCCCACACACACACACACCACTGGCCAGCCCTCCCAACCCCACCCTCTCCCAAAAAAAAAATAATTTTGCTTTTTAAAAGTATTTTCAACTTGAAATTTTTATTTTTAAATTCCTATTCCCCCAAAAAAATTAATTTAATTTTTTAAAAAATACTATCAACTTCAAATTTTTATTTTTTCACTCCTCCCCCCTCCCCCTCCCCCACCCCCACCCCAAAAAAAATAATTTTGATTTTAAAAAATATTTTCAATTTTATAAATTATTTTTTACTCTAGTAAAAATAAAAGATGTCTCTCAAAAACATTTTTCATTCATAAATCAAACAATAAAAATCATTTCTAGAAAATATTTTCTACTCACCAACCAAAAATGAGAAAATATGTCCAAAATCTACTTGTTTTCAAGGAAAACACTTTCTAGGAAAACATTTTCCTCCATACCAAACACACCCATAATTTTATTAAACCTATTTTATGTCCAACATAATATCTATTTTATCTTTAAAAATTGTGACTTAAATAAGAAAATAAAAATAACACAATTCTAAAGAGATTAAAAAGAAGAATATAGATTTGATAATGTAAGAATTGATAAATAATGACCGCGTAATTGTACTTTAAGAAAATACACAACCAATTAACAGATAAATTTTGAATAGTATAAGGGCCTATTTGACCATGTGATATGGTATCATGATATAGAATCATGAGATGAAATTGAATTTTTATTGGACATGCGATATGAAATTTTGGTGTCATATATATTTTTTCATAAACATAAGTATCTCATAAGTTTTAAAACAATTATAGCCCCTGTTGTTTATTCAATATTATGAAATAAACAAAAAAAAATCGTATAATAAATTATTATAAAGTTATTTGTTCTCCACTTAAGTAATTGTTTCATCAATATATTTGAGTAAAAATGAAACACCTTTCATAGGATCTCCAAGATTTTATTACTCAACAATCGTGAAGTGTGAGTTAAAGTGATTATATGTTGGTGAGAATAATAAATTTTATGTCGGTGCGAATAATAAATTTCAAAAAGTAATGATGTGATTATAAATTTATTTACATGTCAAATAAATGGTTAGTAGATATAAATGTGAGGTCGTTTTAACAAAATATAAACTTGTGTATCATTTTTTGTATTAAAATAACTCAAATCATGATATGTATTCCCATATGATTTCATATCATGGTTTTTGGATAATATGGTATCACATCTCATGATACCGTATCATGAGGAGGAATCAGCAAAAATCGCATGTCCAAACGCTGATTCCATCTTACGATACCATATCGTAATACGGTATCATATGATCAAACGTCTACTAAATATATGCAATCAAAAACTAATTAATCATAGAAGTATATGTCATATACTTAGGAAATTTCCACATTAGATAAATTACGGATTGACCTTCATACAATAGTGAGTTGAACTTTTTAGTCTTGATTTCTACTTCTTATAATCTTGAATTATGATAAATTAGTGTCATTCGTCGAGAGTAAAACACATTAAATATTAGATTATGATTTTTTCTATCTATTATATAGAAGATTCATGATGAGGATGACCAATGACAATGTTGTAATTTAAACATTATTATGGGCAAAGTTCTAAATTTATAATTGTACTATTAATTGTCAAAATAATTTTCTAGAAGAATCCAATTTCATTTTCAAGAGTCACAAAATAATTTGTTTCATGTTTGGCCCACAAACTGTTTTATATTATTTTTGAAAATTAATTTGTATTGGTTTGATTATAATAATAATGTGAAAACTATTTTTACTTCTTATACTCTTTATTACTACTACAACGTATTCAATATAATCCTGCAATCTTCCATGTATGTAATTTCCTTTTAATTATATATAATATTATTTTTAAGCATATGTATTTGTATAGCTTCATTCAACCTATTTTATATCCAAAATAATATTTATTTTATCTTAATTCAATGTATGTACTTTCCTTTTTGATTATATATAATGTTCTTTAAACATAAATATTCACATAATTTTACGAAACCTATTTTATCTCCAACATAATATCTATTTTATCTTTAAAAATTGTGACTTAAATAAGAAAATAAAAATAGCATAATTCTAAAGAGATAAAAAGATATATATAGAATTGAATGTAAGAATTGATAAATAATGACCGCAGAGTTGTAGTTTAAGAAAATACATAACCAATTAAGGGGATAAATTTTCAAATAGTACAGATATATGGAATAAAAATTAATTTGTCATAGAATTATATATCATATAGTTAGAAAATTTCCACATTAGATAAACTACATATTGACCTTCATCTAATAGTTAGTTGCACTTTTTAGTATTGATTTCTATTTCTTACAATATTGAAGTATGATAAATTAGTGTCATTCGTCAAGATTAAAAAATATATTAAATACATTATGAATGCTTTACAATTTATAAATAAATATTTTCTCAATTAATATCAATACTTGAATTTCATAATTACGTTACATTATTACATTATTTATATTAAAATTTTTGTTATTATCGACTATATATTGATAACAAAAAACTATAAAATACACTTGTGAAAAAGGTTTAGCATTTTCATTTTAAATTTTGTCAAACAGAAAAATAGTTTTAAAAAAAATACTTAACTAAAGTATGTACTCACTCCATTTCGATTTATGTAATGTTTATTTGACTTAAAATGAAGTTTTTTTAAAAATAAATACTTTTAAAACTCGTGGTCTAAAACAAACCATATATGTTTATATGACTATAAATCCTCTTACTAAGAATAAAATATACATTTTAAAATCAAAATAATATTAAATATATTACATCATTCTTTTGAAATTGACTATAGAGAAAATATGTCACATAAATTAAAGTTAAAATGACATAAATTTTCATAGTTTTAACAGGTAATACATTATGGGTGTGTTTGGTATGAAGGAAAATGTCTTCCATGGAAAATGTTTTCCTAGAAAATGTTTTCCTAAAAAACAAGTAAATTTTGGACTTATTTTCTCATGTTTGGTTGGTTAGTACAAAATATTTTCCGAAAATGATTTTTAGTGTTTAACTTATGAATGAAAAATATTTTGAGGAACATCTTTTATTTTTACTAGAGTAGAAAATAATTTATGAAATTAAAAATATTTTTTAAAAACAATCTTTTTTTGGAGGGGCGGGGTGGTAGGGGGAGAGTGTAGGAGTGAAAAATAAAAATTTGAAGTTGATAGTATTTTTAAAAAGCAAAATTAATTTTTTTTGGGGGGTGGGGGGGGGGTGGGGGGGGGGGGGGCTGGTAGGGGTGGGTAGGGCGGTCTGGCCATGGGGAGAGGTAGGATTTTAAAAATAAAAATTTGAAGTTGAAAATATTTTTAAAAAGCAAAATTAATTTTTTGGGGTAGGGTTAGGGTTGGGGGAGGGGGGGTTAGGGATCGGGTGAAAATATAAATTTTTGAAATTGAATTTTTTTTAAAAAAAATTGAGGTTTTTCCCAAAAAAAATGAGATTTTAAATTGGAGGAGAGCTTTGAAAAATGTTTTCCTTAATTTTTGAAGGGAAGTCATTTTCCTTAATTTTGAGGAAAATGAGTTGATTTGGAAAATATTTTTCAAAACTTTTGCGCAACCAAACATGAGAAAATTGGACAACATTTTCTAAAAAATGTTTTCCTTCACCAAACACACTCTATATATCTACTCCTTTTCGAATTACAAAAATAATCTTAGAATTAAAAAAAATTAAATTTATCAGCAGAGATGCAAATATATTGGTCATGATACATTGTTATTCAGAAAACTTATAGGCACATAGCTCACAGATGAATCCGAGAGGAGAGAGCTATATTTGAGAGGGAATATGGATGTATCCGAGAGGAGAGAGATGTATCCAAGAGACGATAGAGATGTATTCTATAGGGGATGAAGTCGTATTCGAGATAAGATATGTATGTATTCGAAAGGAGATAGTGATGCATCTGACAGAAGAGAGAGATATCTAATAGGAGATTTTTGTAATTTTTTTGAATGTTAGAAAATTTTAAAAAATATGATAAAATAATATGTAAATTTACATTTAAAAAAAGAAAGTAAAATTATATAGATAATTAATTATATTAGGCTCGTGAACGAGTTATATATATATATATATATATATATATATATATATATATATATATATATATATATATATATAATGAGTGTGTACCTTTTTGCTTATTTATTTATTTTTTCTTTTCTCAGAAAAGAAATCAGTGGCCAAAGCTTCACATAGTAAAAAGTGGCATACACACTCTGAACAATATCTTTCCAAAGTGATTGGATACAAAATCAGTAATGTACGCTTTTCATTATCAAAACTTTATATTACCTTTCAAGAGCCGAAAGGTTACGTACTTTTATATTTGTCTTGATTTGATATACATGTATTCTGCCTTTATATTGTACGCTTATCACCTTGTCTCTACACTACAAGATTCCCTTATGTATGGTTGTACCTCCTTCGATCCATGATACGCCTTAGTAATAAATAACGTTGTTGAATTTGGAGTTCTAAAGTGTCAATAATAAGGTTAGTTCAATAAAGCACACAACTAACTAAAGTTTTCTTAAGAGGTATTTCAGTAGAGGAGTCGGAACTCTGGTGAAGAGTGTGCAAATTTCCTTCTTAATTGTGTTAAGGATATGAAAAATTACATATATACTCATAATAACTAATATTGAACCTTTATACACCACATAATTTTTTGATGATAAGTGTACACCAAACCACCTTTCACCTAAGGTAACTCCCCCATAAGATATGCCAAATCAATAGGGGTTAAATAATATGAAATGGAGGAAGTAACCATAATTATGATGTCAAAAAAATCTTATACTATACATGAATATATAACTTGAGTCTTGAAAAATAATTTATTGTACTATAGAGATAAAAGGACTTGACTTTACAAATCCGATCTATATTATTTGGACTCTTTAAATTAATCGATTATAATGATGGAATTCTTAAAAAATAAGATTTTTTGTCTATCGATAGTTATTCACTATTGACTTTGCGTACATCTTTAAAAACTATAAATAAAATTATAATTTTATTATTATCACCCATTAAATATAATAAATATAGTGTCTTACAAAATTTAATATGAAAATAACTATAATTAATGATAAAATAAATTAAAAACTAATTATACAATTATTCATTAATCTTATAAATTAAACAAATATTATTAAACATCTCAAAAATAATATAATCAACCACTATTTTCAAAAAATACTTTTTTTGAGAGTCTGAGTGTGATACTTGAGCATAGTGACCCTTGGCGGCTGCGTAGTTCCAAGTTGTATGAGCACAAAATTAAAATGGGAAAGATTCGAATGCAATTAATGGTAATAAAAGAGTTTATAAAGAATAAAAAGGTTGTCTTGTCTCCATAGCCTATGGAGCTATGAGAGGTACTTAATTGACTTATAAAATTCATAATAAATATTTGTCCAGACAAAAAACAGTGGACCTTAGTTAGCTAGCTTAGTATCACTCCATTAGTCTATATATTCTCATGTGATATTCTACTTTTTTTTTTCAATTGATTAATAGGGTTGGTGAAAGATTTCATTAGATTTTCCTCCTTTATTAAAGATTTCCATATCTTTCCTCTGCGTAGGGAAAAACAAATAAATTAACTTCTTCTTATAATAACACACGGAGATCATATACTACCCACATATATAAGCATACACTACTACTCCTCAGTAGTTTTTAATGGTAATAAATTTATATATTAGTAAAAAGAGTATTTTAAGTTTTAGCTTAAGTCATTAACTGTCCTTTAAAGTTATTCGCATAATTCACTTAAATATCTTAATCAAGACTTGTACCTATTGAACATCTAAATTGTTCAAATCATGTACCTATTAAACACACACAGAGATCATATACTACCCACATATATAAGCATACACTACTACTCCTCAATAGTTTTTAAAGGTAATAAATATATACCTTAGTAAAAAGAGTATTAAAGTTTTGGCCTAAGTCATTGACCACCCCTTAAAGTTGTTCGCATATTCACTTAGACATCTTAACTAAGACTTGTACCTATTGTAGTTATTTGAAAAAAAAAAAGGTTTTGTAATTTGAGAAAGAATATTTTTTGAGAAATAAGATGAAGATGAAGATGAAAGGGGGTTTGAGTTGGGTAAAATAGGTTGACATTTTTTTAAAAAAAATTAGATACTAAATGTGTAATTTTTTTATAATTTTCGGTGCCCAATGCCCAATGTTATTTTAATTAGTTATTTTGTCACGTCACCGCAAGTGTATCAAACACTCTTCACATTTTTTGCTGATTATCAAAAAAAGTATAATAGGAACGATTTTGTAATAGGTAAAAGTGTTCAATTGGTAAAAGTCTTAGTTGAGGTGTCTAAGTGAATCATGCGGACAACTTTAAGGGCCCGTTGATGACTTAAACCTAAAATTTTTATCAATATCAATTAATTATATTGTCATTAGATCTAATGGAGATATACTCCACAATGACACAACTTGTTATATTGTGTCGGATCTAGAAGGAGAAAAGCTCAAATATGACATCAAACTTTGAGAAAAAGTTCATTTATGTCATCTATTAAAAGTTTGATTTATCTCGGAGAAAATTAAAGGCGCATTCATACCATTATCTGTTAACCAAAATAATATAAATAGGCAAAACTTTTAAAATATGACATAAAGATGAATCTTTTTTCAAAATCCAATGACATATTGAAGCTTTTTTTTTTTTCTCTTTAAAAGTGATTTAATTAATGAAGTGACCGAATCATAATTGACTATGTATAATTTTTTTTTACAAAGCAATTTCTTTTTTTCTATTAACGAATAATGACATGAATGAATCATTTGTGTAACCTAGATAACATGCATGAGTTTTTTGTATGTCGCCCCCCTTCCTCATTTTTGCTTCTGCATACTTTCATGGCTTTGGTTTCATGCTCATCTATTTATAAAAAAAGAATTTGAACAAAAAATTAATAATTACAATAATAATAATAAAACAGAACATAAAAATTATGCTGCCTTGAAAAAACGCTTAATTTAACGTTGTGCGTCCACTTCTCCTCCATCTTGAATATACAAATTTCGCCCATGATTTTGTATCAACTTTCATGCGACGCTCTAGGGAAGTGGTGTAAAGACAAAAAAAAAAATCAAAAATAAATATCGCAAGTTGCACTTCTTGGCCTTTAAGTGAAAACTGTCGTCTCTTTTTCGACATAACAAATTTTAGAATTTAGGCCCTTGCTCCTCTTCTATACACTTCTCCATAGGTTGGGATGACTAGATTTTCATGTCACTATTTAAATATATAAAAAGTTATTTAAAATGAGATCCAACACACCCCTACTAAGGGATCACATTATTTTTTACACCATGTACTTGTAATTCCTCTAGTTGCTTCACATATTGACTAGTATTCATACCAATCAATGTTTGATCATTAGACGTCTCAACCATTTTATTCAAGTGAGTTTGCAAGTTATGGATCTACGCAAAATTGGTATATCTATTGCTTGAACTCCACTTATTTTTTATCAAGTATCTCATCCCACATATATGTAATTATCTCTTAACGACTCTCATATTGCTTTAATAATTTTCTGCTAAGATCCGCACTATCAAAAGAACAAGAATTATTACAATTATCATAATAAGGAATTGGGAAAGAGTAACACCTTGGAATCACAAGATTGAAATCGTGCACACAAGCCCTTATGAAAATATTGAAAATGTTGCCATGAAAAAGTTTGATTTAGAAAAATAGTTAATTTTTAAGTCCCCAGCAATAATATCAAAGCAAATTTCTCCCAACTGCACACATAAGTGTACGTAATCTCCCAATCATATACTCAGTCTCCTATTTTATGCATAATTAGTATTGTATTAGACTTTTTTTCTATCACTGATATATATTATCTCTATTTTTCTCCCTACAACTGGCTCTTTTATGATTATTCATATCATGTAAAAGATTTACATATTTGTTCGTTCAATTCTTATTTTCCAAGTACAATTGATGAAAAAAAAAAATAGGCTAAGAGAAAATGGTTGCCGTTGATGGTGAATAAATAGGCTACATACTGATTTCCTACAAATTTAGGCAATTCTTATTTTATGTATTAAAAAATTACATAACTTTAGAAGCATAAGTTATATTTAAATTATTTTGAAATTTAGGATTATAAATTGATTTTGAGTTTGGACTCTTGTTATTTTTAGGGAAAATTATATATAATTAACAAACTATTAATTCAAATTAAATGTTACGAATATAGTTTGATTTAATTGTACCGCATCGCACACTGTTGCTATTTTGCCATTTATTTTTATAAAATCACAAATGTATAAAATGCATTTGTATTTGAATAAAGAGAGAAAAAATTATGTAGATGTATCTTCGTTCCCCTTTGCCCCCTTTCCCAGATCTCGCTCACAACTCTCCCATATCTCTCTCGCCAGTCTCTCCCTCGCCTCACCCGCTTATACGGACAGAAATGTATATATTGTGTTTCTGTTATACACATGAAAATACATATATTTTTGTCTTATATACATATGATTATACAATACAAGTATTTCCCTGTCCATTTCTTTTTTTCCCTTTTCTCTTTCTCTCTTTATGTAAACACAAATTATACAATTGATCTTTTATATATGTATACCGACACCGAAAAAAATTATATAAAGCTGCTTTCGTTTCTATATATATAGCGAAATATATATATTTATGTTTTCTATGGAGCACAATTATGCAAACTATACCTATAACTTACAAATATGATTTTTGTGTTTGCTACACGTGAATGTTGCTCTTATATTTAATACTTTATTTAATTTTTATTTGGCCCCTGAGTCATCACTACTCACATTTTTCAAGCCTCACCATTCAGCAGACTTATTCAGGATGGGCTAAAAAGCTCATTTCTTAAAAGGAAAACTTCAAAAATATCAATATTTTGACATTTAATAATGTAAAAACAATGATTTGGATAAAGAAACAAAGTCTAACTGAGAGAAGAAGAATCTAGAGAGAAAGAAGAATCAAGTATTATTAATCAAAAACTATCCTTGCAAATACAACATGTTCATCTATTTATACATCAACAACTAAACGATTTTATACTTGGAAAGAATCTATAACAAACTAATGACCAAATAGCTAATAGTGACTAATTAACCCCTAAGTTAGTTATTATTAACTTACGTATTATCAATACTCCCCTCAGGTTGAGGGTTTAAATACATCTATTAACCTCAACTTGTCTAATATGTAATGGTGTTGTTGGCCACCCAAAGTCTTAGTCAAAATATCAACTTCTTGAACAATTCCAGGGATATGCATTGCCTTGATCAACCTCTTTTATATCTTCTCATTTACGAAATTACATTCTATATATCTATGTGTTTAGTCATTTCATGAAATATAGGATTTTCGACACTTTGAATGGCAGCTTTATTGTCACAAAACAACTCTACTTGTACTTTAGCTTTCATGTTCATTTCATCCAATGATCCCACAAGCCAAATGATTTCAGCTACTACAAAGGCCATGCTTATGTATTCTGCTTCACCTGTATTCCTTGATACAATCTCTTGCTTCGTTGACTTCCAAGAAATCAGAGAACTACCAAACTCCAAATAGTAACTCGTTACTGATTTTCTTGTCACTGCACATGATGCCTAGTTAGAGTCACAAAATGCTCTAAGTGTGTTATCCTTTCATTACTTAATAAAATGCCCAAACAAGGTCTCCCTTTCAGATAAATTACGACATGAAGTACTCCTTCTATATGAGATTATTTAGGATCATGCATGACCCGATATAGGAGTCTGCACTACATATGAAACAAATAGTCTGGTGACTGCCTAGCAAAGAATTTCCCACTAATCTCTGATAAGTATTTTTGTCCACCAGTTGTCGATCATCTGAATCATCATCCTTCTTCCTTAAGTTCTTGTCACAATCAGAAATGGTGAACTTCATGTGTTGTTCTAGAGGTATTATAGCAGGTGTTGCTCTTGCTAAGCCCCATTCTGAGATCAACTCTAATATGTACTTCCTTTGTGTCGTCAATATTCCTTTTAAGACCTCAAAAATTTTATGCCTAGAAAGTATCTCAATGTCACATTTGGGGAGCACCCCTAGATGTAACCAACTTTGTCATCCTCATCGAGGACTAAGGCGAGCCTCTTAGCTTACATCATGACATTCATAGGTTAAAATAATGAGAAATTTAAAACTTTTCTTCTATCTATCATGAGGTTGACATAGACCTTTCACATACACATAATATATATTCATATTGAGTATACATAGACCCTTCATATAAGAAGATCACATAGTCTTCTACTTTTATTGGGTGCGCGCACACACGCACACACGCACACAAGCGCGTGCGCGCGTGCACACACACACACACACACACACACACACACACATATATATATATATATATGTATGCATAAATATATATGTATATACATATATATATATGTATATACATATATATATATATGTATATATATATATACACACACACACACACGCGATATAACATAGTCTTAAAACCAAATGTCTCATCTTATAAACGTCTAAACAAGAGTATAACAATTGGGAATAACACATACATCAATACAATAAAATCCACATATATGCTATACAACCTTAGTACTCAAACTAAAGGAAATGAACATATAGTCTTTAAGACTAATTAACATCCAATGCTAGAAAGTGGCATTTTCCTCGAAGTAGTGAAGACATACCCAACTTGGAGGATGAGAATCCGAGTCTTCCTTCAAATGTCTTCATAAGCCTTAAACGAACGAAACCTTAAATGATCAGGAGCAAAGGAGAAAATGGGTTAGTACATCACTTGTACTAAGTATGAGAACATATGCTCACACAACATGCTAAAAAGGGACATTTCATTAAAGTATGCAATTTACTTTGAAAAACCTGATGCACACTCAAGAACCCATACCAAGCAATAAGACATATTCATTGAGTTAAGACCATCTAGATCACAAGACCAACCATACTAAGTCTAATCAAGACAACATCCATATCAACACAATTGAGCACATAATCAAGACAATTTTATCATCAAGTTATAATATCAACAAGCATGGATAAGAGTTTATAACATGATAACCAAAGCAACACAATTACTCATGAACCCTCATTAAGTCCACCAGTGCAATGACTAAGCAAAACTCCAGAAGCTTACTAAATCAAGTAAATCCAACAAGAACACAAACAATGTCGAACTTCACATAGCATATCATTAAAAGTATGTAGCATTATACTTTAGCAATAGAGACCAATCACATGTTTATAAGTGAAATCCACATCATATAGTATCATCAACATGTAAGATAATTATATACATATCATTTACATTTATAAGCATGTAAATATATAAGAACATCCTCCTAAGACTTCCCTCAAGGCTAACTAGTGCAATTTATAGGTAGAGTCCCATACCCCTACCTAGACCACGCTAAACCCCTTAGGTCATTTTAGTTAGAGTTCATTCCTTTACTTCATTTTACCTTTTGGAACATCTTGCCATCACCTACATAGACCACATGAGCTAATGTGGAATTCGGTATCATGGAACCCTACACAGAAGGAAAACGGTCTACTTTCCAAGGTAGTACCAAAATATGAACATAACATCTAGGTGGATCCACTAGCATGTATTCCTATGAGGGCAACATAGTTCAAGAACTAGAAGATATATTTGGGACCCTCTTTATGCTAAATACATTGTAGTCTCCAATATCACGAGTACATTAGTGATCCTACCTGCCCTTTGTGGGAAGGGACACTCCTCACTCTAGTTCACTCAGTGCTAAGCTAGAGTTCATTTTTGAAATTTCTTTAATACTTTTATTAATCATCATATCTTAATATAGGTCATAGAGTCTATACCTTATATAATCATCATCATAGATCAATAAGAATTGCATGAGTATTTTCCTTTTATTACAAATCATACATGTGAGGTTCACACATTTACATATTCACATCATAATAAGGCACATTGGTAAGTTATCACCATTCTTATAACATTTACATCTTCACCAATAACTCAAAACCATAGTTCAAGACATTCCAATTTAACATCATACCAACCATATCAATATTAATATGAGGTTTACTTCAATACAACATCATCACTTAATCACAAGTAAAGATAACTGAAGTAAATAATAGAGATCACAAAACTTACCCAATCTCCTTCACAATGTCATCATAAAGGTCTTCCCATCAACCATCCAATTCAACCCAATAATGGTATAATGTCATCACACAATAGTAAACAAAATAATAATGAATTCAATTGATTCATTACACAACAATTCATCACTAGTTCATAGCCTAGTATTAGAGACTTAGGTGAAGTTCATGATCTACTTTACAATCTAGGTCAATCACTCAAGAACTAACATAATTGGATTACATTACATAACAATATAATCATAATTTATCATGATAACAACATAGGATATTAATTCACACACTAACCAAGCAATTATATCAATACTATACAATTCAATTCAAGATCACAACCTAGGGTTAATGGGAAAAGGTCATCTATTCACACACTAGGTCAATGCATCAAGAAGTAGTATAATTAAATGATAAGACATGTTAATATACTCTTAATAACCAAAAGGAATCATAAAAAAAGAAATTCAGAAGATCAATTTCGTATTGGAAGAAAAACCACTTGAATTTCATACTTTTGAAATTAATTTTGAGGAGCTCTTTGGGGAAAAAGATCCTAAAGGAGAGAGTAATACCATACCTTAATAATTGATGAAATTTGATGTAGAAACTTGATCCTTTGAAGACCTATAACCCTTCTTTTCTAAGTCTTCAATGGGGTTTTGTTGGGAGAGAGAAAGAAGAGAGAAGGAGGAGAAATTTGGGTTTGGGAAATTATAAGGGTTAGGTTAGGGTATTTATATAGGTCATTAAATAACTTAATTAGACCTCCCTTAACCCCTAAATTATTAACTAACCACCTAATTAATTAATTTGACTAACTTAAAAACATGCAACAAAACAGTGCCTTGACAGACGACACCACTACCAGCGGCCCGTTTGTCAAACGACGGGCACTGTTCACATCCATCATGTGCAGTCATTGTTTTGGTTAGAGAGTGGTCCAAAAAGACCATCAGAAAAAATGGCTAAGTGTTGGTCAACGGAGGCATCGATGCCCCGCCGATCCAACGACACATCGTCACCTACACACGTAGGTAGACACTACCTCTTGGCAAATTAGCCACTTTTGTGAGTGTCCTCCTCAAGGGCCCTTGGTTGGTCCTTGGGGAGTCGTACCCGGAAGTTTCGACTATAAACTAACTCTAATACACGTTAGACAGCTTACCACCAAATTTCATCATTTTTCGACTCTTCAAACTTAGTCAAATAGGCTAAGACACGCTATCACCTCTTGAACTAGTTTCCGGACGTCATGGACGTTCCTTGACGTTTTGATTCTAAAACTTCCCAAATGACTTATATACTTTATAATTGAACTTAAAACAGTATTAAAACTCTTATAATCTCATGTTAGGTTCTAGACTAGGTTTTAGACTTTCGGAGTATTACACTCAACTCCCCTAATCTTTGATCTTGAAATTTTGTTGCAAAATGTCCGGTGACTTCTTCATATGCTGTAGATAATTTCCAGTAATTATCAAATCATCTACATAAATGAGTATTATCACAAACTTTTGTTCTACATTTTTTTGTGAATAAGGAATAGACATGCTAACTTTGTTGAAATGCAGAGTTAATTAATGAAGTAGTGAGCTTTATGTTCCATTGCCTAGACTCTTGCTTAAGGACATATAATGATTTCTACAATCTACATACCTTAGATGTCTCCTTCTTATTGCCAAAACCTCGAGGCAATACCATAAAAACCTACTTATGAAGATCACCTTATAGGAAAGCAATGAACACATCTATTTGGAAAACAGGCCAAACATGCATTTTAGCCATGTAAAGAACACATCTGACCATTTTAGCAACATGGGAGAAGGTATCATGAAAGTATACACCTTTTTGCAGAGTATAACTTTTAGTATGGAACCCTAGGTCGGAACTGACATGTACAATTAGACACACATATTGAGGGTAATGACAACGTGACACAATCACTATCCATCTTACCAAGGATGATCATTATTTAACTTTTAGCATGCATTATTTGTTAATTCTAAACTTCCTATATTCAAACTATGAATACGAATTTCATATTGACGGGAAGTTGAATTAACTTTCATACGACGAAGATTGGTTTTATTGTATGCCATCTATAATATGCGACCCAAAAAGATGCCTACACTCGCCGAACCCGATCATTAGAATCGCGTGTATGAAAAGAGAGAGTTTTTGAGAGAGATGATTGGGATTTGGGGAAAGTGATAAGAGAGAGGATTTTTAGATACGGGTTAATGATTTGGGGAGTGATTTAGGGAGGGATTTAAGGAGGGGGGATGATTATGGAAAAAAGTTGGAAAGAGGGAAAGGATTTGAATGGTGGGGTTTTAAATAAAGGAGGCGAGGTCGGGCCGGTTCACTCGCAGACTGGATCCACGATACCCCGTTGATGGTATGTCGATGTTGACCGTCAATCACTTTATACTTAGAAAAGGTTCGATTCTTACCTAGGATCTACGTACACCATTCACGGTATGTCGATTGATCGACAGACTTTCGATGGGGTCCGTAGACCTCTACACCATACCATTTTCTGCAGATTCTGATTTGGCCTCCTGCACATGTAACAATAATTACGTGATTTTTTTTGTAGTTTCTGGAAACTTTTTAGACATGGACCCTATGTTATATCCCAATGTTAAAAAGAAAAAAGACTAGGTAAACACGACTACATTTGTACAACAAAATCAACTTGATATAGAAAAACTACTTGATTGGACTTTAAAAACTATGGTTGGCTAGACTTTACACCTTGGGTTGCCTCCCAAGTAGCGCTTGATTTAACATCGCGACACGATGTCGGTCTCTTGATTACTCAGATTTCATCAAGATAATAGTCCTCGTTCACTTTTTGCACGTTTTCAGCATTCCCCAGATACAACTTGATCCTCTATCCATTCACCTTGAACCTTGTTCCATTACTATTATCCATCTGCACTGCTTCAGCAGGAACACCTTCTTGAGTAGAAATGGTCCAAACCACTTGAATTTGAGCTTCTCAAGAAATAATCCAACCTTGAATTGAAATGAATTACAAGATCTCCGACTACAAACTGACGCCTTTCATTCTGTTGATCATAGTACTTCTTCATCTTCTCTTTATAAGGCTGCGCTTTCGTAAGCTTTTAGGAAAAATTCATCGAGCAAGTTCAAGTCTTTTACCCTTTGAGTTGATGCGGCGTCCCAATCCAAGTTAGCTTCTTAATTGCCCACATAGACTTGTGCTCTAGCTCTACCGGCAAATGGCAAAAACTTTCCAAATATAAGTTTGTACGGAGACATACCTATGAGAGTCTTATATGCAGTGCAGTATGCCTATTGTGCATCATTGAGCTTACTTGAGCAATCCGTTCTATTGGAATTCACAATCTTTGCCAATATTTTCTTTTTTCTTTGCTGGACACTTCGACTTGCCCACTAGTCTGTGGATGGTAAGAAGTCGCTATGTTGTGGTGGATGCCATATTCAAGAAATAATTTGAAGAACTTATTGCAAAAATAGGAACCTCTATCACTGATTATTGCCCATGGAGTGGCAAATTTTTAAAAGATAGTATTCTTCAAGAATGCGGTGACACTCTTGCCTTCATAGTTGGGGATTGCAATTGTTTCCACCCATTTCGATTCATAGTCAACCGCAACAAGAATATACTTCATCCCATAAGAGCTAACAAATGGCCCCATAAAGTTAATTCCCCATTAAAAAAATAGCTCGATTACCATGATTGGGTTCATAGGAAGCTCTTGCCTCCTTGAAATTCCACCTTCTCTCTGGCACCGGTCACAAGACTTGGCAAACTTATGGGAGTCTTGATGAATGGTTGGACAATAGTATCTACACTACAAGATCTTATGTGAAGTGTGCACACCACTTCAGTGCCCCCAATAGGTGATGAATGACACGCCTCAAGAACACTCAACATCTCTATCTCAGACACACATCGATGAATAATCCCATCTCCACAAATTCGATACAGGTATGGCTCATCCCAAAAGAACTTTTCACATCATGGACGAACTTCTTCCTTTGATGCGGCGACAAGTCTGTTGGTACAACATTGCTTGCCAAGTAGCTCGAAAAGTCGGCATACCAAGGAATGAGGTCATGTGAGACTTCCAATACCTTCTCATCGAGGAACATATTGTTGATTTGGCCCTTTTCCTGAAGATTGAGTAAAGCTTCATCTTTTAATCTCGATAGGTGATCAACAACTTAGTTCTCTGTCATCTTTCGATATTTCACCATAAAATATAGTTCTTGCTGTCACAATAAGGGGGCATCCCCAGACATAACCGACGTCTTCATCCTCAAAGAGGCCTTAGACTAGCCCTTAGCATACATCATGACATCTCATAGGAAGAGAATATGTGGAAATTAAAAACTTGTACATATGAAGTATACTTATACTTCTCGCCTATCATACATGAAGTATACATAGACTTCTCATTTACCGACATAACCAATTCATCAACATAGTCTAACATTGACTCAGATATAACCATATAATAGAGAATTACAATGTTTGGGCATAACCCTTCACTAGTACAATATGCCACATATAGGCTTACAACAAAGTATCAATAAAAGGAATGAATTAGTGTCTTTATAATACATATCCAATACTAATGAAGATAGAATGTGGCATCAAACTCGAACTTGAGCACTCACAAACAACTTGAGAAAAGATCCATGTCTTCCTTCAAATGGCCTTGAAATCTCTTAATAGCTCGAACCTACATATTTGTATAAACATCAAGAATATAGGTTAGTACAACAACTTGTACTAAGTATGAAAGCATAAGCAATTAAAACCTTTGAAGACATGCATAAGTGGGACCTTTTCTTTAAAACATGCTAAGTCATTTGGAAAGCCTTTATGCACACACAAAAGCATATACAAGTCAATGATCACAACAACATTAAGAGACGTTCATATAAGCATTTAATGTTCAAGAGTTCAATAACAAAGCATATAAGACCCTTACAAATAATTCCATCTCAAGACTACAAGTATAATGCTCATGTGAAGCTCCATAACCCCACATAATCATGTAAACTAGAATGAGATCATAAGTAATGCCTTTACCTCACATAACATAATATCATGTGTAGTCATCATCATATAAAACAATTTAGACCAACATCATGTTCGTCAAATTAAACAAGCATCATATAAGAGCAACATCAAATAGAAACAACATTATACCTTTCATTATAACATAAATACATAAAAACAACCACCTACGACTACCCTCAAGGCTAACTTGTACAATGCATATGTAAAGACCCATACCCTTACCTATACTAAGTAGTACCCTTTAAGTCACCCTAGTTAGTGTCCATCTTCATTACTTCCAGTCATTCATTTTACTTTTGAGATCATTCACCTTAACAAAAAATAGAGCGTGTGAGCTAAACATGGATTCCATAATCATTAAACCCTACACCGAAGAAGGTTCTCTACTTGCTAAGGTAGAACCATAACATGAACATAGCATTCTAGGTGGATCCACTAGCTAGTATTCCTATGGAGGCAACATAGTTAAGGAACTACGAGATTTGCTAGAAACTCATGCATGCAGATTTGCATGGTAGTCTCCATCTCATGATAACAATAGTGAACCTATCTTTCTTGTTGGGAAGGGACAACTCTCATATCTAGTTCGCTCGGTGATGAGCTAAAGTCCCTTTTTGTAATCTTTTAAGTCATTCTTAATCAACAATTCTTAATATAGGTCATAGGATACTAACACCTTCTATAATCATACTCATAGATCTTTAGGTTTAGAATGAGAAATTTCTTTCATTACAACTCAACATTATTGAGATCAACACATCATATTTATAATAATAAGGTACACAAAATAGTTACCTTCAACCTTGCATTATCATACCCTTACCATGATCTCACATTCAATATATTCATATCATTCCATCATATTCATCATATCATCATCCTATTATTTTCACACAGTCATACTTCAAATGATTATCATCAAGAATAGACCAACATAATTGAAGTAGAGAAATCCCAATCTCAGAAGTCTTACCAATGTCAAGATCTTACCCTCAATTTCACCACAATTGTCAAATAATCCATTCACAATCATCATGATATAGTTAAGTAAGAAATTACATATTCAATTCCAAAAATTCTAATGAATTATCAATTTTCTTCATAGCTAGGGTTAGGGAAAAGGGTTCTTTAATGATTCATTTAGAGAATTTAGGTCAAGACAAAGAACTACAACAAAAAACCGTTAATAAATCATAATCTATCAATATAAACCAAAACAATAAAACATAAATCAATTTGAAAGACAATATACTAAAGTGGATGAAAACATACTTTTAAACATCTTTCGAAACCAATTTTGAAGAGCCTCTTGGGGGAAAAAGGCCCAAGAGTGAATAACTTCCATACCTCAAAAATCCTTGAAGAATGATGGAGGAAACCTTGATTCTTGAATCCCTAGTGAAGCTTACACCTTGGTCTTTAATAGGGTCTTTGGTAATAGAGAGAGAAATGAGAGTAAATTGGGTTTTGGAAATTATGAAGTGATGTGTTAGTTTGATGAGGTATAACCCTTTTATTGTCCCCCAACTAACTTAATTAGACACCCATTAATCCCTAATTAATTCATTAACTAACTAGCTAATTATTCTAACTTATGCGAGAATTTGGTAGTGAACTCGAGACACAAAGCACGACTACACTTTGACGGTGCGTTGAAAAGACCACGAATCGTACTGGTAGTTCGTGGTTATGGTCAGAGACTTGGTTTTTGAGCCATCTTAGGATTTGGCTAAGGCTCCACCTACGAGCACCATCGACGGGTCGTTTACCCATCAATGACTCATCGTTTGAAACTTGTTTGGCTACTATCAAATGACAGATTTTAGGGTTAAATGCAAGGGGTGTTCCTTGGGGAGTCGTACCCAGACGTTTCGACCCTAAACACACTCCAATATGTATTCCTAAATTTTTTTCCAAACTTGAGTTCAATCCGACACTTTAAACTCCTTGAATCACACCAAGGCACACTAGTTGTAATACCCCTTATCCAAAACATACCAAATATCAGCTTTTAAGAATAATCTATAGGTACAATCGACTATCACTATCAATGGATCATAGCTTGACCTACGGCCTATACTGCACAACGATTATTTGTGAGTTAAACTCTCCCATGATGCAGTCCGGAAAAATTGACAAAGTGTCAATCCACCGAAAGACCTACGATCCATAAGTCAGACTACGGTCCGTAGTACCTGTCCTCGATCAACGCCCCACTTACCCAGCCTCTGACATGAACCACGATTTCCAAGTACGGTCCATAGATGGACATACGGACCGTAGGTGAAAATTAGAAGATAGTTAGGGGGAAATTTTTTTGGATCAACTGCAATTGATCATAACTCTTAGTACACAATGAATTAGGTTTCCCATGACTTATGAAATGATAGATAATTGAATTAGGTTTCCATAGCCACCGGGTTTGCTAAAATCAAAACTCCGAGTAAAAATTATGCCCGTTTTAGTTATGGCCTGTCGAACAGACCCAACCTGCGGACCCAAATTATGGACCGTCGATTGAACAAGGGCTCGTCAGTCGAGGTCGTCGTTTGGTCTGACAACAATTAACTCAGGGGTCTTTTGGTCATTTTCTATTTCGTTTAAACCTTAATATATGTCATTTTGACATGAAATTATCATATTTTAGTCAATTTAAGCCTACAAACATACCTAAAACTTACCTAAGTCAAGATCATGAATCAAAACTTAGAAAAATTAGAAGCAAGAAAGGAGAAAAAGGTCAAAAACCCTAGTTCAAGAACGCAACAAGGTTCCAGCAATTCCAGCTCCAAAATCTAAATATTTCTCCATGGATTTCATCACCAGGTATGTAATATTTCACTAGTGAGTTCCTTTCACCCATTAGATCCCTAGTTTTGATTCAGTTCTTGATTCTCATATCATGATTAAACATAGGATTTATAGAATTACAAGAGATCATCTTAAATTAGTTAAATATATGTTTCAAACAAGATTGTAAAGTTATTATTCAGTTTATCGAATGAATTTCAGAACTCTAGCTATGTATTTTTTTAGTTTTTGAATTACACATGCTAGGTCAGATATTTCAGTTACTTCTGATACATATGCCTCAGTTATTAATGCGTCATTATCAATCTAATTGTTGCATTTTTAGTTTGCATTTTCAGTTATGAGCTATCAAATATTTACAAAAATTTAGTCATAATGTCTTAATCACTTTAATCATTGCGTGTAGCATAGTACCGAGTTGGACTATGGTTCAGCGTACCCATGAGTCCCATAACTACTACCCAAGTAGGTTGAAAGTCCCATGTGTGGGCATCAGTTTAGTGATCACGCCAGCATGCCTTTATTCTTATGGTAGGGTATATTGGTCCTCTCGATGAGGCATATACATCAGACTCCACATTTAGCTCATGAGATTTTATTATTAGTTATTAGTAGCTCCAACAGTTTAGTAAGACTCTTTTGCATTGACTATATTTACAGATCAGTTAGTATTCAGTCTCAGCATGTTATAAATTTGGTCATTGCATCCAAATAGATCAGAATTCAATATATATCATGTTTCGATTATTATTTTACTTGATTTTGTGCTTGTTCAGTTATGTTTTATTTCAACATTACTCTATCCTACATGTTCAGTACCTTCAAGTACTGATGCATACATGCACTACATCTTTTTGTGGTATAGGTTCAGGTTCTTAGTATCCAGATCATGCTTAGATTGGTTCCTGATATCTAGTCCTGCAGAATCAGTGGTGAATACTCATTCTCCATGGACAATAATCATGAGTTCACTTCAATATTTAGTCCTTTAGTTTCACTTTTTGGTAGACTTAACCAGGGCCTCTTCCAGCATTTCTAATTAGTTTAGAGGATATTTTTAGACATAGTTAGTTTCAGCTTAGTCATGAGTTAATATTTTGTTTGTATTAAACTTATCCATTTTCAAATATCTTAGTTATAGAATATGAGTATTCCCCATATGTTCAGTTTATGGTATGATTTAGCTTCCACATTCAGTTTATTATCTTTAGTATGTTCATGATCATGCCAGCATGGTTATCTTGGGATCACTTGTGGTCCTAGGTACCGTGTCCACGTCTCGGGGTAGCTTGGGGCGTTACAATCTTGGTATCATAGCACTAGGTTTAAGTATCCTAGGATGTCTTAAAATCCACGCAAAGTAGAGTCCTTTTTATGGCTGTGAAGTGTACCACATATAATAAGAGGGAGGCTATAAAGTGTTTAAGGAAAACTTCACTTTCTTTTTACTCTTATCGTGCATAAGAAATGATCTAATTCCATTCTAACTCAATGTTCTACGTTTCAGATCATTCCTTCTTGTAGAGCCTAGGAATGGAATGCTAATACACGCAATGCTAACACAGTTCATCTAGTACTAGATAAGGAAGTTCTAATGTAGAGTTTCAGAATGCCAATTCAGCTTTTGACTCAGATATGACCTACTAGAACAATAAACAGGTTGCAGTTCCTACTAATCGAAATGATCGATTAGTGGTAGCAGAGTTTGTTATTTTGTTAGAATGATATAAGTTTTTAGGGTCGCATGTTTGTAAGGACCCACGAAAGTTCATTGATGAGGTCAAGAAAATTTTTGGTGTGATTCAAGTAACTTGTAGTGATAGTTAAATTGGTATCTGATACGCTCTCAAATGAGAAGTAAAGCGGTCGCGTCAAGTAAATAACCCAACTAGTGAGGTTGGGATCGTTCCCATGAGGAAAATAGTCTAGACTTAACTCCAACTTGTTATTACTATTGTTCGGTTGATGACTTCCTTAAAAAGTAAAAGCATAAAGGGGGTTTGTATTTCCTAATAAGTAAAAATAACTAACGAACTTGACAGAGACACTTAACAGCTTTTAATTTTGGGTTTGAATCAATTAATCAAAGTAACTAGGGTTTAAGTGTTCCCCACAGGTTCATAACTTGATAATTCTAACTATAACAATTCTTTCCTAGTATCTTGCATGCAAAGTGATAAGTTATGTATTTCTAAATCCTTGGTCCGGCATCTAGAAAATCTCACTCCGCACCTTGGTCCGGCTACGTGTGTTGCTTTCCTAACCCTTATCCTTACCTCATATTAAGCATCATATTCGATATTTGACTCAGTTATTACCTCGTACCAATCAATACTAGCCTATTAGATAGTATACACTAAATCTATGTTAATAATTCTTTTCCTATTATCTACCTCCTTGGTCCGGCAAGTAGCATTAAGGCGAGTTCTAACGTTGATCATCCGTTAAAAAGACTTCTAAGCGAAAGAATTATTAATACATGCAACACACTATTCTAGAATTGTTATTTTAGCTAGGGTTTATCTCATTATTTGCCTATGGTTCCCACAACCCTAGTTATGGAGTTTAGTTCCTCATAGCCATAAACACAATATTCAAATATGTTAAACAAGAATTCATGTACTTACTTTAATGAGAAAGAATAAAGTCCAAAAATTTGCTTGATTAATCACCAAAAGTTACTTGTAAGAATCTCAACAATCAAACACTCAAAACAGAAAGTCTAATAATGTGATGTTTAATCTCAAAGAGTCTAACCTCAAAAACGAGGTTTTTCGAACTATTTATAAAAAAAATAAAAACCTAATTAAACAAGGATTCTAATTACTGGAAACCTGCCAAAACGCGGCTGGGTCGACGGACCACGCGACGGACCGTCGTGGTCATGACGGACCGTCGTGGGCTTCGTCGTCCCATACTTGGTGCAATTCTTCTGCTGCTTTTCTTCATTCCCCTCGACGGCAAGTGTGACGGACCGTCATAGGCACGACGGTCCGTCGAGGGTCTTCGTTTCAAAATACTTCACCTCTTGGAATCAGGGTACTGGGATCACTTCTCTGATCTTCGCGACGGACTTGCAGGACGGACCTTCATGGCCATGACGGACCGTCACAAGCTTCGTAATCCCACACTTGGTCAGACTTCCCCATCTTCCTTCAGCAGCTTCTCTACGCTGCCACCTACGGACCGTCACAAGCACGACGGACCGTCATAAGCTCCGTAGGTGGTCTCTTCTGCATTTTTCGCTCAGAATCTCCGCATTCAGCTTTAGACAGATTTCAAGCAAAACAAAGAAAAACTTATATCAAAATTAGCACAAAAAGGCTTTCGGACACACTAAACTTAAGGAAAAAGTATTAATTATACCGTGAAACCACGGTATATCAACACCCTCAACTTAAATGCGTTGTTTGTCCTCAAGCGACGCACTATGACTCACTACACAATCTTTGTACAATAGTATTCATGTTTTATCCTTTGCAATCATTTGGCTATCAATCCCGATTAATCCCATCAAATCTATGCATGCTGTCACTATTAGGCTTGAATTTTGTGGGATTTGAACATGACACAGACTCACCATGCGCTAACACCTATCCTCTTCAATTTCTCACCGAGGTGCTAACAATTCCGGTATTGCAACTAGTGTCCTCACTTTTGAACAAAATCCTCATTTTTCACACAATGATTTCAGTTTGAGTATAAGGATTTCATTTCAACACTCGCTCTCAGAACAAAGTCACACTCATTCATACATATTGCCATAAGCTTGCCCTTATTTTCACTGCCTTAAGTTCGCTATACAACTCTTAGGATCACGATAGGACTTTTTTTAGCTTGTAACGTAGGCTCAGAGTCAGGTAGGGTATATTTAGGTATACTTTAGTGACTTTTTGCCATCCTTGACATATCGGCTAAACCTTCCACTTTCTATCACTTTATCTCGCCCAGTTTCTCCTATTCTTTCACCTTGCTGTTTCCCTTCTTTCTTCATTTGTGTAAGTGACTCTTTTCTTTTCTTGTTAGTAATTCTTGAATATTTCTTTTTTTTTTCAACGAGTTCTTGAGTCACTTTACTTTTGTTCTTTCTCTCTCTTTGTTCTTTCAACCCCACTTTCCAGAGCATTCCTCAAAACAACCACCCTCAACTCATGGCTTTGCCATGAGTCAAGGTACACAATACCCAAAATTGGGTCAGGGCCATAACGAAGGTTGTTTATACATTAGCCACCCTCAACTTATGCTTTTGGCATAAGATGAGGTGCACATGTCTAAGGAGGGACCAGGGCCAACATATTGTTCCCAGAAAAGATCAGTTGGGGTGAAAAAGAAAGGTATAATTTTAAGCTCAAATTATTTGGATCAACGAAGGATAACTTTCATTTGGTTTCTTTTATTTAGGCTAGAAATGGGCTATATTGAATAAGGGCCTATGATCATTTCCTAATTGTATGTTACAGCTTACTTTTAGCAGGACTAACCAGGCAAGTTCTAGCTCAGTATCAGTAGTGGACTATTCAACTTTCCTCACACTCACTTGACATCTCATCACTATACCAGATTATCAGACACCTAGTTTGACTTGAAGATTTAGGGTAGTGCAATGGTGTTACTCTATTTCATGTTTAGAGCCACACAATAATCAGTTACTACGCCTAGTCATGCAACATTTTCCAATTTTATCGGGATATCATTTTAGTCATCATGCTTTAGAGTTAAACTATGTACAAAAGATATAACGTGCCGGTTCAACAGAAAAAGTAATCAGTCTTTTGGGGAAAAAGAACACAGGCAAGAAAAACCCAAAAGAGGATAGTGAGTTGGGTTACTCAGACTTCACCCTAACACTCACTTTCCATTTACCCCACCCCTAACAAAAAAGCATGCAATTGTCCCCAATGCATAAAAAAAAATCTAAAGATTAGATGGGTAGGTGAAGCAAATCTGTGGCGCATAGCGCCGTCGATCAACAAGCTGGTGGGTCTGGTTTCCCAGAACCCACACCCTCTTCAATCTGGACACCCTCAGTGGTGTCCTCAGCAATATGGACACCCTTAGTGATGTCCTCAGCAATAACCGCACCATCAGTAGTGCCTCCTACGGTCTCTACAGTGCAGGAGCTAGACGCCCCAGCCGCTATCTACGATGCTCTGATATGGTGTGCCTCCTCTTCAGCAAGTGAGGCTCTCCTCGCGGCCTCCATCTCTCGACGCTCCTTCTTCCTTACTCGCGCCTCATCCTCTGATCGACCCCTACGCCTCTTGGCACTCTCTCGAGAGGAGGGTGGGGGAATGTCTGGAGAAGGAAACAGGGCCGCCAATACAGTATCCTCAGCAGGATCGACAGACTCCGGCACTCTTGCCGCTAGGATCGTGTCGATGTCAGCACGAAGACTGGAGACTGCAGCCTGAAGAGTCGACACATCTACCGGAGGGGCTGGTCGAGCTAATACTCTCAATTCAAAGGCATCTAGGCGCTGGTTAACCTCAGCAATCTTCCGCTGCATCTGCCTCTCCATACGCGCTTCAGACTCAGCAATAGACTTCTGCATCCACGGCTGGATATGATGCGTAAGAGTGGCCATTTGTGCCTCGGTTTTGGACTCGAGCAAGCGGGGCGGTGTCGATAGAGGGCTGTGCTACTACCCGGGATAGACTCGACCGGGGTAGTGTCCGTGGATGCCTGTGTAGCTGTGCGGGCCTGGACCATCGTATCCGCAAGATCATCAGATAGTGGTGGCAGCTTTGGACGGGGCCCTCAACGTGAGGCCAACTCATTGGCCTCGTCTCTGATGAGGCCGACGTCAACGGTACCCGGCGGGGTCCTCAACTGATCTATGTGCCATATGGGCACACTGCACTGCAGCGGCAAAGATCATGCACGGAAAGGGGTAGGTGGTAGTGACCTTGAATGCCCTCTCGTGCATGACTGCTTGGAGAAGCCATGCATAGTCCACCTCGAAGCCGGCTATCATCGCCGCCATTAGCACTGCTCGATCCCAGGTGACTATGTTATCAGCAGCTGTGGGGGAAAGGCAGTGACGAACGAGCAGCCACAAGAACTTTGCGACGAACGTGAGGTTGGCCTTCTTGATGGCCCCCTTCGGCTCGGTGACCCAATCGGCACCCTCTCCGTCGACTGATAAGTGCAGGGCCATCCACCGCTTGGTGGTCTCCCTCAGTGCTGGCTCTCGCAGGAACTGTCCATCCTTCACTATCTGCCAGCGGTAGTCAAACTCGGCAGTGATGGGGGTCCGAGTAGCATCTACACTCTCGCCGTATAGGAACCGGCGGATGGCGGGCAGGGAAATGTCAACCTGCACGCCCCGGACTAGTACCTGCTCCAATGGGGCCTGTTTAGCAGGAGCAGCCCGCCGGTCGACCTGTGATCGGAGAGTCGCTACGTAGGACGTGTAGAACTCTCGGACCATCTCCTCGCTGTATCGTCCCAACGGACGGGCTGTCCACTCTAAGCGATGCCTGGTGAATATGTTGTGGATCTCCGACATCGATGGGAGACTCCCTGTAAGTACCCGCCGCTCCAAGGTGAGTGTCCGAGTCATTACCCCTTTATCGCAGAGAATTTTGCGTCGAGTAAACTTGAAATCGCCTTCGATGCACCACCGGTTTGGCTGGTCGAGGTGGGGTGGGGACTGGGCTGGTGCGCGCCGGATGTGGAGTCTGAATCGGCCTCATCGACGAGGCCGGGCGCCGCAGATGGCGGGTGCGGGAACCTCGGCCAGATCCTGAAGCTTCGCCGGACCAGGATACTCCTAAGCGAGCCGACGCTCCTTCCTCGTTTGTGGCCGACCCGCAGGTGTGCCGGTCGATGTCGCGCCTCATCGATCGGGAGGCAGTGACTACGCCGGACGCCACCGTCTTGGGTGTGGTTCTGTGGGCACGTGCAGCACGGGAAGGTGCGGAAGTGCCTGAGGGCACATATTCAGGGTCCCTCTCATCACCAGACCTGATGATCAAGCGTGCAGACGGAGCAACAGACTTGGATCGCCCGCGTGCGTAATCTCGGTCTTGCTTGGGTGCCATAGTAGATAGTACCTGCAAAGGGTCACTATTAGTATGAGTAATGTCAAACAAGACAAGCAAGCCCATACAACATAAAACATTTCAAATAGTGTGTTAGTGATAGTGAAACTGTATCACACGACGGGCCAGATGACGGCTCGTCATGGATACGACGGACCGTCATGAGGTCCGTCGTGTTGTACTTGGTCAATGGATATAGAAAGAACCCTGAAAGAGGGGTCTCTGACCATCATGACGGTCGTGCAGGACGGACCGTCGTGAGTGTGACGGTCCGTCGTAGGACACTTAGAAAATTTTGGGAGACCCTTATAAGAGGGGTCTCTGACCATCATGACGGTCAAGCAGGACGGACCGTCGTGGGTATGACGGTCCGTCACAAGTGTCCGGTGAAGGATACTTGGGAAAAAAAATGGAGACCCTTAGGAGAGGGATCTCTGACCGGTACGACAGTCATGCAGGACAGACCGTCGCGGGTACGATGGTCCGTCACAAGCGTCCAGTAGGACAGGGGTGCTAGGGCTTGTGCAATGGACCCTACGACGGTCCGTCGTGGATACGACGGACCGTCATCGGGGTCTCGTTCTGAATATCAGAGACAGAACTGTAGGTACCCTAAGCAACCTCGATGAACCCACATGGTCTTGTAGTGTTGTGGACCTATATGTGTCTATCCCAACTACCTAGGAAAATATTAATGTGAAATCACCTATGTCTACGGTTGTTAACATGTCAAATTCAAACATATAGAGCCTAGGTTTAGACATAATCATATAAAGGAAAACAAGATATGACTAAGAACGAATCTAATACTAACTAATAAACAAAAATACAAGATAAATTAGTATAAATTTAGAGACACATACCTTGAAAATGAAGAAGAAAACAAACGGAGAATGATTCAGTTGGAAAGGTAGACACCGACAGCAGCAACACCGACAAGTAGATGATAATTATAAGGCTTAGGAGGATTTTGGGGGCAATGATCAGTGGGGGAAATGTGGAAGTTGAAAAGAGAGGGGAAATGAGAGGAATAAGGAAGTAATGGTGGGAATATGGAGGGGTGGGGAGTATAAATGGTCAGATTTTGAAAAGGGTCCAGCCGGGTCGGGCCGGGTAGATTTCATTAATCGAGCGACGGTTCCCCGACGACGGTCCGTCGAGCTTGAGACGTCCCGTCGTAGGTTCCGTCGTGTGTGCCCTAATTTCAAAAATGACAGAAATACGTACCTGGTGTGACGGATGCAGACGACGGTCCGTTTCATTCGCAACGGTCCGTCGTTGTATCCGTCAGTGGCTACTGCGGAGTAGTTTTCTGCAGAATTTCCTGGTGATGTGCCTGCAAATTTAAAACCCATTAATAGAAAAATGCTACCATTATTAAAAAGACGATAAGTATTGGGTTTCCTCCCAACAAGCGCCTGATTTAATGTCGCGGCACGACTGGGGCACCTTGATTACTCAGGCTTCATCAAGATGGTGTGTCTCTATCGCTTCGTTCCCCGATGCTTTATGCCCAAAATAGAGTTTTATTCTATCTCTATCCCTCTTAAACCGCACTCCCTCCTTGGCTTTTAACTCAACTGCTCCATGAGGTAATACTTGGGTAATCAAGTAAGGGCCAGCCCATTTGGATTTGAACTTGCCCGGAAGACAAGGTGACCCAGAACTGTCTACAAGCACCAAGTCTCCAACCATAAACACTTGTTTTGCAGTTTTTTGTGCATTCCCCTTCTTCATCTTTTTCTTGAGGGATATGGCAGATACCGATTGGAGCTCACCACTCTGCCTCATGGTCCTACAAATGTTGAAGGTCGCTTCTTCATTATTCAACCGAAATGTAATCTGTCCCTTCTCCATATCAACTAAGGCTCTACCTGTAGCAAGGAATGGCTTCCCAAGAATGATAGGCACTTCAAAGTCGACCTCGCAATCAAGAATAACAAAATCAGCCCGAAAGATGAATGACTCCACTTTTACTAGCACATCATGGAGTATCCCTATAGGTCGTTTCACTGTCCGATCAGCCATCAGTAGCCGCATTGCGGTGGGTTTTGGATCCCCCAAACCCAACTTCTTGTAAATTGAGAGGGGCATGAGATTTATGCTTGCCCCCAGATCACATAATGCTTTCGCAAAATGTAATGACCCAACAGTACAAGGTATAGTGAATGCACCCGGATCTTCTTTCTTTTGTACTAGGGATCTTGTAGCAATAGCACTGCAATGCTGTAATCTATCATCATCCTCAAAAGTAACCGATCTTTTCTTGGTGACCAAATCTTTCATAAATTTGGCATAACCGGGCATTTGTTCTAGAGCTTCTACCAAAGGGACATTGATAGAAAGCTGCTTCAACATTGTTATGAAGCGCCGGTATTTACCATCCTCGGTCTTTTTCACTAATCTCTGAGGGAAAGGTGGTGGTGGTCTAGGCATGGGGGTTACCTTCTTAGGTAATTCTGCCTCTTTTACATTACTTTCCTCTGCTTCAACACTACCCTTCTCCACATTATCATTATTCTTTCTCACATTTTCCTCAGCAAATGGCATCGGTGGGTCAATGGTTTGCTTACCACCCCGAGTAGTAATTGCCATACAGTGTGCATCATTCTTTGGATTTTGGACAGTGTTGCTAGGAAGAGTGCTCGGTTGCCGTGTGTTTACTGTCACAGATAGTTGGGCCATTTGCAATTCAATCTGCTTAATCAAAATTGCATGTGTATCAACTTTTTGCCCAATACTAGATAAGTCACCCCTTAACTCTTTGATGTTCTCATCACTAGCATCGAATCTTCTCATCATCTTGTGCAACATATCCTCAACTCGCGCCATACTATCTCCACCATCCCTAGGAGTAACTTCACGATTTTGGGGAGGGACATAGGGCCCATTCCTATCATTTCTGTTACCGTAGTTACCCCTGTTGAAGTTGTTGTCGCGGTTACCATCTCGGACATAATGACCCTCACGGTTGTAATTACCATAGTTCCGACCTTAGTTCCCTTGACCTTGATGCCAATTATCCTGATTTGCGCCTTGGGCACTTGGTCGGAAACCCCCCATCTGTTCATTCACTGCATAGGAATCCTCCACATAATAACACTCATCGATTGGAGGTGGTGGTTTAGCCAAATAGTTAACTGCATTAACCTTTTCTGCACCCCCAGTGACATGTTTTAGTACCAACCCAAGCTCAGTTCTCATCTGAGCCATTTCCTCACGAATATCATCTGTGGCTGGGTTGTGAGTGGATTGCACTGCGAAGGTGTTTCTGCCTGTATCGGACTTCCTAGTACTCCAAGCTTTGTTGTTACGGGAGATTTTCTCTAATTTCTCAGCAATCTCAGCATAAGGGCATTCTCCATAAGATCCACCTGCTATAGTGTCCAACACCGCTTTATTGTTATCATCCTGTCCCCGATAGAAGTATTCCTTCAGTGACTCATCATCAATACGGTGATTTGGAACACTTCTCAAGAATGAGGTGAATCTATCCCAAGAACTACTAACTGACTCTCCTGGTAGTGCCACAAAGTTATTCACCCTGTCTTTGTGGTTTAATTTCTTGGAGTCCGGATAGTAGCGTGCTAAGAAGACATCCCGTAGTTGGTTCCAAGTGAAGATGGTGTTGTATGGGAGCTCAGTAAACCACATAGTAGCCTCTCCCGTTAGTGAGAGAGGAAACACTCTAAGACCTATTACATCTAGATCCAAATCAGGCCTCCCCACACAACTCTTACACACTGCCCTTACCTTAGCTATATGGGCATGTGGATCCTCAAAAGGTAGCCCTGAAAACAAACCTCTGGCAGTGAGCATTTGCATCAGACTACTAGTTACCACAAAAATGTGGCCTGTGGGTAGAGGAGGCAAAACCAGTGGCCCATCCGAATCTGCTATGTTATCATAGCCTCTGTAGTATGCTTGGGGCCGTGGAGCGCGATTCTGTCCCCTCTGTTGATGTTCACCCGGAGCATCGGGAAACATCTGACTATGAACATCAGCCGGAGCAGGGATGTTTTGGTTTGGGTTCTCATCATTGATTCCCAAATTACGATTCATGTTTCGTAGTGTATGCTCTAGCTCGTGATCGTAGGGAAACAACGGTTCTCTTCTACTCCGTGTATTTGGCATACAAGGAGGATAGTTCTGAAAAGAAATCAAAAACAATAAAACAAAGTAAAATCAAGAAAATATCAACTAAACTATAGTAAGAAGTGCAAGTTAATCTAAAAGCTAAATTCCCCGGCAGCGGCGCCAAAATTTGATACACTCAAACTTACTTCTCAAATGAGAAGTAAAGCGGTCGCGTCAAGTAAATAACCCAACTAGTGAGGTTGGGATCGTTCCCACGAGGAAAATAGTCTAGACTTAACTCCAACTTGTTATTACTATTGTTCGGTTGATGACTTCCTTAAAAAGTAAAAGCATAAAGGGGGGTTTGTATTTCCTAATAAGTAAAAATAACTAACGAACTTGACAGAGACACTTAACAGCTTTTAATTTTGGGTTTGAATCAATTAATCAAAGTAACTAGGGTTTACATGTTCCCCACAGGTTCATAACTTGATAATTCTAACTATAACAATTCTTTCCTAGTATCTTGCATGCAAAGTGATAAGTTATGTATTTCTAAATCCTTGGTCCGGCATCTAGAAAATCTCACTCCGCACCTTGGTCCGGCTACGTGTGTTGCTTTACTAACCCTTATCCTTACCTCATATTAAGCATCATATTCGATATTTGACTCAGTTATTACCTCGTACCAATCAATAATAGCCTATTAGATAGTATACACTAAATCTATGTTAATAATTCTTTTCCTATTATCTACCTCCTTGGTCTGTCAAGTAGCATTAAGGCGAGTTCTAACGTTGATCATCCGTTAAAAAGACTTCTAAGCGAAAGAATTATTAATACATGCAAGACACTATTCTAGAATTGTTATTTTAGCTAGGGTTTATCTCATTATTTGCCTATGGTTCCCACAACCCTAGTTATGGAGTTTAGTTCCTCATAGCCATAAACACAATATTCAAATATGTTAAACAAGAATTCATGTACTTACTTTAATGAGAAAGAATAAAGTCCAAAAATTTGCTTGATTAATCACCAAAAATTACTTGTAAGAATCTCCAACAATCAAACACTCAAAACACAAAATCTAATAATGTTATGTTTAATCTCAAAGAGTCTAACCTAAAAAACGAGGTTTTTTGAACTATTTATAAAAAAAATAAAAACCTAATTAAACAAGGATTCTAATTATTGGAAATCTGCCAAAACGCGGCTGGGTCGACGGACCACGCGACGGACCGTCGTGGTCATGACGGACCGTCGTGGGCTCCGTCGTCCCATACTTGGTGCAATTCTTTGCTGCTTTTCTTCATTCCCCTCGACGGCAAGTGTGACAGACCGTCATAGGCACGACGGTCCGTCGAGGGTCTTCGTTTCAAAATACTTCACCTCTTGGAATCTGGGTACTGGTATCACTTCTCTGATCTTCGCGACGGACTTGCAGGACGGACCGTCATGGCCATGACGGAACGTCACAAGCTTCGTAATCCCACACTTGGTCAGACTTCCCCATCTTCCTTCAGCAGCTTCTCTACGCTGCCACCTACGGACCGTCACAAGAACGACGGACCGTCATAAGCTCCGTAGGAGGTCACTTCTGCATTTTTCGCTCAAAATCTCCGCATTCAGCTTTAGACAGATTTCCTGCAAAACAAAGAAAAACTTATATCAAAATTAACACAAAAAGGCTTTCGGACACAGTAAACTTAAGGAAAAAGTATTAATTATACCGTGAAACCACGGTATATCAGTATCCTACCAGCTTAAGAATGTGACTAACATATGGTTCACTCAGTGGATAAACAATAAAGATGACTTTGTATTTTGTAACTCAGTATAGCAGTCCAATTCAGTGTTAGTCCAGAAACTCTCTCAGAATCTTTCTCAGTTACTACTCCAGTAGGTGAACTAATTATAGCTAGACGGGTATACAGAAATTGCCTTGTCACAGTCTCTCTGAAAGTCACTTCATCAGATCTTCTAGAGTTAGAAATGGTAGACTTTGATTTCATTCTAGGTATTGATTGGTTACATTCCTATTATACCTCAGTCGATTGTAGAACTAGGATTGTTCGTTTTCAGTTTCTAGAAGAACTAATCTTAGAGTTGAAGGGTAGTAGCTTAGCGCCTATGGGTCGATTCATTTCTTACCTTAAGGATAGAAAGATGATCTCCAAGGGTTATCTCTATCATCTAGTTTAGGTGAAGTATTCTATCTCTAAAACCCCAACTCTTGAGTCAGTTCTAGTAGTATGTGAGTTCCAGAAATGTTTCCAGAAGATCTTCCCAAAGTCCCTCCCGAAAGGGAAATCAACTTTGGAATTTATCTCCTTCAAAATACCCAACCTATTTCTATTCCTTCTTACATAATGGCTCTCGCAGAGCTTAAGGAATTCAAAGAGTAGTTGAAAGACCTTCTAGATAAGGGCTTCATCAGATCTAGTATTTCACTCTAGGGTGCACCGATGTTGTTCGTATAGAAGAAAGATGGATATCTTAGAATGTGTATTTATTTAGAAAGTTGAACAAGGTCACAATCAAGAATAAGTGTCCCATCTCCAGGATTGATGACCTATTTGACCAACTTCAGGGTGCTAGCAATTTCTCAAAGATAGACCTCAGATTGGGTTATGATTAGCTTAAACTCAAAGATAGTGACATTTCAAAAACAACATTTAGAACTCGGTAAAGTCATTATTAATTTGTAGTTATTTCATTTAGACTAACCAATGCTCCTGCAACTTTCATGAATTTGATGAACAGAATGTTCAAGCAATACTTGGACTTGTTTCTTATCATTTTTATTTATAATATCCTCATTTACTCTAGGAATGAGGAAGAACATGCAAGTCATTTGAGAATTGTTCTACAGACTCTAAAAATCGCTAGTTATTCGCTAAGTTCAGCAAATGTGAGTTTTGATTGCAATCCGTTGCTTTCCTTGGTGACATTGTATCTAGTGAAGGGATTTGAGTGGATTCACATAAGATAGAAGAAGTGAAACAATGGCCCATACCTACCGCTTCTACAAATATCAGAAGTTTCCTAGGTCTAGTGGGTTATTACAGAAGGTTTGTGGAAGGATTTTAATCCACAGCCTTACCATTAACTAGGTTAACTAGAAGATGGTCAAGTTTCAATTGTCAGATGATCATGATAAAAGCTTCGGAGAATTAAATACTAGATTGACTACAACTCCTGTCTTGACTCTACCAGAGGGTTAAAATGGTTATGTGATCTATTGTGATGCATCCAGAGTTTGTCTAGGTTGTGTATTGATGTAGAGAGATAAGGTTATAACTTATGCTTCCCCATAAATTAAGGTTTAGAGAACTATCCAACCCATGACCTCGATCTTGCAGCAGAGGTATTTTCACTCAAGATATGTAGACACTACTTGTATGGTATTCATGTAGAAGTATTCACTGATCATAATAGCCTTCCAAATGTGTTCATGCAGAAAGAATTGAATCTTTGTTAGAGGAGATGGCTTGAATTCCTTAAGGGTTTTGATATGAGTGTGAATTATCATCCTGTTAAGGGGAATGTAGTAGCAGTTGCTCTTAGTAGATTATATATGGGTAGTGTAGACCATGTTGAGGAAGAAAGGAAGGAGCTAGTGAAGGATCAGGCTTGCTCGCTTGGGAGTTCGCCTTTTGAGCTAGTGGTTTAAAAGTTCAGAATGGTCCAGAATCTTCTTGGCAGTGAAGGTTAAGGAAAAGCAAGAGAGTGATCCAATCTTGCTTGAACATAAGGGCGCAGTCCATAATTAGAGAGTGGAGATTTTCTCCCAAGTGGGAAATGGTGTTCTTCGTTAAAAGGGTAGACTGTATGTTCCTGATGTGGGTTAGTTGAGAAAGCATATCCTTGCATAACCTCATAACTCTAGATATTCTATTCTTCTTGGTGACACAACGATGTACCACGATATTTGGTAAGTTTATTGGTGGAATGACATCGAAGAGGGATATAGCAGATTTTGTGAGTAAGTTCCCTAATTGCCAGCAACTCAAGGTAGAATATCAGAGACCAGGAGGTATGACTCAAGAGATCGATATTCCTACTTCGAAGTGGGATGTGATCAATAAGGATTTCATCACTGGGTTACCTCATACTCGCACACAGTATGACTCCATTTGGGTGATAGTTGATAGGATAACTAAGTCTTCTCGGTTTTTAGCGGTTAAGACTATAGATTCAGAAGAGGATTATGCCTAGCTTTACATAAATGAAATTGTGAGTTTACATGGCGTTCGTTTGTATATCATCTCAGATAGAGATCCTTAGTTTGCTTCTCATTTCTAGAAGTCATTCCAGAAGGGTCTTAGTACTAAAGTTAACCTTAGCACAATATTTCATCTGCATACAGATGGACAGGAAGATTATACCATTCAGATCCTAGAGGATATGCTGAGATCTTTTGTGATCGATTTGAAGAGTAGTTGGGGTGATCCCCTTCCTTTGATTGAGTTCTCCTACAACAATAGCTATCATTCCAGCATTCAGATGACCCCTCATGAGGCTTTGTATGGACATAGATGTAGATGTCCTGTTGATTGGTTTGAAGTAGGTGAGGCAACTTTGATAAGGCCAGATTCCATCCTTTATGATATGGATAAAGTGTAAATCATTAGATATAGACTTAAGACAACCCAATGTCATCAGAAATCTTATGCAGACGTAAGGAGAAGAGAACTAGAGTTCGAAGTTGATTATTGGGTTTTCCTGAAAGTGTTATCTATGAAATGGGTGCTGTGATTTTTCAAGAAAGGGAAGCTCACTCCTAGATATGTAGGCCCTGAAAATATCTTGAAAAGAATTTGTAAGGTGGCATATGAGTTAGATTTTCCAACAGACTTAACAGCAGTGCGTCCGATCTTCCACACCTCGCTTTTGAAGAAGTGTGAGGGTGATCCAACATCGGTAGTGCCATTGGAGAGTGTGGCTTTGAAAGATAGTCTTTCTTATGAGGATGTACCCGTTGAGATTCTTGACCTTCAGGTTAGAAGGTTGAGGAACAAAGAAGTCGCATCAGTTAAGGTTTTGTGGAGGAGTCAGTCTGTAGAGGGAGCTACTTGGGAAGCCTAAGCAGCCATGAAAACCAAGTATCTTCACTTCTTGCCTTCCGATTCCACTCCAACATGAGGTAATAGTTCCTCTCCAGTTTTTTAGTCATTCATGCGTATGTTTTGTCTTAGAATCATGTTGATTTATGTGTACTTAAATTTTCTGCGTATTTGCATGTTCTTGGAACTTAATCATGTCACAAACTTAGTCCTTAGTGTTTAGTAGTAGGGATTGCAACTCTCTCCCTCTATATTTGCTTGTTTGGTCTTCATTCGAGTACGAATATTACCAATGGTGAGAAAATGTAACAACCCGTATCCTAAACACACCAAAATCAGCTTTTCAGAAATCTACAGGAGCAATCGACAATAACGATTGACAGACTGTTGCCTAACCTACGGCCCGTACTACACATCCGTCGTTTGTGACTAAAACTCTACCATGATGCAGCCTAAAAAAATTGACTAAATGTCGATCCACGAATAGACCTACGGTCCGTAGTGTGTGTCTGTCGATTAATACCCCACTTGCCTAGCCTATGACATGAACCACAATTGACCAGTATGGTCCATAGAAGGACCTACGGACCGTAGGTATGTCAGATAGTTAGGGGGAAAATGTTTTTGGGTCAACATTCAATGATCGTAACTCTTACTACAAAATGAATTAGGTATTCCATGGCATATAAAATGATACATAATTGAATTAGGTTTCCATAGCCACCGAGTTTGCTAAAATTAGAACCCCGAGTAAAAAGTTATGCCCATTTTAGTAAAGGACTGTCGAACAGACCCAACCTACGGACCTAAACGATGGACCGTCGATTGAACAACGGTCTTCAGTCCAGGTAATCGTTTGGTCTATAACAATTAGCTCAGAGGAATTTTGGTCTTTTTCTACTTTGTTTAAACCCTAAGATACGTCGTTTTGATCTTAAATCATCATATTTTAGTCAGTTTAAGCCTAGAAAAATAACTAAAACTTACCTAAGTCGAGATCATAAATCAAAACATAGATAAATTAGAAGCAAGAAAGAAGAAAAAGGTCAAGAACCCTAGTTCAAGAACGCAACAAGGTTCCAGCCCCAAATACTAAATATTTCTCCGTGGATTTTATAACCACGTATGTGGGATTTCACTAGTGGGTTCCTTTCACCCATTATATCCCTAGTTTTAAGTCTGTTCTTGATTCTCTTATCATGATTACACCAAGGGTTTCTAGAATTACAACAAATCATCTTTATTATTTTAATATATGTTCCAAATCAGATTGTAAAGTTATTATTCAATTTATCGCATGAATTTCAGAACCCTTGCTATGTATTTCTTTAGTTCTTGAATTACACATGCTAGGTCAGATATTTCAGTTACTTCAGATATACATGCCTCAGTTATTAATGCATCATTATCAGTTTAGTTGTTGCATTCTGAATATGCATGTTTGTTATAAACTATCCAATATTTACAGAAATTCAATCATAATATCTTAATCACTTTATTCATCGGGTGTAACATAATACTGAGTTGGACTATGGTTCAGCGTATCCAATTAGTCCCACAACTACTAGCATAGAAGGTTGAAAGTCCCCTCTGTGGGCATCAGTTGAGTGATCACGCCAGCGTGCCTTTATACCTCTAGCATGGTATATTGGGTCCTCTCAATGGGGTATATACATCAAACTCCACATTAATCTCATGTGATTTTATTATCGGTTATTAGTAGCTCCCACAGTTCGGTCAGACTCTCTTGTATTGACCACATTTGCATATCATTTAGTATTCAGTCTCAACATGTTATAAATTTGGTCATTACATCCAGTTATCCCAAAATTTAGTATATATCAAGGTCTGGATTATTATTATGCTTGCTTTTGTGCTTGTTCATTTATGTTTTATTTCAGTTTTACTTTATCCTACATGCGTATTACCTTCAAGTACTGACGCATACGTTCACTAATTCTTCTCGTGATGTAGGTTCAGGTTTTTGGCATCCAGATCATGCTTAGATCAATTCCCAATCTCTATTCCAGCAGAATCAATGGTGAGTCCTCCTTCCCTGAGGACAATAGTCATGAGTTCATTTCAGTATTTAGTCCTTTAGTTTCAATTTTTGTTATTCTTAGCTGGGGACTATCCCAACATTTCTAGTTAGTTTAGAGGCTATTTTCAGACATAGTTAGTTTCAGCATAGTGTTGAGTTAATATTTATTTGTATTAAACTCATCAGGTTTCAAAAATCTTAGTTATAGAATATGGGCATTTCCTATCTTTTCAGTTTACATTATGATTTAGCTTCCGCATTCAGTTTATTATCTTTAGTATGTTCATGATCATGCCAGCGGGGTTAGCTTGGGATCTCTTGTAGTCCTAGGTCTCTTGTACGCGTCTCGGGGGTAGCTCGGGGCGTGACACTAGCTCAATTTCACGAGTATCTTAATGTCGTGGTCATTTCTTAATGTTTTAATTCTATACTTTCTAATTAGGTTTAATATATTAGTTTAAGCTTAGAAACATTGTTTTAAGGCTTAGTTCATCAACTGAAGCTCTACACTAAGTCATGAAACTTCCAGAGTGTTACATTATCCCCCCTTTGGAACATTCTTCCCCGAATGACACTTAAATCTTCTTATAGGCAAAGAAAGACTCAATACTAGTAGCCCAATAAACAATAATATGAATGTATTCATAATGAGTCACAACTTATAGGTGTACTTCACAACGCAATTTATGGAGTTATACCTCATATGATTATTTCACAACCCGATTCAACACAAAATCAAAGCAATTCATAAAGCAACTCAATTCACAATTTACCACATGTAAGAGCTCAACATTTTTAACGCATAATGAGGAACCACCTTCTCAATTTCAACATGAGCTCAGCACGGTCATCATTGATTTACTATGCAACTTCTTCTTTTGAAGAAAATATCAAAGTATGCTCACTCCAATTCTCAAGAAGGCAATTATACACATTTCATATAAGAGCAAGAAGAATCATAAAAGCATATTTTCATGAAAACTCATTTTAGCATGAACCTTTACCAAGTTTTGCACATACTTAGAAAAGCAAGTCAAACTCACATTATCAATAATTTTTTTTATTTTTAAGAGGAACTACTAACCTCGAAGAGGAAAGATATGAGGGTATAAGGACTTCATGTCGACCTCGGCCTTCCATGATGAACCCTCAACTTGGTGGTTTCTCAATAGGACTTTTACGGAGGTCACCTCTTTGTTTCCAAAATTTTTGACTTGACAATCTAGGATCTCAATCGGAACCTTTTCATATGAAAAGTTCTCATTCACTCCAAACCCTTCAATAGGGATAATAGATACTAGATCACCTATACATTTGTTTAGCATAAAACATGAAATACCGGATGAATCGAAGCTAGTTCACTTGGTAGTTTCAACTCATAAACAACTTCTGACCCGTTGCAATATCTCACAATGACCGACATACCGGGGCTTAAGTTTCCCCTTTTTACCAAATCTTATCACCCCTTTCGTGGGTGAAATATTCAAGTAGACCCAATAAAGTATTTCAAATTCAAGGTATCTTCTCCTATTGTCGGCATAAAATTTTTGCCGACTATAGGTTATTTTGAACCTATCTCTTATCATCCAAACTTTCTCCATAGCCTCATAGATTATCTCAGGACCAAGGAGTGAAGCCTCACCAAATTAAACCACCCAACTGGAGACCTATATATTCTACCATAGAGTCTTTCAGAAGGTGCCATAGAAATACTTGAATGTTAGCTATTATTGTAAGAGAATTCTACAACGGTAGGTGATCATCCCAATTACTCTTGAAGTAACTAACACAACTTCTTGACATATCTTCTAGGGTTTAGATGGTACTCCCTCTTGGGCATCCATTTGAGGATGAAACGCGGTACGAAGTTTCACTTGAGTACCTAACCCTTTTTGAAAATACCTCCAAAAACTAAAAGAGAATTGGGAACCTCTATCATAGATGATGGACAAATGGATTCCATGCAAACTAATAATCTAATTAATGTACAATCTAGTATATTCCTCCGCCGGATAGGTAGACTTGACGGGGATAAAGTGGGCAAATTTTGTCAACCTATCAACAATAACCCATACAACGTCATTTTGCCTACGTGTTCGAGGCAAACCCACTACGAACTCCATGTTGATATCATCCCACTTACAAGTAGGAAAATCCATCAATTGAGTTAAACATCACGGTCTTTTATTTCGGCCTTAACTTGATGAAAATTCAGACATTTAGCCATAAACTCCTCTATATCACCTCTTCAATCAATCCCACCAATAGACCTCTTGAAGATCGCAATACATTTTGGTGGCACCCAGATTAATAGAATATCGGGAATTATGACATTCTTCCAAAAAATTTCTTCTCAACTCATAAATATCCGACACACATAATGTACCTTGGTATCCAAGTACCCAATCCCCGTTCGGAAGAATGACTCGTTAAGTTTCTAAGGACGGATTCCGTCAACTCCATCAATGGAGGATCAAGGTGTTGCTTTGACTTCACCTTAACCTCTAAGGATAACTTTGAATTATGATGAACAATAGAACCTCCATTTGTACAATCTTCCAACCGAACACCCAAACGAGCCAATTTACGCACTTCGTTCACTAACTCTTTCTTATCATCGGGAACATGTGCTACACTACACATAGTCTTTCTACTCATGGCATCCGCAACAATATTTGCGTTGCTTGGGTGGTAGAGGACACTCATGTCATAATCCTTTAGAAGTTCTAACTACCTCCTTTGTCGGAGGTTCAACTTCTTATGAGTAAAGACATATTAAAAACTCTTGCGGCCAGTAAATACGTCCACATGTACCCAACAGAGATAATGACTCCAGATTTTCAAAGCAAACACTACGACCGCTAATTCAATATCATGAGTTGGATAGTTCTTCTCATGCACCTTGAGTTTTCTATAGGCATAAGCTATCATCTTACCATATTGCATAAGGAAAAAACCCAAACCTATTCGAGAAGCGTCACCATACACCATAAAAACTTCAGTACCCTCTGGTAAGGTCAATGCCGTGGCAGAGCTAAGATTATCCTTCAACTCTTAGAAGCCTCTTTCAGAAGACTTCGACCACTCAAACTTAGCCTCTTTTGAGTTGAGGTTGTCAAAGGAAAAGCAATGGATCCAAACCCATCAACAAATCTTTTATGGTTACCGACTAGATCTAAGAATCTTCTTATGTCGGTGTAATTTATCGGTCTAGGCCAATTTCTAACTGCTTCAGCTTTGTTTGGATCAACTTCTATACCATCACTTGGGACAACATATGTCTAAGAAATTCAACCGATCTCAACAAAAATTCACACTTACTATACTAAAAAAAAGAGTTGATGTTCCTTGAAGACTTGTAATACCACCCTCAAATGGCCACATGTTTATCATAACAATTGGAATAGACCAAGATATCATCACAATTACAAAAAAATCAAGGTAATTATGGAAAACTCTATTCGTAAGGTCCAAAATGCTGCCGGGAATTAGTTAACCCAAAAGACATAAATAGGAACTCATAATGACCATACATAGTTCTGAAAGCCGTTTTAGGAATGTCTTCACCTCTCATCCTGAGTTGGTGATATCCCGACCTTAAATCAGTTTTCGAGAAGTAACTCACAGCTTGAAGTTGATTAAAAAATTATCAATCCTAGGGAGAGGATACTTATTATTTACAGTGACGTTTAATTTTCGGTAGCCAATACAAATTCTAAGAAACTTATCTTTCTCTTTTCACATATAATATCGAAGTGCCCCATGTAGATATGCTTGGTTGAATAAAACCCTTGTCAAGTAAATCTTTGAGTTGATTCTTCAACTCTTTCAACTCGGTCGTAGCCATCTGATAAGGAGGAATTTAAATGGGCTTTGTATCCGACAATAAATCTATACCAAAATCTATTTCCCATTCAGGTGAATTTTGGGCAAGTTATCGAGAAAAACTTCTAGAAAATCCATCACTACGGGGACTGACTCTAAAGGAGGAGTCTCGGATTATAGGTCCTTGACCCCTACAATATTGTAGAGACATCCCTTAGAAATAATCTTACATGCTTGTAAACACGAAATAATTCGACCTCTAGGGATTGAGTTTCCCCCCTTCCACGTTAATATTGGTTCATTTGGAAAATTGAACTTAACTACCCTTGTTCTACAATCTATGGAAGAAAAGAAAGCATGCAATCAATCCATTCAAAAAATAACATCAAAATCAAACATGTCAAGTTCTACCAAATCCATTGAAGTACCTTTATTGGACAACATTATAGGACAATTCCTATAGACTCTTTTAGTAATAATCGAGTAACCAACCGGGGTAGTAACTGAAAATGGTTCAGTTAAGACATCGGTAAACACATCAAACTTCATAGAAACTAGGAGTTACAAAAGATAAAGTGGCAGCGATATCAAATAATTCTTAGACATTAATGGAAAAGACTTGCAACATACCGGTGAGAACACCGCGAGAATCCTCTTGGTCACTCAAAGAGCGGAAAGCATAGAAGCAGTTCTTCTTAGGAGCATCAAAATAAGGACCACTTTCATGAGCTTGACCATTCCCCTTCACTTGACCTGTTACGATAGGACAATATCTCACTTTATTTCCACTCTTTCCACAACCAAAACAATTATCCGTCCCAACAAGACATTCATCCACATGCTTCTTGCCACACTTGGTACAAATAGTTTTCCCACTTGGTGAATCATAACCTCTTTCCTTTTGGGACCTACGGTTAGTCACCCTATAATTACGAGCCTTGGTGAATTTATAAGGAACTTGGTTGGAGAACCTCTTTTTGAACTTTTGTTTGTCTTGAATTCACATCTACCCTTATAAGTACGACCTTCATAAGACCTTACCCTCTTAGTATCCCTATTCTTCCTCATAAGCTTACTCTCTTATACTTGTTTAGCATGCACCATCAAACTACAAATTTCCATGTTTTCATGAAGCATCGCCGCAAGACATTCTTCTACTATATCTTCAGACACTCCCATCATAAAATGGCTCATCTCATCCCTCAGGTCAGACACCAAGGAAGAGGCATACTTATGCAACTCAGTACACTGCAAAGAGTACTCTAGCATACTCATACCTTATTGACGAAGGTTGATAAACTCATCCATGTTAGCCTCTCTTTTCTCCTTTGGGAAGAACCTATCAAGCAAGTCTATCCTAAAGATTTCCCAACTCCCCGGACCCGCTGTCAAAGCCCTATTGTCCATCCATTGAGTATACCAAGTTTGAGCTAAATACTTGAGTTGATTAGCGGCTAGCTCAACCTACTCATTTGAACTCAGCCCCATAGCAAAAAATATTGTATAGACCTCATCAAGAAAGTCTTGGGGGTCTTCACAAACCTTAGACCCTAAGAACATTGGAGGATTTATCATAGTGAAGTCTTTTTAAATGAGAAGACATGGTACTAGCATCTTGGTTCACACGGGGTCCAACTTCCCGGTTTGCATGAGCCATCATAGCTTGAACTTAAGTAGTTATGGCTTGTGCTTGAGTAGTCATAGCTTGATCCAGACTCTAAAAAAACCTTATGTCTCCATCCGTCATAGCTGGAGGATTGATCGGAGCTTGGTCACTCATAGGAACTTGTTCTTGCGGAGGACTTTTTTTTTTGTGAAAGAGCTTGATTGTCTTGGGGAGGAGTTCCCGCATGAGAAATATCTTCTTCAAATCTTCTTGCGGCTTCCCTTCTAGTAGCCATAGCCTATAATCATAAGAAAAGAGTTAAATTAAAAGGACATATAGAGTTAAGACTCTTGAGGCAGGACATAGGAATACAAAGAAGATGAGAATTGCCTAAGCATCACATAGCCTCTCATTCATAAGTATGATGCGCTTCATAATTATGAAAAAGAATATAGAAAGACGTTGTTTAGTGAGACATTATTACTAAGGTTACTCAACCTTATGCTCTGATACCAAGTTTGTCACAACCTGGGGCACCCTTTAGACGTAACCGGGGCATTTTCATCCTCGAAGAAACCTTGGAATAGCCCTTAGCATGCATCATGGAATCTAATAGGTAGAGAAAATGCTGAAAATTAAAAACTTTTGCATATGAAGTATACTTAGACTTCTCGCTTATCATATATGAAGTATACATAGAATTTTCATTTAGCGACATAACCAATTCATCAAAATAGTCTAACATAGTCTTACATATAACCATATAATAGATAATTACAAAGTTTGGGCTTAACCTTAAAATAGTACAATATGCCACATATAGGGTTCAACAAAGTCTCAATATAAAAAATGAATAAGTGTCTATAGACATAGACAATACTAATGAAGATATAAATGTGGCATCATCCTCAAACTTGAGGACTCACCAATCACTTGGGAAAATATCCAAGTCTTCATTGGAAATGTCCTCGAAAGCTGTTCAATGGACCGGACCTGCATATTTGTAAAAACATAAAGAATATGGGTTAGTAAAACACTTGTAGTAAGTATATAAACATATTAAATTAAAACCTTTGAAGACATGCATAAAAGGTACCTTTTCTCTAAAACATGCTAAGTCATTTGGAAAGCCTTTATGCACAAACAAGAGCATACACAAGCCAATGATAACAACAACATTAAGACACATTTATCTAAATGTTTCATGTTCAAGATTTCACATCATCATAGCATATAAGAGCCATACAACTAATCCCATCCCAAGACTACAAGTACAATGCTCATGTGAAGCCCCACAATCCTACATAATAAACCAAATTAGAAAAGAGATCATAAGTAATGTCTTCACCTAATATAACATAATATCATGTGTATCCATCATCATATATAACAATTTAGATCAATATCATGTTCATTAAATGAAACCAACATCATATAAGCGCAACATCATATAGAACCAACATTACACATTTCATAAGAACAACCTCCTAGGACTCCCATTAAGGCCAACCTGTACAATGCATAGGTAAAGTCCCACATCCTTACGTACACTAAGTAGTACCTTTAAGTCACCCTGGTTATTGTCCATCTTTATTACTTCCACTCATTAATTTTACTTTTGAGAACATTCACCTCAACCGACAATCCATGTGAGCTAAACATGGATCCAGTATCATGAAACCCTACGCCGAAAAAGGGTGCTCTACTTGACAAGGTAGAACCATAACATGAACATAACATTCTAGGTGGATCCATATAGTATTCCTATGGGGAAACATAATTAATAAACTAAAATATTTGCTAGAAAATCATGTATGCAAATTTGCATGGTAGTTCATGAGAACAACAATGAACCTACCTTCCCTCTCGGGAAAGGACACCTCTTGTATCTAGTTCACTCGATGCTAAACAAAAATCTCTTTTTGAAATGCCTTTAAGTCATTCTTAACCATCAATTCTTAATATAGTCCATCGGAGACCAACGCCTTGTATAATCATGATCGTGTCACTTTAGGTTTAGAATGAGAACTTCCTTTAATCACAACACAACATTAGTGACATCAACATATCATATTCATAATAATAAGGTACACAAGAGAATTACCTTCAACCTTGCAACATCATACCCTTACTATGATCTCACATTCAACATATTCATATCATGCCATCATATTCCTCATATCATCATACTATTCTATTCACACAATCATACTTCAAATAAATATCATCATAAAAAATAGACCAACATAATTGAAGTAGAGAAATCGCAACCTAAGAAGTCTTACCAATGGCTTCCAAGAATATCCTTCAAGATCTTACCCTCAATCTAACCACAATTATACGATTATCCAATCACCATCATCATTATATAGTGAATTAAGCAACAACATAATTAATTCCAACAACCTTAATCAATTATAAATCTTCTTCATAGCTAGGTTAGGGAAAAGGATTCATTCATGATTCTTTTAAGAATTTAGGTCAAAGAATAAGAGCTACAACAATAAACCATTAATAAATCATAATCTATAATTATAAACCAAAATAATCCATCATTAAATCAATTTGAAATTCAATCCACGAAATTGGATGAAAACCATACTTTTAGACATCTTTGGAACCAATTTTCTAGAGCCTCTAAGGGAAAGAGATCCCTAGAGTGAATAACTTCCATACATCAACAAGTCTTGAATAATTATGGTGTAAATCTTGAGTCTTGAAGCCATAGTGAATCTTGAACCTTGGTCCTCAATGGCGGTCTTTAGGAATAGAGAGAGAAAGTAGACAGAAGTGGGAGTGAATTGGGTTTGGGAAATTATGAAGTAATGAGTTAGTTTAATAAGGTCTAACCCTTTAATAGTCCCCCAACTTACTTCATTAACCACCCCTTATTCCCTAATTAACTCAGTAACTCATTAACTAATTATTCTAACTTAAGCTAGAACTTGGTAGTGAACAGGAGACCCAAACCACGATTTCACATCGACAGTTCGTCGACCAGACCACGGACCGTACTACTAGTTCATGGTTTTGGTCAAAGACGTAGTTTTTGATCCATCTTATGATTTCTCTAAGTCTCCACATGCGAGCTCCATCTACGTGCCATTGACCCATCGATGGCTTGTAGTTTTGTTCTTGTTTTCCTACAGTCAAATGACAATATTTAGGGTCAAATACAAGGGTCCTTAGGGATTCGTACCTGGATTTTTCGACCTTAAACACACTCTAGTACACATTCCCAACATTTTTACCAAATTGACAACAATTCAACTCTTTAAACCCCTTGAAATACACCAAGGCGCACTAGCTCAATTTCACTAGTCTTCAGACGTCGTGATCGTTTCTTGACGTTTTAATTCTAATACTTCTTATTAGGTTGAATGCATTATTTTAGGCTTCGAAACACTATTTTAAGTCTTATTTAATCAAATAAATCTCAAGGCTAAGTCATGGAACTTCGAGAGTGTTACACTCGCAACCGCAACACCATCTAATAAGTCGAGGTTTAGCATCCTTCTTGGACATAATATATCTCAACGCTTAATGTTCCGAGTGCACTATCATCTCTGTCCCATGTAATTAAGAGAAAAATTTATTGAAAGCAAACACCACGCAAGAAGCTCTTACTCTCTAACCGTGTAATTTCTTTGAGCTGCATTTGGGTTTTGGTAGCAAAGTAAATGGGGTGAATAATCTTTTAGTGCATTTGACCCAGTACTTATTCGAGCGCCACCCCACTAGCATCACACACGACTTTGAACGAATCTCCCGAATTTGGAGAAATAATGATAGGGGAGGAGACCAACTTTTTTTTCAAATCTTCAAATGCAAATAGACAAGCATCGTCGAAGTGAAATTTACACTCCTTTTCAAGCAACTTGCATAAGAGATGTCAAATTTTGAGAAATCTTTAATGAAACTTGTATAGAACCCGACGTGCCAAAGAAAGCTTCTAATACCCTTTGTTGAGATGGGTGGTGGAAGACTTTCTATCACCTCAACTTTTGCGCTATCGACCTCAATACCCTTGCTCGAGATCTGATGACCCAACAAAGTACCTTCTTTTACCATGATATGACACTTCTCCCAATTTTATATAAAATATTATTCTTTGCATAGTTTATGTACTTTGCCTAAATGTACCAACAACGATCAATGGAGTCTCCCATGACAGAATAATGATCCACGAACACCTTAATAGTTTTCTCAACCATGTCGGTGAACATCAACATCATACAATGCTGGAATGTGGCAGGTGTATTGCATAACCCAAATGACATCCATTTGAATGCAAAAGTTCCATAAGGACATGTGAACATGGTCTTTTCTTGATCTTTTGGGGCAGTGAATATCTGATTGTAGCCCGAATACCCATCAAGGAAGCAACACCATCCCTTACCTACAAGTCTATCCAACATCTGGTCCATAAACAACATAGGGAAATTGTCCTTCTTTGTCTAAGAATTCAACTTCCGATAGTCCATGAAAACTCATGACCCAGTCACCGGTCGCATCGTAACAAACTAGTTCCTTTCATTCGGGACCACAATGATAGCACCATTTTTAGGTACACCCGGAACATGGCATACCCAACTATTGTCTGAGATGGGATAAATGAATCCAGCATCTGACCATTTAATAATAATTTTCTTCACTACCTCTTGCATCGACAAATTTCATCTTCCTTGATGCTCAATGCTAGGCTTGTGATCTGACATGAGTTGATTATTTTGAGAGAGAATACAGGGAAGAATTCTTATAATATATGCAATGGTCCACCATATGGATTGCTACAACCTCTTTAGCACGAGTACCTGTAATACCTCGATAATGACTTAGGGGAATCTAGAGCCAGACATGGTTTTCATGATTTCCAAAGGTCCTAAAATGTTCTATAATGTTGTATTGAGAGAGTGTATAGAGTTTTAGGTGATTTGGGAGTAAAACATCATGGGACAACCAAGACGTTCGACGACTAAGTCACCTATGTGCCTCATGTGTGGTTATGTGCATATATGGGTGTTTCATGATTTAATGAGGCTCTTATACAATTTATTATAGTTTTTTATAGGAAGTGTGTCAAGTTTCATGAAGTTTGGAGGTCAAACGTGCATGAACGTCAATGACGTTCGAAAGGTTTGCCTTGAAACGACCTTGTGTGTCTTGGCATGTTTCGTCGAGTTTCATCTGTTCGTTTTTGATGAAATTCATGTGTTAGATCCTAAACTCATATAAAAACATATTAATGTTGGAAAAGTTTTGTAAAACATCCCCAAGGACCATCCAAGGGTCCTTGAGAAACGACACTTCATTTGAGCCAAGGCTATCTAGACAAGGCCCCAAAACGACAGAGGGAATCGATGGCTCGTGGGCCAGTCAACGCCTCATTAATGGGTGTTGTGGGTGAATACATATCCTAGGGATCTCAAAATCAAATGTCAAGTCTCTGAACCAAAAGACGGGAGGACATGACGGTTGATTTGTGGATAAACAGTCCGTCGACTGTGCAACCGTTGATGGTGCTTTCAACTGCGCAACTTACTGTTATGTCTAGGGGTAAAGTGGAAAATTAACCCACATCCAAATAAGATAAATTAAAGTTAATTATGGGAATTTTAGGTATTTTAAGTGGGTTTATAAGTCCTAAAGGCTTAGAAGAATTCATTCTGTAAAATCAAAATCCAAAAATCTCATAGAAATTCTCTAGAACTCCGTTGAAGCCAAAACTCAAGGAAGAGCTTGGATTTGAGAATTGAGTGGTGATTCTTCATCAATTTAGTGGATTAAAATCATTGAGATATGGTTTTTTATCCTTGAAACTCTATTTATCATGGAGCTCAACATTTAAAGAATTTTCTAATATTTTCAAACATGAACTTGTCCAATTTCATGATCTATCCATGGGTTCTTGCATTAATGGTTTTAAAGAATTGTATATTGATTTAATTGTTGTTAATTATTTGATTTTAACCTAATTAACCTATGAAACCATGTAATTGATGAACCCTAATTTTTGACTACTTTATGGGTTAAGTGATATTGACTTAATGATTATGAATTATAGTGTAGTTTTCTATAGGCTATTGAATGATGTAATAATTGTATTTAATTTATACATATATTGTATTATATTGATTAATATATATTGAATTGACCTATTTTCATTGAATATCATAGTTTATGTATTGAATTATTGGTTATGGCCATGGGTAAGGGCCTTATGGTATTGAATTGGATGTTTTAGAAATGGATTGAACTGGAGAGAATGGATTGGTGGTACGCTTACCTAATTATATTTACTTTATGTTAATTATACTTGAATTATATTGTTATTTGTGTGGTCCACTTACGATGGCGGTGTTATGTGCTTTACTTGCAATTGATGTGGCCTTGTCGGCGTCACTTTATGTATTATATGATCATGGACTTGTCGGAACTAATTGAAGTATTATGATGATTTTTGTAGTTGATTATGTGAATTATGATCATATCAACGTATATTTTAGTAATGTGAAAGTATATGTTCTTCTATTGAACTTGTTTGGTTATCATGTTAGACTATGACTATGTCTTTGTATGTGTAGTCTTAGAGTTGATGCATGATTGTTCCTACTTGACTATATGAGTATATAATGGTTATATTGATGTTTTATAGTAATGTATATTATTACATAAAGATGATAAGGGTCATTCCTAAGTGATTCAAAGAATTATATTCTATATGTAATAAAGTAAAGTATGTTGTATTCTGTTTTTGTAGACTTGTGTCCCTTACTTGACACATGTATGAATGATATGTGAAGATGAGATGTCTTGACTAGGTAAGATTAGTGCACCCTTGTCATATATGAATGAATGATATGTGAGACCTTAAATGATGTTAAGAAGGTCATGTACGTGGAACCTTAAACCTAGTTGTAAGGTTATGTTATGAACTTGAAGTCGAGAGCCGTTAAGTAAGTCTTTTGATAGACTTCATACTACCAAAGAGGTCAATAATGGACGTTATCTTCTTTAATTACTTAAGTAAGTCTTTTGATAGACTTTGGAAGGAGAATGTCATATCATCTATATGTTATTGTATTAAGTGATAATGATTCTATCTTAGGTAGTCTATAGGATCTCTTATGTGTTTGTGTAAGGGATTGTTGGGCGGTCGCTTCACAACTCACCCAAGTGAACCTTAAAATCACCTTTGATAGGAGGATCTCATGTTCATGTGGTTTATGTATTGTAAGTGTGTGTTGCTCATTATAGGCCGTCTTAAGGATCATTTAGGAGTGCCTAGAGGGTATATGGGTGGTATCTCTTTGTATTACTTACTTGATTCTTAGGATAACTTTTAGTCAGGGAATTGCATGCTATAAAATGTATATGATGAACCTAAGAAACTTCACTGTAAGATTCCCTAAAAATGTGCCTAATTTATTATGTGATTTTTTTATGTATTTCTAAGGTGTTAAATGTTGTTGTTAGTATTATATTATGATATTAAAATCGAAAGATGCATATTTTCAATAAATGTCAGTTTTCATGATTTTTATGCATTATGCCATACTTAGTACATGTGTTTGTACTAATTCCATGCTTATCTCAAAAGTGGTTCATAGGTGAAGGTTCTATTAGAGAGCTAAGCTTAGATTAGAAGATCGTTCAAGCAAGTTGAAGTATATCCTCAGTTGAATCGAGTTCTTAGATGTCTTTTACTTCTCTTATCAAAGTATTATAATAGACTTAGTAGTACTTATTTCTATTGTGTATGGGCCGTGTCCCAAAGTACTCTTGTGTCTAAAATTTGATGAAATGAGACTTAATATTTCCTATTAGTTTTATATGAAAGATACTTTAAAGACTTATAGAATGTTTGTGAAAAGTATTAATTCCGCACTACTTTTCATATGTTTATATGCGATGAAGATACGGAAGGGCTTGTACAAGACCTCCGAGAGGTCAAGTACGCCGGTTGCACTATGAGAGTGTCATATCTTCTAGGGTGTGGTCTTGAGATGTGACACTACCAAACACTCGACTTGTTACCCATCCATATCTTCCGCAATAATAACTGGGAGTGTCTCATTAATGCCCAAGAATGCATACCTCAAATGCGGTGGTAGATCCTTGAGATCTAATTTCGTGCTTCATCAATGGATGGATTCGCAGGTGTGGATTCGCGATTCTTTATGTCTAGCTCAACAACTTTGGCTTTGACCGGTAGTCAAATCTCTCCAATGCAGCCACCCACTCATCATAATCCTCTATGCAATCATTCTCAAAGGTCATCATAACATCTACGAGATATTCAACACCCAACCTTTCTTCAATTCGCACCTCATACACACTGTTGACTCAGTAAGTTATTGTGGACACTGATTGGTCTTCGCCACTTTGATTTATGGACCAACAAGTATCAAATGTCTCCTCTTCATTATATTGTGTAAACTTCATATACCCCCTTTCCATATCAACTACGGCCCGCCCAGTATGAAGGAATTGTCTCCCAAGGATGATGGGAACCTCTAAGTCAATATCGCAATCAAGGATTACAAAATCATTTGAAAAGATGAATAACTCAACTTTCACTAGAACATCAAGGAGTACATCGATTGGTCTCCGAATAGTCTGACCGTCCATCCGTAGCCATGGCAGTGGGCTTTGGATCCCCTAACCCTGGCTTCTTATAAACAGAAAAAGGCATAAGATTTATGCTAGCACCAAGATCACTCAATGTCTTAGCAAAGTGTAACAACTCGATAGTACGTGGAATCGTGAAGGCACTATGATCCTCTTTCTTTTGCACTAAAGGACCTTGTAGCAGTGGCACTATAGTGCTACAATCTATCATCATCTTCAAAAGTCCCTACCATTTTATTTCACTATGTACTTCATGAACTTCACATACCCAGTCATTTTCTCTAAGGATTATATCAGTGGGATGATGATGGGAGCTGCTTTAACATACTTTTAAACCTGCTGCATTTTCCTTCTTCAGCCCCTTTTTCTAAATTTTGTGGGAACGGAGGAAGAGTTCTAGATATACGGACAAATTTTTTATTAACTCCCTCTTCTTTTTCCATCATAGTCGCACACTCTCCACTGACCTTGTCACCTCAATATCTTTTTCATTGTAAGTCTCGAATCTAGACGGCAAAGGTGGATCACTGGTTTGCTCACCCCCTCTAGCAGTGATTGCTATGTAATTCCCACCATTATTTGGGTTTTGGATCGTGTTGCTTGGAAGAGTGACATGTTGGAACGGGTTCATTGTTGTTGACAACTGAGTCATATGTAGCTCAAGATTCTTTATAGATACTCCATGTTCATTAACCTTTTTCCTAATACCATGCAAGTCATTTTGCATCTCCTTCACATTCTCATAACTTCGGTCAAATTTCCTTAACATTTTCTACATGATATTCTTAATACACGACATACTACTTCAACCTTCCCTAGGATCATATTCCCAATTTCGAGGAAGGACATATGACAACTCGATCGTTCCTGTTTCCATAGTTGTTTTGGTTGAAATTGTTATCACAATAATAGCTTACATCTCAGAAATATTGACCTTCTCGGTTGTAGTTTACATAGTTCTGACCTTGTTTTCCTTGACCTTAGCGCCAATTATCCATGTCGGACCCTTTGGCGTTTGTTTAGAAATGCCCCATCTGATCATTGACAGCACAAGCATCCTCCTCATAGTAATTCTTTTAATGGTGGTGGGTTTCTAGTTAAGTAATTCACCCATTTACCTTCTTTGATTTACCTCTCACATACTTAAATACTAACCCTTGCTTTGTCTTAATCTGGGCCATTTCCTCCCGTATCTCATCGATAGGTTGATTATTTAGAGCGTGAACGACAAAGGTTTTTTTCCCAGTATCTGACCTTCTAGTGCTCCACAATTTATTGTTATGAGTAATCTTTTCCAACTTCTCCGCAATCTCAGCATAGGTGCATTATTCATAGGAGACACCACCAATCGTATCAAGAACTTCTTTATTGTTGTCATCTTGAACTCTATATAAATACTTCTTCAGTGGCTCCTCATCAATGTAATTATTAGGGACACCCCTAACGAATGCAGTGAATCTTTCCCAAGAGCTACTCACTGAGTCTCAAAATTATGTCATAATGTTGTTCACCTTATCCTTGTGATTTAGCTTTTTAGACACTGGTTAGTACCTTGGTAAGAACACTTTTTTCAATTGGTTCTAAGTATAGATTGAGTTGTCGGGCAGCTTAGTGAACCATACAAAACCATCTCCTATCACCAGTAGAGGGAACACTCACAACCTGATGACATTCATGTACAAATATGGTCTACCCATGCAACTTTTGCAAACCACACTCAACTTGGCTATATGATCATGTGGTTTTTCTAATGGGAGTCGTAAAACCAAGACCCTTGCTGTGAGCATTTGCATCAAGCTACTCATCATTATGAATGTGTGCGATGGGGGCAAGGGGGTAGGATGAAAGGTCCATCAAAGTCTTCAATTTTCACGTTATCCGTATAATGATTCTTAAGTCGTGGGATGCTAGAGGTTTCACTCGCAATGCGTCTCCTAACTGATTTTCGACAAGAGCCTGGTATTTTGCACTGACTAGCATTGGAGGCTACAAGTCTACTCCATCACCTACATTACCTTTGTTAGGGTTACTTGGGACCCTTGATTTTCCATCATTTGCAAAGTTTGGTTAAATTCGGGATCATAAGGAGTTAGTGGTTCCCCCCGGCTCTGTATACTTGACATACACTAGACATAGACGATCAAAGAGACAAAAACACAATGACACAGTAAAATTAGGAAATAGTTAACTAAATTTCAATAAAGTAGTTAAAATTAATCTAAAAGTTGAACCCCGACAGCGGCGCAAAAAATTGATACGCTCAAATTACACCTCCCTTAAGAGGCATAAGCAATCGTTATCAAGAGAACCCATAAGTAGGTTAGGGTCGATCCCACGAGGAATATGTATTAGACTTAACTTTAACCCACAATTTTATCTTTTTAGTCAAGGTATTTTCGAAAAAATGAAGTGAAAGGGGGGGGGGGGGCGTTTGTGAACCACATTCCTTCAATTGTATAATTAGCAAGTGAATAAGAGTAAACATTTGCTGTTATTACATGCAAAGTGATAAGTTATGTATCTCAAAATCCTAGGTCCGACATCTACAGAATATTACCCAGTACATTAGTCAGGCTACGTGTGAATAATGTACTAACTCTTACCATTACCTCATATTAGACATCACATTGATGTATGCCTTAGTTTCACCCTCGAATCAATCAACACTAGCCTATTAGATAGTATTACCCTAATTCTATGTTGATAATTCTTTTCTTATTAACTATCTTCTTGGTCCGGCAGGTATTAAAAAGGTGAGTTATAATGTGTGCAATCGTTAAAAAGACTTCTAAGAAAAATAATTATTAATTCATGCAAAAAAATTATTCAAGAATTTCTTAATTACTAGTTATAATTTGTTCCCTCATGGATTCCACAACCCTAGTTGTGGATTTAGTTACCCATATTTGTAAGAACACTATCCATGTTGATAGATGAAGAAATCATAAACTTACGTAATACGAATAGTAAACCCAAAAATTGCACTTGAATTACAAAGCAAAAACTTCAAAACGAAATTCAGATGTCAATTATTTGCCAAAGCTGCAAAACTAATCTCCAACACATAAACTAGAACAATAGTAGTTGTAGCTAACCCCAAATGATTTTTAAGCACTATTATTGAAAAATAATCCTAATTAAAATGGAATTCAAATAAGGAAAGTTTGTTCAGGCACACTACTTCAATCTATGTGACGAATTGATGGACCGTCGACCAATCGACGATCTGTGCTTCGCTTCCATCAGCCCAGACTTAAAAAATATTTCAGCCTCTGGATTGCATCTTCTTTGAAACCAACAAAAAACTAATAGCACGGTCCGTTGATAAATCTACGGTCCGTCGATGCTCCTCTCTGACTTCAAACTTATAATCTCCAAGTATCAGGTGCTAGAACCCTCACATTATAAACTACAGTCAACCAATACAGTCCGTTGATCCATTGACGAACCTTCGATGCTAGCCGTTGTTCGACTCTAAGTATGAATTCTCCAGACTGCCTCCAATACCTGGGATGATCATCTATGATCAGCATCTATGGGGTGAATGGATCGATGGTCTGTTGATTTCCTTCATAGGTCCCTTTTTCTGCAGTTTCTCAATTGTCTTCTACATTTTATGCGTGAACATCTTTCCTGCAAAACAAGACACAAACTTATTAAAAGTAATACAAAATGTCTCTAAACACACACAACACTTAAGTGAAATGCATTAGAAATACCGTGAACTCACGGTACATTAATGTTGCAACCTTAAGTAGGTGCCTATGTTTTCTCTCAGCCACCCCATTTTATCTAGGGTCTATACACAAATTCTTTGGTGGAAAATACGAAGAGACTTTAAAAGACATACAGTAAGAATTAAGAAATTCAATACCATTGTATGATCTCATGGTCTTAATGGTGGTGTTAAATTGATTCTTTATAAGATGAACAAACACTTACAAGTGTAGAAAACATTCACTTTAGTATTTCAACAGGTAAACCCAAGTCATGTAATTGAAATCATCAACAAGAGTAAGGAAGTATTTATTTCCTTTGTAAGTATTATGTTTATAGGGACCACATATATCTATATGTATTAATTTAAAAGTCCAACTAAAAACTGAATTAATGAACATGAAAAGAAAGTCTAGTTTGCTTACAAATAGGACAAATTTGAAACCATTTGATGAACAAGAAAAGAAAGTCTAGTTTGCTTAGAAATAGGACAAATTTGACATTTACAGATTTCAGATTTATCTAGAGTGTTCTTGATGGCAAGAATAAAACTGAGAATTTGGATTGGGGCATGACCAAGACTTTGATGCCATATAGTGCACTTGGCACCACTAAAATTATTAGAATGACAAACATAAACAGATTGAATGCTAGAATTAATGGTTGGTGATGGTTATTTTTCTTGGAAAGAATGTAGAGTACATCATTGACTTTACTAATCCCCTTCACCTTGTTAGTGTGAAGGTCATGAAAAACAAAAAATCAGGATAAATGGAAGCAAACAGTGTAGGAATTTATTGAGTTGGGATACTGATAGTAGTTTATATTTGAACAAGGGTATATAAAGAACATCTTGACAAGTTGTTCCTTGTCTAGTTGATAAGTCCCTGTGAGTGATTTGAGATATATAACCAATTGGTAAATGAACCTGGTTATCATGTGAAAGTGAAGAGCAGTACTAGATGACACTAGGTCCATAGAGGAAACCATGTGATTTAAGGCTCATGTATCAAAAATCCACAAGTTAGTCGTATAACAAGCTAAAAAACAATTCATAGTACCTGTCACGTTTGTAAATACTCAGGTGAATCTTTCTTATCAATCAATGTGAGGAGATTCTGGAATTGCTTAGCTACGAAACCTTGTTCTTTTTGTTAAAGCGCATTAGCCTGATGACTATGTGAATTCTCTTGATGGTACATATTGGCATTGTGATCACTATAACCATAGGTTAACCAATCAATTTGTAACATTCATCTGTAGTATGACCATTAAGGTGATAGAAATCACATTGAAAATTGTAATTCTTCTTCACACTCATATTAGTTGTAGTCTGAGTATGTGTTACTTGCAGCAGCAGAACATAAGAATTCCTTTTTTTCATAACGGTAAGTCACAAGTGATTTTTGTTTAGAATTAGGAGCATATTATGTCATGAGTAGAAGATTAACCTTCCTCATAGTGTGGTCTAGTTTGAGAGCTCTGTGCAGCCACGTTCAAGTGCAGACGCTTACTCACTTCATGAATGATTAAATAATAGTTTTTATTCGCTGAAGGGATCTATGACATCATCAAAATTTGGTTTCTTAATTGATTATAATTTTTATTCAGTCAACCTAAAAATTGCATGTGTTTTTGTTGCTCTAACTTTTTTTATAAATTAATGAGACTATGCACATGAACATGAAGGAGGAGGGACTAGAGACTAATATTCCTCCTAAACCTCACTTAATCGCAAAAAATAGTTGATGTACCTTGATTTAATGTTTCAATCCCTATGTGAGTGTGATAGATCTTCGTGACATTGACCTTTTAAAATTTCTTTTTAAATCTGCCCAGACTTTATGAGAATTTGAAGAATACACAATTCCATTGACTAGATCCTTACACACAACACACATGATTCAGGACAACACAATCACATTCACATGCTCCCATTGATGTGCCATCTAAACGTCATACATATCTTTCCTGCAAGTGTAGAGAGAAATTAATTTCCCTTTCTTGTGGAATTGCTCAAAGATTATCAAGGAAAACCATTGGAAATTCATTCACGCTAGGAATTGACTAAAGAGTCATGAGCTCCTTATTAGTATCATGTACATGAACCATATGGTATATACAACCTTAGCAATTAACTTTACATTCCTACGGTATGAAATTAGGTGTGGCTGCATTATCCTTCAACTCCAGGACTAGTTGACCTCGAAGTAAGATCTCACTATCTTTCCAGGACGATAAATATTAGCATAGAAAGTTGTGAACCAATCCATAACATGATAACATCAAAATCTAGCATAATAAACTCAACTAAATCAATTGGGTGATGATTAATCAACACCATGCAACCTAGATAGACATAACTAGATAAAATAGAGTCGCCAAACCTTGTCAACACCTCAATTGGTTGTGGAAACAACTCAGATTTCATGTCAATCTTACTAGAATAAAATTGAGTAATTTATGAATATTTAAAGCTAGGGTGAATAAATGTGTAAACATCTTCAGAATACACCATTAATATGTCTGTAACAACATCAGGGGTTGCCTCTAAATCCTGTAGTCATGTGAGTGCATAAAAGCGATTTTAGCCACCGCTCCAACTTGTATCTACTTCACATCACCTTACACCACGACCCTAAGTAGATTGTGGTCCTGGTCGTGGGACACATAATGAGGGTGAATATTCTGCTTTAGATTCTTAAGGCTGACCTAGATCACCTTTGCTTAACCTCGGGCGCCGACTAATAAAATGTATTGTCTGCCCACAATTATAACATGCAGATGTACCTTGTCTACATTGCCCAGTGTGTTGCTTACCACATTATGGGCATAAAGGAGTGGAATGTCTTATATGCACGAAAGAATCTTGTTGACAAACCCTGTATTGCCTTAGCTATGACCTCTTTCTTACTAACAATAATGATAAAATGTGTTTACTGCAGCTGTAGTGAGACACTACCCACCGGTCGCGGTGGATATTGAAGGAATGTGGGCCTAAAATCACCATATTCTCCCTATAAGACACCATAGTACATGCCCTTTTACTCTATTCCATATCCCTATAGGTATGCCAAATCTGTTTTTGAAGGTCCTCTATAAACAAAGAGAAAGCATATATCTGGGAAATATTTACATCATCCGATAGGGATGCTACCTTACAATATTTGATCAGATGATACCATTAACTTAACGATGACCTCTGACTCTCATGAACTTATATTATATGGTGCATATCTTGCAAAAAAATTAAACTGGTGGCTTTAAACCCTCATACTCATGGTTCATTGCTTTAAATTGATGACCTACTCAAGACGGGCCTCTCGAACTTCCCATGGAAAATAGTGGGAAAAGATGGACCCATAAAAGTGCTCCCACTGTCTTGCATATCATCAGGTCCTCTAGATCTCTCCCACATCTTATACCAAAGGATGGATACATCGCGTAGTCGAAAAGAAACCAACTCTACAACCTTGTGATAAATGCATACATAATCCTCAATTCTCTATATATGGTCGATGAAGTCTTAGGGATCTCAAAAGGACTAGATCCTGGGTATAACGGAGGGTATAAATGAATAAACTAGTGTACCTTCAAAATTTCTGGCCAGTCTCTCAAACTACGGATTCCTGACTCCATTTGTCGCTTATGATGATAAACCATCCTAGTCAGCAACTGAACTGCCTTCCTTATCCCCTGCTCCCAGTCTTTGGTGGAGGAGGAATAGGTACTGGAGGTCTCGTGTCCCTATATTCTTCAAGTACAAATGGAACAAGTGAGTCTAGGGAAACTCCATCTCCTCGTGCTTCAACATGTTATAGGGAGGTCGTTACTAGGGTGCTAGAGATTTCCTTGTGCCTTCCAGGGAAATCTATCCATTTTGACCCAATGGGGATTGGTTAGTACCTTTCCTTGGATCCATAGTTATCTCTCAATTTTCCATATCTAGAGATAGTGTAGCCTGTTTATATAAGAAATTTAAAGCACAATTTAGATTTCAAATATTCTTATACTTTTTCACTATATCAAGATCTTTCAGTTTAATGAAATGTAACCATTCATAAATTCCATATAGCCGCTTGATTATAAGGGTGGTACATAAAACACCCAAAAACAAGACTCTACTAGATACGACTTGTGGACCCTCAGGATACGACCTACTGTGATACCAAGTCTATAAACTCCAAAATAGAGGGAGTAACTAGCACTTGATACCTTATAATATCGAGTTACCCACAAACACATACTAGCTAATGAAATTGTGAAACAAAGAGATGAGGCAGCACAACCTTTTATAATTGAACCATGGTCCATGAAGGTCATGACCTAAATTAGAATAAACAATACTAACATAGTGGGCATGCCTACCAAATAATAAATATGTAATATCTTTCCGAAAAGTTTACAACCAAAGACATACCTACTTACATACATATATATACATGCCAAGAATATGGGTTGGAGATTGAAACATAAAAAAGAAAACCCACAATATTGTTCCTACAATAGCCTCTAGAGTGACATAAGCGCTGTCACGACAATGCCTAGACTTAGCCAAACTATACAATAAAAGTATACATCCTTTGTATCCCCAAGATAAGATTGATATTAGCAACTCATAACTAAACCTTAATCCTAGCGGGTGGGTCGATTGGACTCTCTTCTCGTACCTACTGGCATGAAGCAAAGATTAGCATTCCCAGGAAAAGGGGTGTGAGTACTAATAAAATTGTACAGGTATGTAAAGCGGAAAGTAGAATCAGAAATATTTTACTGTAAATGGTAAAAGAGATATCACCTAAAACTGAATCTCAAATAATCTACATGGTTGACATTTTGCCCTCTACTATTTAAGTATGCATGGTATGCTCATTTATTCATATTTTATGAATACACACACACACACACACACACACATGACATACCCAACCAAATGCTAGAAATGGCGGTGCTTCCCAGTCGCTAACCGACAACATGTAGGCCAACCTTGTGGCCATCGGTATCTCGTACTTATATATATAGTCTATGGGCCCAATACCTCAGATTATAGGTCAGGAGTAGAATGCGTAACATGTCATGTCATGGATTTATAACACTTATATGTTACTGTTGTGATGTTGCCAATCTTCGCATGTTTGTAGTCTTGTTTTCATAACCCATGATCTCTTTCGTATAACATGTAACCATCTAATAAAAACTCATATGTTCATTAAAATAAGCTTGAAAAGTTAACTCAAATATTAGAAAGATAAACTAACCTTGCAGATATTCATAAAAAGTTTAAGGTGATTTACTTAGTTTCTAACTTGGTTCCTCGATAATTTATAAAATAATATTTCAAAAACAAAGTGTCTTAATAGTTTAAAAATTTATGTTTTATAAGGGCGTTTTGTAGATTGTGAGTTAATTTAATGATTTTTCATACTAACTTTAGTGGGGAAAGACGGCTGGTTACATGTAATAAGGGTTTTCCTGATATTTTCAGTCACATCACCCAAAGAAGAATAAAAATTTATAGGTGCAGACTTATAATCAAGGAAACTAATAAAATAACATGTACATGTTGAATACTCTATATATGAATAAGAATGATATCAAAATAATAGAATCATGAAAATAATAGTTGGAATCCTAGTGCCTTTTACTGAAGGTCTTTCTAGCAAGAGATAGCAAAATATTGTATTATTCCTATTAAGAATTTCCCAAAAGTGGTGCTACAATGGGAAAAGATGGAACTTAGACTTTACATACCTTTCCAATGAATGGACGAATGGCCGTAGCGTTTTAACGAATGTTTTTCCTTATGTCCAAATTTGGAAACACTCTATGTTAAAAACTGTTACACATCTATAAATAGTTCATAATTGATCTTACATTAGCAGATTTTCCATATGGTCAAAACATGACGAAACGTCCGTAGAACTTCATAAAAACAATCATAAAAGAGTATCGAGATGATTACCTTAGTTAACCAAGTGTAAGACTTGAGGAAATACAATTAACTACAAATTTATATCTTCAAAAAGTAGCTCCAAATTCAGCTAATAGAAGAGGAAAATGATTGCCACATTAGCGATTACATTTCTAGGAAAAGGGGTAACCTTTGATGGTAGAAATCGTCAAAACTAACCTTAATCATGCAAGAACTTCATCAACCATCTCTAAAGCTTTTTTTCTGGTTTGGGAGGGAAAAGAATTGTTTTGGTATCTTAAAACATTGTGTAAGCTGACATACAACAATTATTGACCGGACCCAGACTGTGACCCGAATTCTACCCAAGTAGTTCGCAGTAAAACCCTCAAATCCTTTTACTATCATGCTGGTTGGATACAGGGTTTTGTCTGTTGCAAACTAGACTTGTAGACTTTCTATTTGATGGGTCATAGGTATGCTAACTCTTTATATATATGGAGAAAACATCCAAGAAATTTTACAACAAAGTTAAGAAAATATTACTAGAGAAACTTTGATACCTTTTGTAAACCTTAGTTTCACTAATTTTTCATGACTTCATAACACACTATTCTTTGAATGCAATACACTTACAAGCTTATCCACATGTATGGGACTATTTATAGCTATAAAAATGGTGAAGTTCTACCTGACAATTTCTTTATTCATTAACTTTGTTTGATTGGTCCATTTGATCTAAAACTTTAGTTTAGTTTCTTGATACTGAAACCTATTTGAACTCTTAATCTCCAATGTACGATACAAAGTCATAAGCATATCATATAACCATGCCATACTACCCCACATATATTATTCAACAATGAGAAAAGGTATGGAGTCTTACAACTATAGTCCCTAATTTTCGGTGCAATGTGATCCAGTCTTTTTTTTGGTAAAATATGGACGTCTGTTATGACCATTATAATAGAGGCAGTTGGCCCAAGGGGCAAACATATGAATTTTCAAATTCAAAAGAGCCCAATGTGGGAAAAACAAAATTTATAATTTTTTTGTGCTATAGTCTATGAATTTTTTGTGATTTGTGATACTGCATTTTATTTGCCAAAACTTTTTATGGACATCTATCACTTCCTTATTAATAGAGTTAGTTCGTTTTGAGGGGAAAACAGATGCATTTCAAGTTGAAAAGATTTCAAATGCAGGAAAGACCTAATTTACAATTTTTTGTGTGCTAAAGTCCATTGATTTTTGGTGAGACATGATCTAAACTTCGTTTTGGATAAAAAATTTTATGGGTGTCAATTAAGAACTTTTTAATGGATTCATTTTTTCTCCAGGGAAAACCGTACATATGTTTAAGTTAAAACGAGTTCTAATGCGGGAAAGAGCGAAATTACCGTTTTTGTAGGCTATAGTCCATGGATTTTTGGTGAAACGTGATCCCTACTTGTTTTTGAAAGAAAGTTTATGGACGTTCACCACAACATTATTAAAGGAGTGAGCTGGTCCCGACGGGTATATAGATGCATTTTGAACTTCAAAAGATTCCTAATGTGGGAAAAACTAAATTTTCTATTTTCGTGTTTTATAGTCCAGGAATTTGGGTTTTACACTAGCTCGACTAGTATTTTGCCAAATTATTTTATGGAAGTCCATTATGACTTTATTTATTGATTGAGTTAGTCCATAGGGGCAAAAGAACACATTTTCAAGTTCAAAAGAGCCATGATACGAAAATATTGAATTTACCATTTTTCGTGTGCTATATCTCATGAATTATTGGTGATACGTGGTCCTAACTTAATTTTTCCAATAAATATTCATGATGTCCATTATAAACGTATCAATAAATTTAGCTTGTTCGTAAGGGAAAACAAACACAGTTTCGATATCAAAAGAGACATAAATTGGGAAGACCAAATTTACCATTTTAAGTGTGCTATAGTCTATGGATATTTGGTAATATGCCATAGTGAATTATTTTTGGACCACTTTTTATGGGTGTCTTTTATGACCCTATTAATAGATTCAGTTTTTCCCAAGGGGCAAACATAAGCATTTTCAAGATCAATAGAGCCCTAATGCTGGAGTCACTTAATTTACCATTTTTCTTGTATTATAGTCCATAGGATTTTTGTGATACGTGATCCCAACTTATTTTTTGCTGATGTAATTTATGGACAGTTATCACGGCCCTACAACGGATTCAATTGGTCCCGAGGGACAAAGAAACATATTTTCAAGTTTAAAAGAGCCCTAGTGTGGCAAATAATTTACCATTTTTCATGTGCTTACAGTCATTGGACATGATTTTGACTTTTTTATAGAAATTTTATATGGATGTCTATTAGGACCTTATGAATGGATTCAAATTTTATAGAGAGACAAACATACCCCTTTTCAAGTTTAAAAAAGTCTTAAGGCGGGAATGAATGTATTTACCATTTTAGAGTGGTATATTCAATGGATTTTTGGTGAGATGTGTTCTCACACTTTTGTTCAAAAATCATATACGAAAGCCTTTTACAAAATTATTTATAGATTCATTACGTCTCGAGGAGAAAATAGACCTTTTTCTGAGTTTTAAAGAGCCCCAATGTTAAAAAGACTGAATTTACTTTTTTGCGTGATTTTAGTCCATCAATTTTTTGTGATATGTGATACCGATGCCAAATATTTTATAGCTCCGTTAAAACCTTCTTAATAGATTGAGCTCATCTCGGTGAAAAAATATATGCATTTTCAAGTTAAAAAGAGTCACAATGCCGGAAAGCAAAATTTACCATTTTTCATATGCTATAGTCCATAGTTTTTTGGCGATATGTTATCCCGACTTATTTTTGGGATTTTTTTTGAACGTTTGTTACAACCTTATTAATAGATTCATTTGGTCCTGAGGGGTAAAAATACACATTTTCAAGTTAGAAAGATCCCTAATACAGGAAAGCCCAAATTTACCACATTTTTTTGTGCTATAGTCTATGAATTTATGATAATACGTGACCCTGACTTATTTTGGCAAAACTTGTATAGATGTCCGGTATGACCTTATAAGTGTAATCAAATTGCCGCGGTTGGCAAACAAGTCTGCCTTTATGGTCAAAAGAGCCCAATGCAAGAAAGACTTTCATATACGATATTCCATTGAATTTAGGTGATACATTTTCATGTTCAAAAGAGCCCTACTATGGGAAGGACTGAATTTACCCTTTTTGTGAGTTATAGTCCATTGAGTTTGATGGTCTATGATTCCGGCTTGTTATCGGCCAAATTTTGATAGACGTATATTGTGGACTTATTAATGTATTTAGTTGGATCCATGGGAAAACAAACACATTTTCAAGTTCAAAAGAGATCCAATGCGGAAAAGATCAAATTGCCATTTTTCCTGTGCTATAATCCATTGATATTTTAATGATATGTGTTCCCAACTTGTTTTTTGATGAATTTTGTATGGAATTCCTTTACGACCTTATTAATAGAGTAAGTTGGTATCTAGATGAAAAAAGATGCATTTAAAATCAAAAGAGCCCATTATAGGGAAGACCGATTCACCATTTTCTGTGTGGTGTAGTTCATGGATTTTTTGTAATACATTATCCTAACATTTTTAGCTAATTTTTTTATGGAAGTGTATTACAACTTATTAGTGAATTAAGTTTGTCGCGAGGGGAAAACAAACACATTTTTATGTTCAAAAGAGTTCCAATGTGGATGAAAGGGTGATCTCGCGGTTCTTGGTCTATGAAGATGCGTTGTTAGGTGCTCCATTTTACTTTCCCATTGAGGCCGAACCTAAACCTGTGCTTGAGAGATAGATGTCCATACCAAATGTACCATTTTTGTGTGCTATAGTCCATGGGTTTTCGATGGTTGTGATCCAGACTTGTTTCTGGATGAATTTTTTTTGGATTTTGTTACGACCTTATTAATGTAGTTAGTTCGTTTCAAAGGCCTAACAAACACACTTTTAAGTCCAAAATTGCTAATACTGGAAAGACCAAATTTACCATTTTTCATATGCTATAGTCCATGGACTTCTGATGATACGTGATTCCGACTAGTTTTCGGCCAAATATTTTTTTATACGGCCTTTAAGAAGCATTTTTTGTTATACGTGAGTCAAGAAGCATTTTTATGCTCAAAAGAGCGTTAATATGACGTATCATTTGGATGATTTTTCAATCTTTGGTGAGACCTACTTCCTTTAGGTGGGATTTCATTTATTTTGAGAAGTTAATTGTAAATATATGTCATTTGTAGAGTCTTGTCATTGAAATATAAATATATATATATATATATATATATATATATAAATTTGTCGAAGATTTATTTCCTGAATATCTTCCACGTTCATCTGTTAAAAAGCTTTCACATTAATCAGTATGGAGAAATATAATATGCCATACTAAGGGTTTGCTCATATCAACAATAGTTTCGTGTGTCAGCCACGTCCAAAATGTAGACATGAGTCGTGGTAATGGAGAATGACTAAAAAAGTTGTAACACTTGAAACTCCTATCACTTTTAAGTTTTGGGTCAACTTCAAACGACCATAACTTTTAGCACATAATGATTTTTGTGGCCCATTAGGAATAAAAATCAAAGGTCATTGAGTACACTTTTCAATGAAGGTAAGTTTACTAAATTACAAGCTCCGAATAAATAGTTATGACTATTTGGATGAAGCCTCTCTAGCTAAGACTTTCCATCTGTTTAGGAAAAACAAAATTTTTGTCAACCTCAAGTTAAGGGTTTAATCTAAATTAGACCAATTTTTCATATTCCAAAACCCCATTTCAAGCATTCTTCAAAGAACTATAAATTTCCCCTATAATAGGTGTTGTTACGAGGTATGTAAGCTTTTCATAGTGTTGGGTTTGTTCCTCCTCATGCCTATCATGTAATTTATATCGGGAATTCGTCTCTGAGATTTTTATATTGAGATTTTGGAGGAGTTCTTGAGTTTTAACCCCTTTATTTAACAATGGAGGTTTTGAATTCTTCAGGTGAGGGTCTTGTGAATGATTGTTGATTCTAGGGTGATTTTCAGTGGCTTGTCGATAACATTGTGCTGGGTTTTTTAATCAGAAGAGTGTCGGAGGAAATCATTCGATTCTACATGACTTGAGACTAAAAAAAACAAAGAAAAATTCATCTGAATTTTGGGCATGGGTGTTGTGCGGCGCGCTACCATTGCGCTATAACTACTACAATTAGTTTGGTGCCTGGTACAATGTGGAACTGAGTGCTCCCCAAACACAGTTCAGTAGTAAGGGTCTAGATCCTCATTCCACTTAGCGCGCTAGAGTCGCGAGATCCTTACCCCTTAGTCCTTCTTTTCGTGTGTGTTCCCTCGAATATTTCCTATGTTCTATTCTTAATATTCACTCTTAATATTTTCATTAATATATGAGAGATCATGCATATCCTAATCACATTTGGTAATTTATATTTTAAAATTAAATTAAATTTAAGAGAAAAGTTCAAAAGTACCTTTTGAGTCAAAGTTGAGAAGCCTTTTGAAATTAACTAATGCCTTGAAAAAAGTCTTGAGTAAACAAGTATGAGAATGAAAAAAGTTGAGTCTAATGTTTCAAAATGAGTATAAGGAACTAAGTATTCCCAAATATGAAATATTTTTTATATTTTTTAAGAGAGACGCAACAATTTTAACTGAGTTTACAAGTTAAGAGGATCTTTTTAATAATCACCTCAAATTGAGAAAGAGTTATATTTTATATATTTGAGGATGAGTGATATATTATTGGGAGTAGTATTGAGCACCGATACGGGGATGACATCTTACAACTCAAAATCCTCATAAAACATGTATGCCATGCTGGGTAAAAGATCATATTTTTTAGATGATTCCTTATTGATTAAAACATAGATTAGTGAATCCATTAAATTGAGGTGTTCTATACCCCAACAAGGTGTAAAAAAAAATCCATATCGTGGCTGGGATGTTGTATAATCACGTTGATCATAGTGATAGTTGATGGTTAGAGAATCTCCAAAATAAGAGTAAAAGTATGTTATTGTATTTTTATACATTATCAAATATTTCTCCTATTTTATAATTTTTAAATATTGCATCTATCATTTTTCCTTTATATTGAGTTTAGTTAAGGTATGTATTCATTCCACCCTTGTCAGTTAGTTAGATATTGCTTTCAATTTTCCCTTTAAATGCTTACATTCAATGTACTGACATCATTCAACCTGCATCTTATTATGATTCATATACAATTGCTTATGGTCATCAACAAGCCCTTTGTTGATACCATTTGCATTCCAGGTAGATTTTTGGAGCCTCCTTGTTTTGAATATGATTCCTCTTCATTCTTTATCTTTGTTAACATGGTGTCGGTCTTTTCCCGACATTTATCATAGTGTTTAGAGACTTCATAGACACTAGTAGTTGAAATGTTTTTTTACATTTCCTTGTTAGTATTTTTAGACTTGAGTTAACTTCTTATTCCTATTTGAGTATTTCACGACATTTGTATGTTTATCTATCATATATTCAATTTATTTAATCTTTGCATTTGAAGTTCTTGTTGTTGAGTAATATCTTTTGCTGAGTACAAAGATAGGCCAAAGGCTTTTTTTTGTAGACCAGCCATGGTTTTCGAGTGCCGATCATGTCGTGGGTGTAGACTTGAGGCATGAAAAACTTGCTATCATAACACAGAGTTCAATAGTTCTAGGGTGTATAAGTCGTGTTTATAGAGTCCTTGTTACTGGTGTGAAACACGCCAAATCTATATATTATTGGGAGTCTACGACATTTCGAAAACATTTAAGTTTTTTTTTAGGCATCTATGGCGATCTTATGAATGAGTTAGTTGGTATAGAGTGGAAACATGCATATTTTGAGGTTCAAAAGAGACCTAGTGTGGGAAAGACCGAATTTACCCTTTTTTGTATGCATAGTCCATGATTTTTTGGTGGTATGTGATCCCAGTAATTTTTTTTGCCCGAAAATTTGTGGACATCTGTTATGACCTTATTGATGTATTCAGGTGGTTCCTAGGGGAAAACATATGAATTTTCAAGCCAAGAAAGCCTTGATGAGAGAAAGACTGAATTTACTATTTTTCATGTGCTATAGTCCATGGGCTTTTGGTGATACATGATCCTAACTAGTTTTTGTCCAAATCTTTTAATAGATGTATGTTATGACCTTATTAATGGATTTAGTTTGTCCCAAGGGGCAAACATACACATTTTCAAGTTCAAAAGAGCCCAATATGACATATCATTACGATCAGTTTTCAAATCTTGGTGATACCAACTAGCTTTCGGAAGCATTCCATTTTTGTGAGAAGTTAATTGTAAGTATATGTCATTTTTACAGTAATGAGATACATGGAGTCTTAGAGTCTTGTCATGATAATTTATCTTCAATATGTTAGTGTGTTTGTGTGTGTATGTGTGTGTGTATTTGTGTATGTATATTGAGATTTTCAGATCTTTAAATGAAGTTGTTGAGATTTTTTTCCTCAATTGTTAACAGGTTTATCGATTAAAAAGCTTTCACATTAATCAGTAGAGATAAATATATATAATATCCCATACTAACAGTCTACTCAGGTCAACAATAGTTTCAAGTGTTGGCCACGTCAAGGATGTAGACAAGAGTTGTGAGAATGGAGAATGAACAAAAAAAGTTGTAACACCTTAGACTTCTATCAGTTTTTAGTTTTGGGTCAACTTTTAAATGACGATAAGATTTAGAGTATAGAGATTCAGGGTCCCCATGAGATATCAAATCAAAGGTGTCAAGTCATCTTCTCAACACAACCAAATTTGTTAAATTTTAAGCTCTGAGTAAACAATTATGACTATTTGAATGAAGTCACTCTAGCTAAGACTTTCCTTCTGTTTAAGAAAGGGGTATTTAGGTCTTTTCATTACCCCACTAAGACAAAAACTTTTTTCAACCCTAAGTTAAGGGTCTAATATAAATTATAAATTATTTTGAAATTCCAAAAGGCTAAGAGATTTTAGAAAAAAAGTTCAAGAGGAGAAAAGAGAAGGGTTTCAAGAATTCATTCAAGAAATAATAAATTTTCCTGTAACAAGTGTTCTTACGAGGTATGTATTCTTCTCATAGTGTTGAGTTTGTTCACCCTCACTCCTATCATGTAATTTAAATCGTGAATCCTCCTATGGGATTGTTTATAATGATATTTTTGAGAATTTCATGAGTTTTGACCTCATTCTCTAACTATAGAGGTTTTGAGTCCTTGAGGTGAGGGTTTTGTGATGAGTGTCGTTTCTTGGCTTATTTTGTGTGGGTTTCCAATAATTTTTTTGTTGGTTTTGTTAATTAGAAAATGTTTGTAACGACTGGAATCTAGATCCAAGACGAGACCGGCGTCGTTGACCTCTCAGAGGTCGCAAACAAGCCTACATACGTCATTCTTACTTTATCTAGGTTAATTTCAACGGAAAATTTGATCTTTTTGTTTTCTTATTTCATGCTAAACATTTAAAACTCAACATAATAGGCGTTCACAAATAAACCATCTAATATAGAGATTCATCAAATTAAAGAAACAATTTATAATTGCATTAAATGTATTTTTTTCAAAACAACACCAATACAAAGTCTAAAATGAAAGTGGAAAGAAACACTAGTGGAACATGATCCATTAGCTAAAGTCTACATCTAAGCTAGATAATAACGGTAGACATCCTCGACTGCATGAGGGCCTACGATGTCTGGATGAAAGCCCCACGTCCGGATACCTGCAACGTCAACCTGTAAGCTCTAGCGTCAACTTGTGCCTGCATTTACAAATATAGAGATGTACGGGATTAGTACACACATGTACTAAGTATGGGTATATGAAAGCACACACCAAGGACATGCATGAGTAAGAATAGCTCATTCCTAACAACATGATTTATGGAAAGTCAAGTTAGTAGACTTGCCAAATTTGGATTACAAAATTTAGTGGACCTGCCAAATTTTGATTTGGAAAGTAAGTGTACTTGAGAAAATTGAATTAGGAAAGTCATTCCATGAGAGTAACATGCATCACCATACGTATCATATTGCACACATCACATAACATCTTACACATATCACATAACATATTGCGTAAAGCACATAGAATCTTTCATATAACTCATTCATATGTCATGATACCTTGGAATCATGGACTTAACATTATGACTTCCCAAAAATCAGGGCTTAGCATATGGGACCTCAATTGGGGAGCCTTCTTTAGCAAACAAAGAGTCGGCTTCATTCATTCATACATACTTCATTTCATTCATACATAAGCTAGTGTAAACACCAGCTATACCTAGAAAGTAGTTTAAGACTTTCATAGGGTTCGCTCTGCAATGATCAAGAATGACCTAGTGTCATTACTTAAGTCTAGCTCACCTCTTGATTATCCTATCCAAACACCTTTGGTATCTCTTATTTCATTACGTGCATAATTTGAGACTGACCTCATTCATTCATTGGGAACTTTAACTTTTACTGACATGGATCATGTGAGCATCATGTAATCCAGTGTATCCCCCACACCAAAAAGAGGTAGAATCACCGACAAAAGTTACCCAAAACATGCTAGCGTACATGTGAATTGAACCCCGCCATATTTCTAATTGACAGTATAGGTTCGAAGACTAGGAGATATAAGGAGCCATACCCGGCATGCCCGAAAGTCTTATCTCATGAGAGTTATGTGAACCTCCACCCTTCACGAAAGAAGACATCACTGCTCATAGCTAGCCTATCGGTGCTCAGTATAAAGTTTCATTACATTCAACTCATACATCATGGAAGCTGGCTTCTAGTATGAGGACATCATAGCTCAATAGATGTTTTTCTCATCTCATCATTACTATCAAATATACATTATTATCAATACTTTCATTAGAGTGTTCATAGAGACTAGTCTCTTCATTATCTTAACACTCTCATAGGTGAGTACGTTTTGGTAACATTTACTTAGATTCATTTGAGATTTATCTCATCTTTCACATTTTCCTCTTATCAGGTTGTCACCAGATTCATTAACATGATCACATTTTCTCTTCATAATTACTCACCCCTTTTTACATGAATGTTCATTTCATCATATGCCAATGCACCTGTCCATTTGTGTGTTTCACACTCTTACTTAACCCTTCTAGGGTTTCATCATTTCATTACATAATATTCATTTCATCGTTTGCCAATGCACTTGTCAATTTAGTGTGTTTTACACTCGTACTTAACCTTCTTTTTGGATTACATCATTTCATTTAATACATCTTACTTCATTTATTTTTAAACGTATCAAGCTTCATTCATAGTTTATTTATGTGATTCATATCTTCGTAAAATTATTTGGTACAGGACTTATGCATCTTGTTTGTATGCCAAGATCTTGATTTCGATCTAAGTATTCAGCATTATTCTTGAATATTTAATTCACGTATAACTTATGTATCAATATGGAATTTAGGCAAGGGAACCCGATTTCTAATCCTTGGACAACACTTACATATTTCATTTATTTTATTTTGGTCCACACTATTTGGGGACCCAAGATTAAGCCCAGCGCCTTCATTTTCTTTTATTTTATTTTCTTTAAATTTTCTCTTTCTTGGCCGAGGGGTTGTGGGATCCAACCCCCACAACCCCTTTTATTTTAATTTATTTTTTTCCTTAACTTTTTCGAGTTAACCATGAGGGTTTGGGTTCGAATCCCCACAACCTCACTTTATTTTTCATTTTAATCCCTAAATCAACCTAGAGGTCGTGGGTTCGATTCCCAAACACTTTATTATTTATTTTCTTTTGATTTCCTTAAGTGTGTCTGTGAGGTTGTGGGTTCGAATCCCACTCCTCTCATTTATTATTTTCATGATCCCCACCAAGACAACGGTTTGAATCCCCCTCACCACGATACTTTTAACTCACTTATTTTCATGATTTTTAACATGGTGAGGTCACGGGTTTTACCCTCAGTGGCCTCACTTATTTTTCTTCATTTTTCATAGCATTTTAAAACATTTTAATTTGACCGAAATTCATCAACTTATGGCTGGAAATTTGGTAATTTTTCAGCATCTTTTTCATCAAGTTACAGATTAGTTCTTAGGAAATTTCATGGATCATTTATAACGTTTTAGGTGCAATTTCATGGATTCGTATAGCCAAGAGTTTCTCACTTAATTCAGCCACATTACAGTTAGTATGAACATCGTGATTTACATAAATACAAAGAACTGACATGCCATTTAAAGTCCTAATCCGTGACCTATAGTCACGAGAATACACCCAAACACACGTAGGTCATATATTCGGAAAATATAGATTGTCATTCATACGATTCCAAACACACATTCATGAACATATTCATCACCAAAACACATTACATGCCTAATATCTACCAGCAAACATACCCAACCTATGAATCAACGGGAGCTAGTGATAGGGACATGCAACGGTGAACAATCCTATTTTTTGGATTAGAATATACTGAACCTTAAGGGGACTCTTGGGAAAGGGACCAAAAGATAAGAGAACCCATACCTTTTATGACGTTCAAACCTTGAAGTTGCTGCCCAAACCTTCTCCAACACTCACATCCAAAACAAAGTTTCAAGACCAAACTTACAATGGTAAATCCTCCCTTTGCCTAACATACTTATCTTAGCTTTTGATTTTATTTTTTGCTATGAGTTCTTCAAGTGTGAAGAACTTTGGTAAATTTTCTGTTCTTGTAATTTATTTTGGCAGAGATAATGTAAAAGAGAATGATAAAGACGTGAGAGAGAGATGAGCGTGAGAGATCAGAGTTTTCTTATGCTTAGGAGTCTAGTTTAGGACTTATTCAAATAATGTTTATTAAATATTAAAAATATGATTTCCCTTTTATTTTAAATCATCCAATAAAAAATAAATAGTAATTAATTACATTAATTCACAAACTTAAAGAAAAAAACAATTTAAATCGTTGCTTCCACCTAGGTTCGAATAAGGGTGGAGCAAGACTCACTCTAAGAGTCAATTTTAGGCCCTCTCTCCACAAAAATCCCCTCCACCTTATTAATTTAATAATTAATTATATATTTAGGGTAATTAAGATAATACCCTTAGCCTAGAAAAAGACCATTTTACCCCTAGATCCTCCAAAACAAAGATTTTCAATTTTTAAGTCAAGTAAAGACTCATTCGAGTAAATCTTCGTATTCGAGAGCCCTACATGGATGGACCCAACCTTTTATAGATCAAATAATTCCCAAAGTTAGTTTGCTTGACTTTAGCAAGGGTTCAGATGTCTTAATCTTTGCATATCAATCCGTGTGAACCTGGTCTAATCGTAGGCATTCTATACACATTAAGCATTATTTAGCATAGCCATTTTTTAAGGTTGTTACAATGTTTGGAGGACATTATTTGATTCTATATTAGTTGAGGCTCAAAAATTTAAAGAAAAAATTGTTATATTTTTGGAATGGGTCTGCGACGCGCTATTATTGCGCCAGAACTACTGCCAAGTAGTTTAAGGCCTTGCGCGGTGCGCCACTAAATGCACCCCAAACGCTGTTCAGTTGTTTAGTGTTTGACTCCCTGTTCCACTTCCTGTGCTAGGGCGGATAGATCCCTTACCTTTCGTCCTTTTTCCATGTGTTCTCTCGATTCTTTCATGTGTTCTCTTTTTTATATTCGCTGTTAAAGTCTTTATTGATCCTTTAGAGATCATTCATATCCTAATAACATGTGTTAATTTATATCATGAAATTAAGTAAATTTAAGAGAAAATCTCAAAAGGACCTTTTGAGTCAAAGTTTAGATGCCTTTTGAAATATACTACAGATTTGAACCAAGTCTTCAGTAAACGAGTATGAGGAAGAGGAAGAGGACAGTTTGACTAATTATCTCAAATTGAGAAAGAGTTATGTTTTAAGCATTTCAGAATGAGTTATATATTATTGGGAGTAGTATTGAGTAGTGATATGGGATGAGTTCTCACATCTCAAAATCCTCATGAACCGTGTTTGCCAACATGGGTAAAGGATCATACTTTTTAGATGATTACTTATTGATTTTAAACATAAATTAGTGAATCTATTTAGTTGAGGTGTTCAATAGCCCGACAAAGGGTAGGAAAGTTCTTGAAGCATGGACGATATGTTGTATCATCACTTTGCTCATAGTGATGGTTGACGGTTACAAAATCTACCAAATAAGAGTAAATAGAGTATGTAAAATTAGTTTGATACATTATAAAATATATGTCAAAATTTAGTTTGACACATTATCAAATATATCTCTTGTTTTATTATGTTCTATATATTACATCTATCATTGTTGCTTTGTATTGGGTTGAGATTAGCTGAGTATTTCTTCCTACCTTCTAAGTTTTATTGAATAATTCTTTCAATTTTACCTTTAAATGCTCACACATTCAATATATTGATGTCATTCTACTTTCATCTTTTTATGATGGATATACACTTGTTTAGGGTCATCAACACCCCTCTGTTGATACAGAGTGTATTCTAGTTAACTTTGGTGACCCTTCTTCCTTTGTAGATGATTCCACATCATTCTTTAGTTTTATTAAGATGTCGTGGGTCTTGCCTCAATATTTATAATAGTATTTAGAGTATTCATAGGCAGTAGTAGTGGAAGAGTCTTTTCCCATTTTCTTGTTAATATTTTCAGACTTAAGTTGCCTTTCTTTGGCTATTTGAGTATTTCCAGACGTTTTGAAGTTTATCTATCATTGAGTCGATTCAGGCAATCTTTAAATTTGAAATTTTTGTTTTTTTAAAATTTCTTTTTCTGGGTAGTAAAACATGCCAAGGGTTCTGTTGGGGACCATTAATGGTATCATAGTGTTAACCACATCACGGGTGTAGTCCCGGGGCATGACAAACTTGCTATCGGAGCATAGAATTTGATAGTCCTACGGTGTCTATGAAACCATATTTGTAGAGTCTCTTTATTTGTGTGAAGCACACCACACCAATAATTAGAAGGCTAAAACATTTAGGAAATATTTGACTTCTTTCTACAAAAGATATGTGTTGCTCCCTAATATACACGCAAGTGAAAGTGGACGCACAAATAATATAGATTTTTTTAGAAACGTGTGAGCATTCCCTAGATACTTATGATCAATTTATATTTAGCACGTAACTCTACAACTAAAAGTAAAAGTAACTATTCAAATTAACTACAACAAATTATAAATTAAATAACTGTAACTTAATGTGAACGACATAAAGATAATGTCTCAACCAAGTAAAAGACAATTCTAAGACTATAGAATGTATTTAATATCATGTATCATATTAGAGTCTAAGAACTAATTTTAGTTGTCATGTTACTGGTTACAGGGTTAACAATATGATTCTATCTACACACCTCTCATTGCCTATTCAAATTATCTATATAAGTACATCGTTGAGCAGGAATAAATAGACTAACTTGAGGGCATTTTATTTATCCTGTTTCGTAACCAAGCAAGGTGTTTGTCTGGGCGTCACTCTTGAATACTAATCACCTTAATCTAATGAATGGACTAAACTCTCTATACTCTATAGTATATCTAATCGCTCTCTACTAATTTTAAGATTAGACAATTTGTTCACCAGGTTGGTATAAAAAAATAAAATAGTAAAACAAGAATATAGAAGTAACTTGTATTCACAATGAAAATCAATTTATAGGACAATAATAATAAACAAAACGATTTGTAGCTACAACCATAGAACTATAGCATTCATCCACTCATACTATTAGAAAACCACAATATACAATTTTTCATGCGATTTCAAGATATAGAAGAGTTAAAAGATTGAAACCTATTACAAACGGTAATACTTGCTCTTGCACACCAAATAAAAATTTGATCCCTAATAATGGGAACCTAAGGGCCTATTTATAAGAGTTGGAAAAGATTAGATCAATCCCACTATAATTAGGAATCTTACTTAATGAGTTTTAACTTAGAAAACTTGGCATATCCATGGCGTGTCGCACCTGGTATCGCTATAGGAAATTTTACTTTGGCGTGCGGCGCCAAGAAGAATGCCTAAGAATCAGCTCTAAACTTTAAGGGTTGGCCTGCTGCATGTAGCAGTCTGACCTTAAAGTGTTTCTGAACTCCAGGACCTGGAGCAATGTGCCTCACAATGCACCCAAAAAGTGTTTATGAAATCCAGGCCGTGGCCGGCGTGCCTAGCAGTGCACCAGCCACTATGCCTTTTTCCTTTGTAAATTTCTCGCACATTTTTTCTCATTCTTTTTTTATTTCAACTCCAATTTCTTTGAGAGCTCCGGAAACAACTAATAATGTTTGTGAGTGTACAATCATAACAATTTACACCAACACATGAGCTACTTAGTAAGATATTTTTCTTTTATCTAATAAATTTATGGGCAAATATTGACAGCTTAGGCATATAAAAATGCCTAAGATCACCACCCACACTTAGACTTTTGTTCGTCCTCAAACAGTCACTAAATATTAACTCTTTTTCACAACCATTGAACTTATGACCCTACCTTAAAATCAATCAAACATGTTTAATCATAATCGTGTAGTTCACAATGGATGAAAAAATTCACAGCATTTACACCAAGTATAACACATGCTCAAAGAATGATGCTTTTAATATTTTTTCAGGCAAATGTGAACTTATACAACACATCAATTAGATAATCCTATACATGGAATGAATGCCCTCACTTGTTCATGCTTGCTAAAGCCTTTAATTGGAGAAATTTTAATATCAACAAGACCTATTTTTCGAACAATCAAGTCCCTCTCACTAAAGAAATTCCTACTTTTCTCAACATACCATAAGCTTGTAATAATGTATTCTTACTTTCACATTGTACTTCTCAACGAATAAAAAGGATTTCCATTTGGTTGTAATGTCACCTTATGGTACCAACGACAACATCTAGAGAGTTCTCTTTCTCTTGTCGACTGGTGATTTCATAGAGGCGGTTTACCCCTGCGCCAGTACCAAAACTGGCTTCTCCAGATGCAGCCTTGTCTGGTGGAGAAATTGATGAAAGTGGTCTTTATGCCTGAATTTCCACTACCATGCCTTTTCTTAAAATACTCTCTGATGAAGTGAACCTCTTAACCACACTTGAAACAACATGTTTGGCCATCACGAAATTTATCTGGTGGTTGTACCACACATAGAACATGCAGGAGCCCAACTACCTCTATGTGCCACACTTCCTTGAGACTGTACTAGCCTAGCTCTGAAGTTCTGCGAATTCTATCCATGATACTCACCTTTGTTTCTGGGTGCAATATCACTAGAAGATAATGGTGCATCCCCCATTTTTTCTGAAACTATTACCGATTTAAACCACCTTTCTGCTATCTTGAATCATTCCTAGTCTTAGCTTTATTTATTCTGTACTCCTTTATGTCCCTCATCTTCTCCTCTTCAACATTCTTCACATAACCATAAATTTGTATACGTCCATATCGTCTATAAACATTGCAGCTGTGCCCTCTTTGCTTGATGTATGACCCAAGCAAGCGATAAACAAGATCATTTTGATTTTATGCCTTTAAATATATCAGGAGCATAGCGGGACGATTGGGTGAACTTCAACCCATACTGATGAACTCTCTAAGAGTCATATTTCACTGTAAGAGACTCTCGTACCTTTGCCTCTCTCAACTTTCAGGGAAAGAAACTCCCCAAGAAAGTCTATTCAAAATAGGACCAACTCAGATGTGGTGAATCCTATTTGGTGCCCTCCTTCCTCTGGTCGAACCATGTCCTTGCTGCACTCTGTACTTGATTTGTATCTAGATCAATCCTCTCAGCATCAGTAACATGTATCATTTCAAAAATATTCTTTAACTGCACCACAAAATATTCCTGTTCCTCGATAGTGCTCGAACCGGTGAAACTAGGAGGATTCATTCTCAGAATTTCACAAATCATCGAGGTGTCAGCCTCTTCTTGTTGAGATCATCTCTGTTGCCTAAATTTGTTACTCACCACTTGGCTTAACATCTAGATATCCTCTAAGTTGAACATTGGTGACTTCTTCTTGAGGTTGCACATTTGGTACATTAGGTACCTATTACTCCTCAATATCCCTCGCAGATAGACGACCTCTTGCTTGTCTTCGTGGAGGCATGATGATTTGAAACACACGCAAGCACAAATTAGAGGAAAAGTTTTAGAGACAAACTTTAACGCACGAAAAAGAATATGAAAGAAGTGAGAAGCTCCTAAATGTTGGAGACTTCTAATTGTAGTTGTGGAGAATTTCACACCGATAACTAGGAAACTAGAGATATATCTTCATACATTCCCTATAATTCTTAAAATCTGTGCTGAGATACCAAATTTTTCACGACCAGAGCCCACACCGGAGACATATCGGGCACCCAATGACCATTTTTGTCCTTAAGAAGATCCCTTGTCCAAGCCTATTTAACTCATTGGAAGACTTAAATCAATATAAATCAAAAAAAATCTCACATACTGTAACGATCCAAGAGCACCCCCTAGGTGTTACCCGGCGCACTCAACCTCTCGGAGGTCTTTTACAAGCCTCTTAGCTTTCATTCATTACATAGGTGTGAAAAGTAGAGTGCAATTAAAACTTTTCACAACATACTAATAAGAAAACTCTTTCATAAAACAAAAGGAACGAAGTCTCATCACCACAAGCCAACTTAAACACGTCTTAACATCATATGATCACGATCCTTTACATTGAAAGAAACAAACTAAGTCTTTAAAGGAATGAACCTAAAAGAACATAGATCATGCAATCATATGATGACTTACCAAATCTTGAAAGAAATCAACTTCCCAATCTTCACATTCTAAGAACCTTCAGTTTCTTTCCACCTGTGCTTTTAGAAAAATAGAAGAATATGGAGTTAGTACAATCATTGTACCAAGTATGACAAGATGCAAAAACATGCTTAAAGGGAAATTTTAGTTGAAACATACTTTTCATACTATTCTGACAAAACCTTCATGAATCAAGATTAAAAAATATTATACCAGTCATCATTTAACAAACAAGGTAAAACTACCATGAACTTTAAATTTAAGTAACATTCATCAAGTAATCCTTTATCATTTAGACCTTTCGATCCAAAGCTATCCTAAGACTCACCTAGGTAAGACGTGAAGATACCGCCCATACAAACTCTTTAATACATACCTAAGTAATCCCTAAGACTACTAAAGATAAGCATACTTCATTCCAACTAAACAAGTCAATATCCTTACTAAAGACACTAGAGGAACCATGAATGCATTAATAACTTCACATAAAGACCATCCTCTAAGACAACCCCCAAGTTACACTAGTGCAATGTGAAAGTAGCATCCCATACTACCTCTCCCAGCTTAGTGCTCCTTATGAATCACCCTAGACTAGTAACATCATATTCAATCATTTACATATCTTTCATCCCATTACGCATAAGATCAAATGCTTCTTTAACAGTATACATTAAGTCAACTTACTTCATTAACATCATATAGTAACCCATTCATACATTTTCATATAAGGACAGACCAAGATTCCCTCCAAATGTCTACTTGTGCAATGGATAGATAGCGTCCCATTGCACCACCTACCCTAACTAGTACACCATTAAGAAGACTTAATTCATTTACATTCATTTGTGGAGGCTAGCTTTAACCGACATAGATCATGAGATCTAGACATGGAATCCCAGTATCAACTCACAAAGAGTGTGCATCCAAAAATCCCCCTTTTTAATTCACTTAAATTCTTAGGAATAGTAGGGTTGGTACTAGAATCTTCATCTCTACTCAAGAATAGTGTCTACCCTAAAATCCCCCATTTTCATTCATTAACTTCATCCATTGATTTATTACGTGTTGAGTATTTGTGAGAAAATGTTTCACGTAGCTACCATCATTCATAACATAGACTTCTAAACATTATCATAGTACATTTATCATAATACACACACTATGATTCTTCACATTCTCATTATACTTCACATAGACATAGTATCTTCAAGATACACATTCTCAACTTCATAAGACATCACATGCATATACATCAAATCATCACTTTAATTCACATACAATGCCTTTAAGGCCATAATCAGAATTCACATAAATAGTCATTTACATCATTTACACACCACCACCATAAGTGGACCATACCACTCAAGATAAATTTAATATGAACTAGACAATATAGATCAACTTACGCTTCATCTAAGTTTTAACCACCTTTTCTCAATCATCCATTAAAATCATCATAATAAATCATAAATAGAAGTTGGTTAAACCATCACTTTACATTGAAAACATTAAAATTCATCCATTAAAACCTTTTCATGCAAGGACCCATGCACAGAATTCAAAATAGAAGAACTTGGGTATTTTAAAGCTTTTTGAAAAGCCTTTGGATTGACTCTTTGAACGAGCGAACAATCAAGGATGAACAAACATATCTTATTTGAAGTTTTATCCACGAGATTTGTTGATGAAACCACCAAAAATATTCAATCCCATCTCTACCTTAAGTTAAAGTTTCAATAGAGTCTTGAGACTGTTTTTCTTGGGAGAGGGGTTTTGATTTTGAAAAGTTAAGTCTTACTTAGGTATTAGGGATATAAAATAACTTTAAAAACTTAAAATCCCCTAAAATAACCGTCCATTAGTTAATTAGGACGTAGGGTGTAATTTCCAATTCACCCCTTAGTTTGGAAAATTGTATGCACAACTGCAGGTCTAAACAATGAAAAACCATCCACGAGGCGTCACTTAAACAATGGACCGTCCTACTGGTTTGAGGAGTAACGACCGAGGATCCCCGCCTAGAGGTTATTGGCGTAGTCGATCTCTCATAAGTATTGGACAAGTCTCTTAGCATTCATTCATTACATAGACATAAAATTAGCGGAAAATTTAAAATATTTAATAACATAACATAATGCGAGAACATTACTGCACATTAAAAAATCATAAGTACGTAGTTTAGATACTAAGTCTCTTTTGTCATCTTAGACTTGACATCAATACAATAGACTAGGAAAGATCCTTGAATCATAAGGACCCTCTTGAACTTGGGGAATATCTATTCCAAGCTCCTGAGTTTAGGAAAGATCTTCTAGTCACACCACCTACACTTTGGGTAAAAAGATGAAGAAGAATGGAACTAGTAAAAGAATGTAGTAAGTATGTAACCATGCAAAAACATGAGTTAAAGAGGATATTTAGTTAGATATCATGGATCACATCTATATGGTAAAACTTCATGAACATTCCTATAATAAGCACAATATATCTCACATACATCATATAGACATGGATATCACTCATAACAACACTTAAAGCCATTTCATCACAGTTAACAAACATTTATTTAGCACAATCTACACCTAGTAACCACAACCTAAGACAACCTTAAAATCTCACTAGTTCAATATACAGGTAACATTCCATAATACTAAGTCAATCTAGACTTAGTCACATCTCATTAAATAACATACCACAAATGTATTTAACCTTAGACATAAGACCATTATACCTCATTAATGGTTAGATAAAAACTCTTTGATTTACTACATCTTATTCATAAATCATTCAATTCATATCATAGGAAAACCACCCTCACAACCCCTCACAAGCTTACTTGTGCAATGTACACATGGAGTCCCATATCCCTATGTATACCAATAAAACCTATTTAGAAGCCATAAGTCTAGTTCACAAGCACAATCATAATATATATCTTAATCTACGTAAAGTAAATCTTGAAAAACATTCATATTTACATACATAAACCAAAATCCTTATTCCATAAAGGAACCTCATATTGCTTCCCTTAAATTTCACTTGTGCAATGTATAAGTAGTTTCCATAGTCCTACCTACACTAAGTAGTCTTTCAAGGAATCATGAAAATTATTCATACTCTTATCTTAGTTCATTTCCTTAACTTTAGGGATGCTTATCCATAACCGACATAGACCACGTGAGCTACATCAAATCCGGTGTCATAAAACCTCATACCGAAAAAAGGTATTATACATGCCAAGGTAGAATCATATATAATAGTTATCTAGGTGGATCAAAAAGATATAATCTATGGGGATTGGTAGTTAAGGGATATTGAGATTTCTTCTATAAACTCGACTATTGCTTTAGCGGAGAGGCTTCCATCTCATGAGTATCACTTCGATGACCAAACCTATTGCATTAACGCAGGGGTCTTTTCCTAATTGTGCATATCCACTTGGTTCTAAACTTAAACTCCCTCTTTAATATCTTTAAGCCTCTATTAATTATTAGTTCATAAGGTTAGGCTTTAGGTAGTTGCTCCCTCATACACCATATAGTTGAAAGGTTTCTAGAATGAGAATAGACTTTCTTCATAGAACATATATTATGTCAGAATGTCCTTTCACATAATTCTATCATTCATACATTCATGTGTGTGCGCATATGTATGTGAGAAATACTTTCACATAACACCTTTAAACAATACATGGTCATACTCCATTATTCATAAACATCACATGCATTATATGAGATAAAGGTGCATATGAGAACTACCCTTTTAATTGACACCATAAACATATCATACTCATAGTTAGGCATGGAGTGTGTATGTGTGTGTTCATATTGGTCAGCATGATTACATAAGAGCAACAACTTAGTTACTTAGGAAACACATACACATACACATGTATCTGTCAAGTCATGAACAACTTACGTATAAGACATTTAGGGAATTTAGACCACACACCCACATTATATCATAGGAAAAAATATCATATTTAACATTAGAATAAAAGACTACTAACATGTATAAGCTCACTTACTCATATAGGGTTCATATACGTTGGGTTCATTCTACAAGAGTATTCATCACAACTAAGCATATAGACCATACCTAACATTAACATGATCATTACATATACATAACATCATTAACACACCTAAATCATGATTCTAGAATGTAAGGTTACACATGACCTTCGTACTTGTGATAATGTTAGCCACAATTCACATTACATCTATTTCCTTCAAGGCCGTGGTGACAACATATACAAATAGACCAGAATGTAAACACTGCACCCATAAGTTGACCATACCATGCAATGTCTACTCAAATACTATAATTGGGAATTTAGGTCAACTTACCAATTCTCCAAGTTATGAACACCATTGATCATTTCTCAACAATTCATAATCAATTGGCATATATAGAATTAGGAAAAATCAATATAGTGAAACCTAATCATAATTAAATCATCATCTAATAAAGATCAGGGACCCATATTATAGGCTAAATTTAGATATTAAGGAGAACAAAAGTTTCATCATTGAATTGTATTGGAAATCATTCTAAAACCATTTCTTAATAATAAATACATCAATAGAATGACTTTGAAAACAATTTGACAATGAACACATCGATAGACTGAGAGATAACAATTTTGATCTTAGAATCATATTGGAAAACCTTTGAAAGAACTCCTTAGATGAAATGTTAAGTAAGCATAAAGGGTTACCATACGTTAATATAATAAAATCCCACACATTTGGAAAAGAAATCACTTCAAGATGCATCTTCTAGCTTGATCTTGAGTTTTGCCTCCCATTGAGGTTTTAGAGAATTTGGAAGAAGAAAGAGTTTTGGATTTTTGATTTTGTTATTGGGTATTTGGGTTTTGACTTGGGAAAGGGGTTAAATATAATCTAAAACACTTATCAACACACTCAAAATTTTCCACAATACTCCAATACTTAGTTGGACTATTAGATATGTCAAACTTGACATTAAAACTAGGCAACCAAACTTGGGAAGTGGCTGGGCGTCGCGGAGGCAGCTTCCAGTTCTTCCTCATGACCTATATGAGGCAGTGAGCCATGTGCCAGTTGCGCAACGCAAAGGCAAACTGAGTGCCAGTCAGGTGACGTGGACTGGGCTCCAGATTTTTCCTCTATTTGTCGAACATTTGGGTCTTTCTCGAGGACCCTTAGGATGGTCCTCTGGGAGTCGTACCCAAATAGTTTTCCCGTAAACATGTTTATTATGTCATTGGGGTCACCTCCACTGTCTTTTGACTCTAAATAACTCAGAAAACAAGGAAAAACTACAGGGACACACACAATTACAAAAATGACTAGTTTTCGAGCGTCTTTGTCTTTCTTTAAAGTTTGCCTCAAACATCATGAAATAAACTATTACATGTTCTTTATAACATTATTAAAAATTTAATAACTCATAAATCTCATGTGAGGCTCTAGTTCAACGTAGTTCATTTTGAGGGTCGCTACAATATTCCCCACATAGAAACATCATTCTCGAATGACACTAAAACCCTTCCAAGGACATAAAGACCCTAATAGCAGACCATAATATAGAACATCATATTTAATGCGCCATACATACAAGGAACACCAACTTCATATCATTATGCACTCAATGCAAAACAAATATGTAGAAAATATCTCCACAACTCACAGTGTACACATGCTTCATCATACTCTTTGCCATTTTGAGGAACTACCTTCTCCAACATTTAGGCATGATCATCATTTCATCATAAGGTTAAGCATATAATGGATTTAAAATTCACACATGGGCATAATACACACTTAAATTCATGAAAAATTTAAGCAACTCATACTAGATACATATTCATCATGAAACATATAGACCAACTACAATATTATAGTCTAAACATAATACCATCAAGGACATATCTGATATTACCATCTATAATTTTGTTCAAGGAGGAACTACCTTCTCCTAGTCACAACATACAATATACATACATGTCATTATAAATCTTATATGCAAACAATTTCAATGTAAATTCATGTAAGGAGCATATCTGCACTTTTAACGAAGGCACGCTCATATGCACATTCTTCATGCTAAGATGCACAACAACATGAGGAACATGGACTCTATCAACATACCTTGTTCATGAAATTGTGATTTTTCATAACATGCATAACATAGTGTCATTTAAGACATGCATAACATATGGAGAACATGCAAATTATACTCATATGCAAAACCCCATAACATGAACAAGCTACTAGGAACTCTTTGATTTCAAGCTTGAGTAACAATAGAAGGAAAAGATAGGGATATAAAAATCTTTACTACTGAAATCATCATCCCCCACTTAGAGTAAACCAATCTAAGAGAAATTCATCTCATACAAGAGAAATTGGACTTACCAATCTTTCTTAGTCAAGCAAAACATCCCCCTCTTGGGATTTAAGGGTTAGGAAAACTCTTTCTTAATATAACCTCATTCCCTTCTAAGAAGGAACCATTTCTTAATAAAATTTTCACTCACACTCCACTAGGTGAGAATTCAAGAGACCCAAATGAGTATCTAATTTCTCCACTTCTTATCCATCACCAAAAATGATTCTTAACATAAGGATGTTCAAGAGATCTCAAATTAGGATCATTACGGGCATGCATAATCTTACCATCTAGGCATATTATCCCCCACTTGGGGTAATCCTAATCACTTCTTCACAAATTCTTGCCCTTATCCACCAAGGATAAGGCAAGTAAAGATCAAACCTACATATTCCTCACATAAGAAGTTTTGACACCATTGAGGATTCCACTCCTAATCTCGTATCAAGGAGCTTACGAACCCAAACATCAAGAGGTACTCCTCAACCATCATTATTCCTCTAATTTTATCACCTAAAAGAACTCATAACAATCAGTTAGTTCATACTACACAACTACATGAGGCGTTACTACACCATAAATACCAAGGGTATCTTCATAATTTCATCACATCATACAACCAAGTCCTAGCAAGGTAAGTAGTTTCAGATTTGAGCATACAAGGGTCATTACCTCAGGTAATTCATATATAGCCTTTAGATAATTCTCCTTCCAACTTAGGACTAAAGAAATCCCAAATGCTAACTTATCACAAAACACATGTTGAGACTCTTAAGATCCGATACCGCATTTCTAGAGACTTAGGATAGCCATCCACTCTAGATAAAATCTTAGGGGTGAATGTAGAAGATTTTTTTCCATAGAGGCCTCTTCCTTTTCTTCCATGATTAGGGAAAGGTAGATTTTAGGTCATTTTTACCCACATCATCACCTTTGGTGGAAACTTCAAACCAATCATGCCTAGGTACAATCTATGCACTTTCTTTAGATGACCATACTTAAGATCAAACTTAAAATACAACTAACCACTTTAAGGTAGGTTAACATCTATTATCTTCTTCTTCCTATTAGTTAAGGGGTACATACATCCGTCTAAGTCAACCTTAGGACAATGCATAATCCCAACTTGTGGAATAAAACCCCTTCTTCCCTTTTTCCGCACTATTAGGGTAGGTTCATATAGGGACTGACTAACTAGTCATATGGGTTCTCCCACTAACTAGTAAACTTCCGAATCACCTTACAAGGTAAGTACACTACCTTCCCTAATTAGGAGCAATCCTATACAAAGGACTCCAATCCATACGAGGACAACTATGAAGCATTACTCGTATAAAAAGGCAACATCCATCTTTCACTATTTACCACTTTTCTCAAAAACCTTTCAAGCCTATACTATAAAATTATGCTATCATTATACACAACAATAAGGTAGATCATTATTCCAAAGAAGACTATATTAAACCATAGCAACTCTTATCAAACATAGAACTACATCATAACATAACTTTTCAACATATAACCTCAATTCTTATGGGTCACATATAGCCATAAATTGCATCACATCATAATATACAAAATTCACCTTTACATATACTCCTTAAGTAACTAAACCATAATAAGTGTAAAAAACTCACCTTTTCTCACTCAAGCCTTGAGACATCATCTCTTCCAAGAAATCACATCTAAAAGACCACCGGACATGGAAATATGAGAGATAGATCATATGAAGTTAAGCTCTATTGCACGACACAAGAGTAGTGAAGAAAGTGAAACTTCTATCTTCCGATAGTCTCTCGCTCATAGATGAATCGTGACTCACACCGATGTACAAGAATCTATTAGTCATGGAATTATGAGAGTTTAAAAACTAAGGTATAATCCCAAAACCTTATGCTATTATACCAATTAATATAACTACTAGGGATCACCCACTAGAAATTACCAGCATCGTCGACCTCTCAGAGGTCTTGGATTTTCTTAGAATTCATTCATCGCATATAAATAAAATTATCCAAAATGTAAAAAATTTCATAGTATAATATAATACTATAACATCCATTCATTTTATAAAATAAAAAGTAAATAGTTTACACACTAAGTCTCATTTGCCATCTTAGACTTGACACTAATACATAATCTTAATTAACCTCTTACCATGAAGATCCTAGAATAATAAAGACCCTCTTGAAGTTGGGGAATATATATTTCAAGCTCCTCAATTTAGGAAATATCTTATAGTCATCACCACCTACACTTTGTGTAAAAACATGAAGAAGAATGATATTAGTATAACAATGCACTATGTATGATAACTATGGAAAAACTTGAGTTAAGTGGACATTTAGTTAAAAATCATGCATAATGTATTAATAGTAATACTTCATGAACACTCCTACAATAAGCACAATATAGTTCACATACATCACATAGACATGGATGTTCATGCATAACAACACTCAAAACCATTTCAAAACATTTAAGGCACATTTATTTAGTCAGAATCTACACATATGAACCGTCACCTAAGACAACCTCCAAATCTCACTAATGAAATGTACAAGTAGCAACCCATAATACTACTCCCACCAATCGATCCTAGGAAATCACCCTAGACTTAGGCACGTCTCATTCAATAACATACCACAACTGTATTTAACCTTAGACATAAGGCCATCATAATTCATTAATGATCACATAAGAACTCTTTCATTCACTACATCTTAGTTATAAATCATTCAATTCATATCATAAGTAAACCACCCTCCCAACCACTTCACAGGCTTACTTGTGCAAAGTACACATGTAATCCCATACCCTAAAATATACCAAGTAAACCCATTTAGAAGCCATAAGTGTAATTCACATGCATAATCATAATTCATGCTTGCACCTAAGTAAATTAAACTTTGACAGATATTCATATTTACATACATGAACCATAAGCGTTATTTTATAAAGCAACCTCATCATCAGTTCCCTTATATTCCAGTTGTGGAATGTATAAATAGGGTCCATAGTCCTACCTACAGTAAGTAGTCTTTCAAGGAATCATGATAATTATTCATAATGTTATCTTAGTTCATTTTCGTAAGTGTAGGGATGCTTAGCTATAAGCGGCATAGACCATGCGAGATACATGGAATTCAGTGTCATATAACCCCTGACTGAGAGAAGGTGTTCTACTTGACAAGGTAGAACCATACATAATAGATATCTAGGTGAATCCACTAGTTATAACCTACGGGGGCACGTAGTTAAGGGTTAGTGAGATATATCTAGGTGAATCTACTAGTTATAACCTACGGGGGTACGTAGTTAAGGGATAATTAGATTGCTTCTAAGAACTCGACCTATTTCATTAGCAGAGAGGCTTCCATCTCATGAGTATCACTTGAATGACCAAACCTATTACATTAGTGGACGGGTCTTTTCCTCATTGTACATATCCACTTGGTGGTAATCTAAAACTCCCTAACTAATATCTCTAAGCGTTTAGTAATCATTAGTTTATAATATTAGGCTTTAGGAACTTTGTCCCTCATAAATCACATAGCTTAAATGTATCTACGATAAGAATGTGCTTCCATCATAGAACCTGTATAATGTGACAATGTCCTTTCACATAATTCTATCATTCATGCATTCATGTGTGTGTGCATACATATGTGAGAAATAATTTCACATAAAGCCTGAAAACAACACATGAGCATACTCCATTATTCATATACTTCACATGAATTATATGAGATAAAGGTGCAGATGAGAACTACACTTTTAATTAATAATATCAATATATGATACTCATAGTTATTCATGGAGTGTGTGTGTTCTTATTGATTATCATGATCACATAAGAGAAACAACCTTGTTACTCAGGAAACCACCCTTCAAATGTATTCATTCAGTCATGAACAACTCACATATAGGACATTTAGGATAGTTAGACCATACACCCACATTATATCATAGAAGACAAGATCATATTCATCATTAGAATAGAAGAATCCTAACATGCATAAGATAACATATTCATATAGGGTTCATATATGTAGGGCTTCATTTTACAAGACTAGTAAACCTGTAGTCTACACGTAACCCTAGCATGATCATTGCATATACATAGTATCATTAACACACCTAGATCATGATAATAGAATAAAAGGTTACACAAGACCTCCATACTTATGATCATCATAACCACAATTCACATTACATCTATTTCCTTGAAGGACATGAAAACATTATAAAGATATAGACAAGAATGTAAACACCGCCACAAAAAACGGACAATACCACGCCATATCAACTCCAATACTATAGTTAGAAATTTAGGTCAACTTACCTATTCTCAAAGTTACTATAACCATTGATCAATTATCAATAATTCATAATTAATTTACATATATAAAATTAGGGCAAATAAATAAACAACAAACTAATCACAATTGAATCATCATCTAATCAAGATCACAAGACCCACATTATAGGCTAACTTGAGAGATGACGAAGATCGTGAGTTCTTCATTGAATTGTATTGAAAATCATGTTAAACGGTTTATTAATCATAAATACATCATTAGAATGACTATGAAAACAATTTGAAATGAACCCATGGCTAGATTGAAAGATATCAATTATGACCTTAGAATCATATTGGAAAACCTTTGAAAAAATTCCTCAGATGAAAGGTCAACTAAGGATCAAGGGTTACCATACCTTATTAGAGGAAAGTCCCACACATTTGGAGAATAAAGAAATTCAAGATTCCTATTCTAGCTTGAAGTTCAGTTTTGCCTCTAATGGTGGTTTGAGAGAATTTGGAAAAGAAGAAAGTTTTGGATTTTTGTTTTCTTATTGGGTACTGGGGTTTTGACGTGGAAAAGGGGTTCAATATGAACTAAAAACAGTAATCAACTGACTCCCAAAGTTCCCAAAATACCCCCATACTTATTCGGACTACTAGACATGTAAAACATGACTTTAAAACGATGCAACCGAATCTTAGAATTGGTTGTACATTGTGTAGGCACTTTCTAATTCTGACTCACGGAATATGTGAGGCACTAGGCCTCGAGTGAGTAGAACGACACGGAAGCAGACTAAGTACAAGGTGCGCAACACGGATTGGGATCCATATTTTGCCTCTACATGCTTCCTTTGAAAGCTTCTTTGTAAAATGTTTGGGTCTTCCTCAAGGACCCTTAGGGTGGTCATCAGGGAGTCGTACCCAAATGTTTTGACCCTAAACACGTTTACTAAGTCACTAGGGTCACCTTCACTATTTTTAGACTCCAAAAAATACAGAAAAACAAGGGAAACCTACAAGGATACACACCAACTCAAAAACGACTAGTTTCTGGACGTCTTGGTCTTCTTTTGATGTTTGACCTCAAACATCATCAAACCAACTATTAAAAGTAGTTTCTAACCTAATGTGAGTGTCTAGTTTAATCTAGTTCATTTTGAGGTTTTTTATACGTGGTTTTTGACAGAGGCTCAACTTTTGAGGCTAAACTCCCATAGATAAGTATTGAGCCACGCTCTCCAAACGACTGTGCATCAACTAGGCTACTAGCCATTGCTTTGGGTCGTGGTTTAAAACTTCTTGTGGCAATTTATTTTAAAGTCTTGGGTCCTCCTCAAGGACCCTTAGGGTGGTCCTTGGGGAGTTTTATCAGGGCGTTTCGACCCTAAACATGATCAAATAGGTGCTAAAGTCCGTCTTAATACATTTGAACACAAAACAACACATAAAACATGTAAAGTCATAGTAGTACACACAAGAATAGTTTCCGAACATCTTCGTCGTTCTTTGAAGTTTAACTTCCAAGCTATCAATAACTAACCTTTAAGACTATTCTTCATCATTTCAACACATTGTTAATTCATGAAACACATTCAAAAATCTTGTTTTACCTAGTTCATTTTGAGGGTCTTTACAATCTCCCGCACATAGAAAAACATTCGTCCTCGAATTACACTAAATACCTTCAAGGACTAATAGAATCTACTAGAAGATCATAACACACATCATCATGGACATAACATTCAAATGTAATACATTAAACTTACAATGAACACTAACTTCACATTGTTTTGCACTCTAAGCAATACAATCAAATTCCAACTATTTCTACAATTCAAATTGCACACATACTTCATCATTTTCATTGCATTTATGGATAAACTACCTTCTCCAACATTATACATGCTCATTATGTCATTATAAAGCTCAATATGTAACAACTTTCAAATCACACATCGACATATAAACGTAACAACTCATGAGGCAATTAAGAAAATATCATTAGATACACATTGACATGAGAAATATAAATAAACTACCAATCTACTCATGTAACCATGATATCATCAAGATAATGAAAAACATCATATTATCCATGGCACTTATGATATGAGGAGGTCATGCAACTCATACTCATATGCAAGAATCCCAAACATAACCAAACTACTAAGAATTTGGTCTCAAGCTTGAGTAAGAATAGAATGAAAAGATAAGGATATCAACCACCTTACTACTGAACTCATTCTCCCCCTCTTAGGGTGAACTCATCAATGAAAAAATAAAAAAATAACCATAAGGAACTACTTACCGGGGTGTTCATTTTGGATAACCTCTTTTGTAAGTTTATAGCATATAGAAATTGTTCTTCATTTAGGTATTGGGATCCGAACCATCTTAAATTATCTTGGTTAGTCTCCTTCCCATTTGCTTAGAGGACCAGGCAACATCCCAAAAATACATACGTACAGGTAAGACACTTAACCAAGTGTTTCTACCCATATGTAGTACACGTAAATATCTCATATGTATATCCACATCCACTCCTTGCTTGAGAACATTGATTGGGAACCCTATCCTTATTCCCCATGGAATAATCTTGATTATAAAACCTTAGCTTAGACTTAGGTTGACTTGGTTCATCTGACCTAGCTATCTTCCTATCTCTATTCATCTTCCAAAGCATGGACTCCTCAATTTCTTGAGCATACACCATGAGTCTAGAGATATACATATCATGATTGAACATTGTTGTAGGACACTCTTTCAACCATACTTGACACCCCCATCAACAAGTTTTTCATTCTAGCCCTAGAGTTGGCTACCAAGGTTGAGGCTCACTAAGAGAGTTGGGTGAACTTTAAAGAATACTCCTTCACACTCATTCCTCCTTGACGAAGGTTCATGAATTCTACTAAATTTTTCTCCCTCAATTGTATAGGGAAAAACCTATCAATAAAGGTCATCTTAAACACTCCGCAATCAACTGGGAATACCCTTACAGATCTTTCATCCCTTCATTGCTCTAAGCACACTTGTGCCACATTCTTTAGTTGGTACGCAACTAGTTTCTGTTTTCTCCCTAGGAGTCACTCCCATACAATCTACTACCTTGAATACCTCATTTATTAAGCCTTGTGGATCTTATCCACCTTAGTGACATGAAATGTAAGAGGATTCATCCCTATGAAATCCCAAATTTTAGAATCGTGAGTACTTGCATTAGGGTTCCCTTGAGGTCCAACTCCTAGGTTAGCTTGGGAAACCACATGATTAGTGAAGACTTAAGCATTAACAATCTTGAGTTGGATTGAAGATCTAAAAGTAGCTCTTCTATATACATTAGATATATTCCCTTCAATATTTGGGCTTAAGGACGTTGGGGCACTTAAGGGGGAACTGCCTCGTTTACATTCTCTTGGTTAGCTATAACGACTTGCTCACCCCGGGGAAGAATGCACCATACAAGAGTACTGAAGAAAATCAAACTTCTATTATGTTATAGCCTCTTGCTCATAGATGTGTAGCGAATCACACCGATGAACAAGACATTACTTGATGAGGCTTATCAGAGTATGGAACCTAAACTATTTCCCAAAACCTTGCTCTTGATACAAAGTATATAACGAACCAAGAGAACCCCTAGGCATTACATGGCATACTCGACCTCTCGGACGTCTTGTATAAGCCCCTTAGCTTTCATTCATTACACAGGTAAGAAAAGTAGTGCGGATTTAAAAGTTTTCACAACATACTACTAATAAAACTCTTTCATAAAATGAAAGGAGCAAAGTCTCATAATAACAGGCCAACATAGACACGTCTTAACATCATAGGGTCACGACCCTTTACATTGAAATAAACATACTAAGTATTATACAAGTCTTTAAAATAAAAATTTAAAAAATAAACATAGATCATGTCCTCAATTATATGAGGACATACAAACTTTTAAGAGAAATCAATTGAAACAGTCCGAAAGTCCATGACTCAATCTAGAGCCTAGCATGTACAACTAAGAGTTGTAACACTATTTATAACCTAAAATAATGTATTTATACTAATTGGGATGTGTTAGAGTAAAAATGTCAAGAAATGTCCATGACATCCAGAGACTAGTGAAATAGAGGTTAGTGTGATTTGACATGTTTCATTGGGTTTTAATAGTCAAAATTTAATAAAATATGTAGATTTTTTTTAAATATTATTAGAGTGTTTTTAGGGGAAAATTGTTCGGGTACGACTCTCAAAAGACCACCTTAAGGGTCCTTGGAGGAGACCCTTGCAATTGACCCAAAACTGTCAAACTTGACAATGCACATCTACGAGCCAAATGACGAGCCGTCATTCGATCGACGAGCCATCGATGTATTCTTAGGTAGAAACTTATACAATTCTCCAAAGTGGTCCATAAACCAGTCTCTCATCCAATCAAAACCTTGCCAGTATGGGTCATTGATGGACCTATGGACCGTAGGTCGAGGTCTCATAGGTAGGGTTCTGTGTTGACTTTCCAAATTAAGGAGTGAATTAATTACTTATTTATTTAGGTTGTTAATTAAGGGTTTGGGGTGTTTAATTTAATTAATTAAGGGACTATATAACACCTAACCCTCATTAAACTAACTCAACATCCCATATTTCCCCAAACCCACCTAGCTCTAACTTCCCTACTTCCTATCTCCCCAAACATCAACCTCCACTCAATAACACTAGGGCTCCAAGTTAAGGACGAATTTACCAACGATTTTAAAACTAAATTCATGGAGATATCCTCACTAAGGTAGGTTTCTTTCACTCTTGGGAATCCTTCAACCAAGAGGCTCATTCACCTATGGGTTACAAAACTTCCAAGATTAGGTTTAAAATCTAGACATGAGTTCTTCTTTAAAAATGAATCTGTTATTCAATTATGATGATTTATGCTATTTAATCAGTGTTTAATTAAGTATATGGTCAATTGTTGGTAATCACTAGAGATTTCCCCTTGAACCCTTGATTTTCCCTAAACCCTTTTGTGTCTTGAATTCCTATGGTAATTATGGAAGATTATGAATGTTATATTTTACTTCTTCAATTTACCTTGCTTATGAAATGGTTGTGTATTCCTTGATAATTAAAGCATGGAGGAAATGAAAGGGCAAGAAGGTATTTATATTGATTCTTCTCCACTCAATTATTAAATATCAGATGATTAGATAGTAATACTCTTATGACTAATGTTTGGTTTTGATGTTGATGAAAAATATGCCTCTTCATTAACCTAGACAATTGAATTAGCATTGAAGTATGTGTACATGTTATGATATGATTATTATATGATTGAATGTAGATTCTCATTATTATAATGAAGTGTTAAGTGAAAGGTGAACTCACTTGATTAGTGGTTTCCAATGTGAAATGATCGTTCTCACTTCTAATGACCTATGAGCTAACTAGAAGAGACTAATTTTAACTTGTATGATTAAATAATATGGTTACTAAAGGCAATAAATACTTAGCATCGAAAGGGAATGTAAATGAGATGGAGGTCTCATGTCTAGTAAGTCCAGCCTCCTTAATGGATTTCTTCATGTCTAGTAAGTCTGAATTCCCAATATATGTGTTATATCATGAAGAGGAAACCTCCGCCTCTAGCAATTCAAGTTTTTTAGTAGCAATCTCTTGACCCTTAACTATGTGCCCAAATAGGTTTATATCTTAGTGTATCAACTTAGATAGTAATGTATGATATGTTACACCTTAGGCAACTGTTGACCCTCTCTTTTCGGTGTGGGAGGAGAACACCACATTTCATGTAGATCACATTGTCTAATGTCGGTTATATAACTTATTTCCCTAGAGAAAAAGTAAATGGATACGTTAATTGTGTGAGCTATTATTGGGGTTATCTTATATGTTACGACATAGTGCGAGGAAGGATATCAGATTTCACTTGTACGTTGCACATGCCGGATCCTCAAGGATAATCTTAGTAGTGTACTTGTATGTTTAAGTTGATTATATCATATGTGTATGTCAAGCAATATATGATCGTATGAACTAAGCATGTTGTGATGAAATATGAAGTTATGATATATGTATGAAGTAGCTGGCTCAATGTGATTCTTAGCTTTGGATAGGATTATGAAGTTTTATTCGTGGTATTGCACATGTATATTCTTGACTTGCTTATATGTTGGGTTGAATTATGATGTTCCATCTATGTGTATGTTGAGTTAATTGACACTAAGAATGGTTTGACTAAATTGTTCCTTTTCTCATGCATTTATGATTTTATGCATCGGAACCATACTTAGTACATTAGTTTTGTACTAACCCATTTCTTCCGTTTTCCAAGAAATAGTCAGTTCGTGACATTGAATTGTCTTGAGGCTCAAGCAATAAGGCTTGGACTAGTTTCTCCTAGTATTGGTAGGTCCTAAATGTTTGAGAAAGTTACCATTTCACTATTATAGCTATGTTGTTGTTATGTCTAAGACACTATTTCATTCCTTTATCGTTTAAGACTATTGATGTAAACCTATGGCATATAGAAGTTGTAATGGATATGACTATGTTGTTCTCTTCCATATGGTTTAGTGTGAGAAAATTTTATTCAAGTATATATTATGTATTGGTTATATTGTCTAATCGAGAAACCTATGTATTCTTCCCTAAGAGAGGAGTCTATGTAAACTCCATATTTGATACATGATAAATATATGCATGTAAACCTCACTATGTAAAGACTTAAATATATCTGGATTTTTGACCTATGATATGTTATGACGAACGCTAAGGGCTTTTCTAAGTCCTCATTGAGAATGAAGACACCGATTACGACTAGGGGTGCTCCCCGGTCATTTCATACTTGGATTAGAGCATGAGGTTTAAGTAATCTAGGATTGATGTCTCAGTTAACCACGTTTACATAGAGTCTTGTTCATGGGTGTGAAGCGAACCACACTTGTGAATGAGAGGCTATGTGATAATTAGAAAATTTTCATCTTCTTGATAATTTTAAGACGTGCCTCAAGAGTCTTAGATCTATATGTCCTTTTTATTAATCTCTTTCTTGTGTTTATAGGCAAAGAATACATGAAGGAACAACTCTCGAAGGGCTGAGGAGGAGAATGCGAATGTGGCGGTTCATGCTAAAGCTCCTACTGAAGAAGGGCATATGTCTAATGTGGAGATAAGGGAGGCCATTCAAAGGTTGACTCAAGTGATGGCTACTTATGTTTTAAGGGATAATAGGGTGCAAGTGAAGCCCAATGCTAGAATCACCGTGTTAAGGATAAGGGATTTCACAAATATGAATCCTCAGACCTTCTTTGATTCATAGGTAGAAGAAGACCCACAAGGGTTCCTAGATGAAGTATTCAAAGTGGTGGATGCCATGGGTGTGATTTCTCAAGAAAAGGCGAAACTAGACAGTTGTCAACTAAAAGATGTGGCTCTAGTTTTGTATGAATAATGGAAAGAGGAGAGGCTAGTTGGAGAAGGTCATATCACTTGGGGAGCTTTCAAGACAACTTTCCTTGATAGATTCTTTCCATTGGAACTAAGGGAAAGAAAGATACAAAAATTCATAGATCTTCACGAAGGGAATACGAGTGTGAAGGAGTATAGCCTAATGTTCACTCAGCTCTCAAAGTATGCTCCCATTATAGTGGAAGATTATAGGGTTAAAATGAAATTTTTGTAAGCAGGAATCTGATATTGTGGTTAATAAGTGTGGGTCAGCTATGTAGATTCCTACCATGGACATCTCTCGTCTCATGGTTCATGCCGAGCAAATTGAGGAAAAAAAGCTTAAGCAAGTCTGTAGGGAGTTCAATAAAATAAGAGTTGAAGATGGAAATTCTTCCAAGACTAGATTTTAAGTGCAAGATAAGCCAAGCTTAAAGAGGACCCAAAGAAGAATCAATTTTATGCTCTTTGATCTAGGGGTGAACAAGAGATCTCTCCCGATATTGTAACCAATATGTTACTATTATTCTCTGTTGATGTTAACATTGATGCATTAACTGATTTCTTGAATGAACCTTTTACGGTGTCTACCTCGGTGGGTGACTTGGTTATTGGTAGAAGAGTCTATTGGAATTGTTCTATAATTTTTACCAATAATGTTACTCATGTTATATTGGTTGAAGTTTATAGGTTTGATTTTGATGTGATTTTTGGTATAGATTGGCTTCACGCTTTTTTGCTTGCATAGATTGTAGAATAGGGGTAGGCAAGTTCAATTTTCCTAATGAACACGTCTTAGGGTGAAAGGGGGAAAATTTAACTCCTACAGGTCATATAATTTCTTGTATAAGAGCTTGTAAGATAATGTTCAAAGGGTATCTATAACATAAAGTAAGGGTCAAAGATCTAGACTCCGAAGTCTCTGCTATTGAGTTGCTTGGCGTATTCAGGGCCTATTCGAAAGTCTTTCAGGATGACTTACACGAAATTCCTCAAAAACAGGAAATTGATTTTGGTATTGACTTATTACCGGATACAAAACCTATATCAATCCCTCCTTACCAGATGGCCCCGGCCAAATGAAAGGAACTTAAGCTTCAACTTAAGGATTTACTAGATAAAGGCTTCATACAACCTAGTATTTCTTCATGGGGTGCTCTGGTTTTGTTTGCAAAAAAGAAGGATGGTCCCCTTAGGATGTGCGTTGATTACCATCAACTAAATAAGTTAACCATAAAGAACAAGTATCCTCTCCCTATGATTGACAATTTGTTTGATCAACTTCAAGGGGCAAGTTAATTTACTAAGATTAAGTTGATGTCAGGATTAACCAACTTAGGGTGAGGGGTGAAGACATTCCGTAAATTGCTTTTTGAAGTAGGTACGGTCAATATGAGTACCTAGCCATGTCATTTTAATTAACAAATGCCCCGACGGCTTTTATGGACATAATGAATAGGGTGTTTCGAAAGTACCTTGATTCATTTGTAATTGTCTTTGTTGATGATATCTTGGTGTATTCTAAGAGTGAGGATGAGCATATGGGCCATTTGAGGGTTGTTTAGTAATTCCTTAAGAACATCGACTCTTTGCTAAGTATAGTAAGTATCAATTTTTGTTAAGATCGGTTGCTTTCTTTGGACACATTATTTCATGTAAGGGTATAGAGGTTGAAAAGAAGAAGACAGAAGCAGATGGAAATTGGCCTAGACATCTAACTCCCAACGACATAAGGAGTTTCTTAGGATTAGCAGGGTACTATAGAAGGTTTGTCGATGGTTTTTCCTCTATTGCATCTCCTTTGACATCATTAACCCAAAAGAAGATCAAGTATGTGTGATCAGAGGTTCTTGAAAGAAGCTTTCATCAGTTGAAAATGAATCTAAGCTCCACTCCGATATTTACTTTATCGGAGGGTACCAAGGGTTTTGTAGTGTATTGTGATGCTTCTAGAGTAGTTTTGGGTTGTGTCTTCATTTAATATTGTAAGGTGATAGATTATGCTTCTAGGCAACTCAGAAAGCATGAGAAAAACTATCAAACTCATGATGTTGAATTGGTGGTCGTGGTATTTGCCTTGAATATGTGGAGGCATTATCTTTATAGGGTACATGTGAACGTGGACAACATGGTTGCGGATACTCTAAGTTGTATGACAATGGGTAGTGTGTCTCATGTATAAGAAGCTAAGAAAGACCTAGTGAAAGATGTTTATAGGTTGACTGGTTTTGGTGTTTGGCTACAAGATTCTCAAATTTGTGGTTTCGTGGTCCATCATTGCTTGGAATCGTATTTAGTTATTGAGGTGAAGTCTAAGCAACATCTTGATCCATTATTTATGGAGTTGAAGGAATAGGTTCTTGGTAAGTTTAGTGAGTCATTCTCCTAATGGGGGGATGGGGTGATTAGGTACCAAGGTAGGTTGTGTGTTTCGGATGTTGATGATTTGAGAAACATAATTTTGGAGTAAGATCATAGTTCCCGATATTCTATTCGGTTGAGTGCCACCAAAATGTATCGTGATCTTCAAGATATCTATTGATGTGATAGTGTGAAAAGGGACATAACCCGGTTTCTGGCTAGGTTCAGTAGTTGTCAAGAAGTAAAAGCCGAGCATCAAAAGTTGGGTGCCTTGACTCTAGTTATAAATTTGCCGACTTGGAAGTGGGAACACATTAACATGGACTTCGTAGTGGGTTTGCCTCGGACATAAATACAAAATGACTCAATATGGGTTATTGTTGATAGGTTGACAAAATCTTCTCCCTTTATCCCCCTTAAGTATACTTTTTCAGCAAAAGTTTATGCTAGAATAAACATTAACAAGATTATAAGTCTGCATGGGATTCCGTTGTCCATAATATCTGTTTTAATCGGAAAAGGAAAAAACATTTGTTTTTGAAGAGTTTCTGACTTATTAAAGAGTCGCTACTTTATTTTAAAGAAAATTAATAAAAACGGTTGTTTTCAATAACTTAATAGAGAAAATCATTTGAAAACAATTTGAAGGGTTCGGGGATTCATATTTATGTTTTATGAAGGTGTTAAGCACCTAAAACATCCGATTGATGCGGTTTTTCGGCAACTAACTTAGTTGGAAAAACATTTTGTCTAACTTGACTTTTTGAGTTTTGAGAATTTATTAGATACTGTTTGAAATGGATTTTAGTTTTCATCTTAAATGAAACATCTAGCTGAAAATTATTATCTTAAACTTGTTTAAACTTGACCCAACTTTAAATTGCTAAAATATTACGACGCTTTACGGGAATCAGATTCTTTTAACATTAAAATTAATAGCACATAAATATAAGCAACTAGACGATATGGAAAATAGAGAGAGAGAGAGAGAGAGAGAAATTGGGTCAATGTCCGGGTTTTCTGTACGCCTTGACAAGATTTTGGATCCACCTATTTGCGGGTTTTTGCCCACTTTCTTTCGGGTTTTCAACCCATTTTCTTTTGTACCTTTCCTAGTCTAAACAAATGATAATACAAAGTAAATGCAGAAAATTAAAAAACGACAACGACTTAGGCCTATTACAAACAAAAATGCAAAATCATAAAATAAAATCTTGTATCAAAATCTCCCGCTCCCTGCTTTGCTTCAAAATTTCAAACTTCCAAATCCGCTCGTTGGTTTTCTTAGTTGAATCGATGTAGGAATTAGAGCCTTTAAATCTCTTTTGGAAAATGAAGGAAGGGAGAGAGTTCATGACCTCAGATGGATATCACATGAAACAAACAATGATGATGATTAGAATATAAGAAACGGAGCAGAAGGGGTATAACTAGGATAAAATGGATTTTGATTAAAGCTAGGGCCATTGAAGCAATTTGAATTGAGCTATGCATGTGACTAGGGAAAACACAGTGAACCAAACAAAATATATAGAGTCAAAAGGGCAAATCACGATATTTGGTGGTACTGCCATATACACACATATACACCTGATGAGCGAATTGCCTTTCAAGAAAGTGCAGCCAATAACGATGGAGAAAAGGAAATGCATGGTTAGCAGACATAAAAACCCATTGTTAGCATCATTAACCATATTTAACACAATACAAGGATGCTAATCTAACATGCTAAAAGACATAGCACCATGGACCGTAGTAGAACACACTTTTAAAACACTTCAGAAGTTCGTTAAATCGATTCATTAAAAATAAAATAACCATCGATAGTCAAAGTCTAGCAAGCCTATTTTTGAGCTAATATACTGGTCACAAAAAAAACGCATAATAAGGTAATGTCGAGAGAATGACAAGGTTAGACAGAGATATCATGCCAAGTAAAATGGAACCATCTTATGGGAAATTCCTTCGAAAGGCAAGAGGATTATACAATTTTCACCTCATACTCATAGGGCTACACGCAATCTGCCTAGGGATATACCTTTAAGACGAAAATGATTATTGATTTTAAATGTAAGACGAATAAAATAAAACCTTTATTAACAAATTTGTATAAACAAGCACTACCTTTAACTAAAGGAATAAACCTAATTTAAATGAGGGAACAAATAACACAATATCGACAGTCTTTCAAGGTTTCCTTAAGACGATATGCCCACAAGTTTAAAAAAAAAGAGTATGAAACAAACGCAGACGAACAAATTCCAATGTACAAATATGAATATTATTGACTCAAATGAAAACCAACGATAATAAAGACATGTTGATAACCTTACTTAGACAAAGGAAAATGAAATCCGAAAACTAACAAATTAGAGAAATCAAGGCCAGTGAAACCAAAGAAGTCATGTATGAAGTTCGAGCTTGTCAAACAGGAAATCACACGCTGAATATAGTTTTAGTAAACCCTGCTACTAATTTGTATGTGTTTCAAAATAGGCTAGTCTAAAACTCATACTTAAAACTTACGAGAGCATAGAACATTGAATCAGCCACGCACAAGATTATACTAATCAAAAATAAATTATCAAAAATAAGACAATCCTCATAATATTAAACAACATATCCCAGGAAAATGCAACAAACAATCACATAAAGGGTAATCTAAAGCATTGAGTACAAAGGAGAGCGATTGCTGCTTCGACCAAAACAAAGATATTAAGCCGAATCAGTCCCTACTAGAATAGCTGTGAACAGCTGACTAGTAATCAACAAGATAACTGCAACAAATAAACTTCTGCCAGTGCAGAATGATATCACTCTTTTTGAACAAAGGGAAAACACCGACAAAACATCATAAAAGAGAGAGTGCTACCTTTTCACGGGAAGCGAACGAGGACAAACTAGTTGAGGATCAATTCTTCACCACCAAAATGTGACCATGAATCTAAAAATTCCAAACAAGGACCTGGGCAGAAAATTTAATTCCCCCGCTGAAATCTGATAGCCTCTATTCTTGTCGGTGAATTTAGTGTATATTTAGAGTATAATTTTTTTCTTTAACCTTTGTATATCTTTGAGCGAAAAAAACATAGAAAAAAAGGAAAAAAGAGCTCCATGTAAACAGTTAGTTAATGATAATATATAGGATTGAAAATTACGGTTGATTTGGGGGAGGGGAAACGGAGGGCAAAATCGTCTACTGGCCCTAAAACGAATTCAAATTCTTCAACCTTATCTTCAAAAAAAATTCCATTTTCCCACTTCGCAACAGATACCACATGAGAGAGGGCGAGTTGGACGGTTGATTCGTCTCCATTGTCTTTGAAACGCTGCGCGTCTCAATCCTAAGGCTGCAAGGGCGAAACAAGCAGGTGCTTTCTGTTGCTGTGAGTCGTACTATTCTTGTCTTTTCCCTCAACAAAAAAAGTATTTGAGCTTCTGGATAGGAATGAAGGACAAAAGAGGTGAGAGATCGAGACACGTGGTTCTTTATATGAATAAGGGAGAAGGAGGAGGTCACGCGATTTGTGCTTGGATCAATTTCAGGATTCTGATCGAGGTTCAGGGGTTTTAGCACAAATTTCTCTCTTAGGGTGGGGCAAGTCTGAGGGGAGAAGTTTGAAGAAAAGGTCAATTTGGGTTGGGAGAGGGAAAAAGAGAATTTGGGCTGGAAGAGGGAATATGAAAAAAAAAGTGAGCCATATAGCATTTTGCGCGCATTGGGAAAGGCTTCAAGCGGTGGGCTGGGAATTAGAATATTGGACTGAATCTGGGGCAAAAGAATTTGGCTGAAGGGAAATAACTAACAAAAGTCCAAAATCGATTTGTTCAAAAGGATTAAAATTATCCGGTAACTAAATATACTGAATACAATAAATTAATTAAACAAGCTTCTTAATCTTAACGAAATAAATAATTGGGGTGAAAATCTAATTATTTCAATCGTTTGAGAATTAGAAAGCTCGTGAACTAATTTTGTCGGAGAGGGTTAAAATTGGATGTCAACAACAGTTCCTCATTTTACTCGGATTGATGCAAAAATGCGAGGAAAATGAAAATGACCTATCCTATTTTGACCGACCACATATTAACCTTTAGGAAACGGTTCGTACGGACTTTAGGAATTATGGTCGAACTCCGGGAGTTTCCTATACATCTCAGGCTATATGAGAATTCAGGCCAGTTGTAGTTCAACATGCCCAATTCAACACGCGATTTTGAAAAAGTGAAAAGCCATCTCGATAACGAATTATGAAAGGATCAAAATGTTCGAGAATAAGATTTAAGAGCAAATGTTGGAATACAGCCGAGTTTTCTAGTTTGAGCTCGCCTACATATCCTTAAACCTTAGGAATCAGGCTGCCTATAGTTCGACTCAATCGGCTGAAAAGAAAATCTATTATGCTAGATAATTTTTGGTTACAGACAAGTGACAAATCAACTGAGTATTAAAAGGAGGCTTGTAACCTCTTAGACATGAATGTGGTGCACTTCACACCCATAGTTAAGAACTACTACGGACATAATTTCCAAGGCTCTTGGTGCATTGTCACTAAGATTGAGAATTTTTTTCCGGCAGATAGAAATTTCCGGATGCAAGACCGAAACGGACAAAACTAAAGAAAAACCCACATACCTTCTGATAGGGGTGTGGTTTGATTGTTATAGAAGTCGCTCCTCTGCTCGGGTCATAAGAGTTTGAAATTCCTCTTCGGACTATGTCCCAGTTCGCTGCTAAGAAAAAGTTCTACGTTGTGCTGCATCCCTTTTGATGTCGTCTGCACTTGTGTGTTATTTGATAATAAAATAAATGACCCCTCCGAGTAATGCATTATATCATATCTGATGACATGATGCAAATGACGTCCTTTACGGAAACCATAAATTCTTCCTTAAAATTTTCACTTGATTCAACTTCGAATCTAGCTGGACGTTCTTTATAAATTTTAAGGTTGTCAGAAATTGATTGAAATAAAAAAATCATATTCCCAAGTCTCTGATATAAACGATATAAAATGATTCTTCCTTCTTGGAAAATATTGATTCAGGGACAATTTTCTCCTCCTTTGACTTCTCCATATTCATCTATGGGAAGAATTTGCTGATTTCAGAGCAAAGTTATAAACTTGCATCCACAGAAAAATTGTTAGTTTTAAAAACGAACTGATGTGTGTCGACTTCTTCAATTGTCTGCTCTTTGTCCTACTATCTCTGGTTGATTTCCCGATCTCCTAACTCTTCATAGATGAGACAAAATATTTAATGCCAAAACAAATGAAATGTAAAGGGAAAAAATTTAAGAAAACTAAATTTTTCAGAAATAGTATCCGAAAAAAAAAAGTTTATTGCAATGTCATGTCATATCAAGCTTAACAAACTTCTTTAAGTATGATGCTTGGAGGTTTATTTGATTATTCGCTGGGGAGTTTCCAGAGTTACTACGGACATGTAGATGAACCCATGCTGAAATTTTGAGACCATCCTCAAAAATTCTGTCCCAGTTAACTGTCTTACCTATCTTTGCACTGTAAATAAGTAGATTGCGGAATTTTTTAGGTCTTCTCAAAAATTCAGTCCCCGTTGCAAATCTCGAAGTACCTTTAGTCTTGACTTGTTGAGGAAGAGTCTTCTTCTCGCGAAATTTTGAGTTCCTCTCTAAAATTCTGTCCCAGTTGCTATTGTAAAGAGGAATAGAAATCGTACGGGAGATATGACCAACCATTGTGGCTCCTACGTATCCCATTGAGTCAGGAATCAGGTAAAACGTAGTTCCCCTCCTCAAATGTTGAAAAAATAAGAAAAATTACAAAGAAACCGACCGAGGCCGACATAGGCCGCCTACGTATCTCATTTTTGAAATTTCAGGTCGACTGTAGTTCATACAAAGAAATATTTGAAAGGGATAAATGGGTTGACCGAGGCCATCACAGGCTGCCTATGTATCTCATTCTTGAGAATTAAGATTAGACATAGTTCATTACAAGAGTGATAAGAATTGATGAAAAACAAATACAAGCAAACAAAATGATTACAAGTAAGTAACATAAATGCAAATCGAATCTTCACACACAATATCTCTTGATAGAATCTAAGTTGATCTGTTTCGGCCATATAGTTCCATCAATATCCGACAGTACCAAAGCACCACCAGATAATTCTTTACGAACCATGTAAGGACCTTGCCAGTTTGGTGCTAACTATTCTCTATACTCGTCTTGATGAGGAAAAATACGTTTAAGAACCAACTGACCTACTTTGAAAATTCTGGCTCTTACTCGCTTTTGAAAGGCACAAACAATTCTCTGTCTATATAATTGACCATGATAGATGGAAACCATTCTCTTCTCATCAATCAATGTTAGTTGATCAATCCGCTTGCTGACCCGTTCAGCATTACTTAACTCAGCTTGCTTGATGATTCTCAAAGATGGTATCGCAACTTCAGCAGGTATGACTGCTTTTGTCCCACACACTAGCAAATATGAATTTGCTCCAATTGATATTTTGTCAGTCGTGCGGTAACCCAATAAAAGATATTGCAAAATCTCATGCCAACCTCGGTGATTATCAATCATCACAGCTCCATTCATTTGGGGACAGTAAGCAGTTGAATTCTTTTGAGTGACCTTAATTGTTCACAAATATCTCTCATCAGATGACTGTTGAGATTCGCACCATTATAATTAATGATGGATTCTGGTACTCTGAACCTGCATATCAAATTGTTGCGAACAAAATTAGCCACAACTTTCTTGGTTACCGACTTATAAGAAGTTGCTTCCACCCACTTGGTGAAATAATCAATAGCAACCAAAATGAATGTGTGCTCATCTGAAGAGGCTGGTTCTATTGGACCGATGACATCCATACCCCAAACTACTAATTGCCATGGTGAACTCATAGCATTAAGTTCGTGAGGTGGGACTTGGATGAAATCACCGTGCACCTGACATTTATGGCATTTTTGCACAAACTTGGAACAATCATTCTCCATGGTCACCCAGAAATATCTGGCTCGAAAGACCTTTTTTGCAAAAGTAAGCCCATTCATATGCGTGCCACAAACTCTTGCATGTATTTGTTCAATAAGCTTCAACTGCATCAACACGTCTTAGAAGACCCAAATCTGGAGTCAACCTATAGAGAATTTCTCAAATTAGAAAGAAATACATGTATCGACTTCTTCTGATTGGACGTAGCATATTTGGGATAAGTTCCAGACTCCAAGTACTTCTTTACATCAAAATACAAAGGCAAACCGTTTGGTTCTGCTTTAACATGGGAACAATGGACTGGATGTTCTTTCAACTTTATATCTAAAAGATCAATATAATTTTTACCTGGATGCTTAATGATCGAAGCGATGGTGGCAAGAGCATCAACCAATTCATTATGTAATATTGGAGTATGTTTGAACTCAATCTTATTAAATCTCTTGCACAACTTTTGTACATACTGTAAATAAGGTATAATCTTTGGGTTAGTCATAGCCCATTCTCCTTGAACTTGATGAATAAAAAGGTCTGAATCTCCAATAACCAACAATTCATAGACACTCATGTCTATAGACATTTTCAAACCATTAATACACGCTCCATATTCGGCCATTTTGTTCGTGCAATTAAATAAGAGCTTAGCCGCCATGGGATAGTGCTAACCAGATTCTGGCACTAAGTCTACTCCAATACCTTTACCTTAATGATTTGCCGCTCCATCAAAAAATAATCTCCAACCTGGATGTGCCTCAGAAATATCCTCACCTACAAATGACACTTCTTCGTCATGGAAATAAGTCTTAAGTTTTTCATACTCTTCATCAACAAGATTTTGTGCTAGATGATCAACCAAAGATTGTGCCTTTATTGCCTTTAGAGTCACATACACAATATCAAACTCGCTCAACAACATTTGCCATTTAGCTTATTTTCCGGTCGGCATCTCTTTTTGGAAAATATACTTCAATGGATCCATTTTGGAAATAAGATTTGTAGTATACAAAGAAAAATAGTGTCTCAACTTCTGGGCAAGCCACGTCAATGCACAACACTTTCTCTCAAAAAAAATGTAACGAGACTCGTATGGAGTAAACTTCTTATTATATGATAGATAGCTCTTTCCTTCTTTCCCGTCTGTTTGTGTTGACCAAGTACACATTCAAAATGCACTATCTGAAACAGACAAGTACAGAAACAAAGGACTCCCTTCCCGAAGAGGATCCAATACCCGTAGATTGGACAAGAAGTTCATGATAGCATCAAAAGCAGTCTGGCACTCTTCAATCCACTTTGTCGGGGTGTCTTTCTTGAACAGCTTGAAAATAGGCTCACATATGACAGTTGATTGAGAGATGAATCGACAGATATAGTTTAACCTCCCGAAGAAACTCATCACCTCTTTATTCGTCTTCAGCGGAGGTAACTCTTGAATTGCTTTAATCGTAAAAGGGCTGAGCTCAATACCCATTCTGCTGACTATAAATCCCAATAACTTTCTGGATGGAACTCCAAAGGCACATTTGGCGGTATTTAACTTCAAGTTGTAACAATGCAAACGATCAAAGAATTTCCTTAGATGTGCCAAGTGATGTAAACTTTCGCTGGATTTGATTATGAAGTCATCAACATACACTTCAATCTCCTTATGAATCATGTCGTAAAATATAGTTGTCATAGCTCTCATGTAGGTGGCATCAGCATTCTTGAGGCCAAACGACATCACCCTGTAATGTTATACACCCAAGGTGTAATGAAAGCCGTCTTTTGTGCATCTTTCTCATCCATCAGAATTTTGTGATAACCTGCAGAACAATCCACAAATGACAGCATTTCATGCTTAACACAATTTTTAATCAAAATATGAATATTAAGCATTGGAAAATTATCCTTCGGGCTAGCTTTGTTGAGATCTTTGTAGTTGAAACAAAATCCTGATTTTCCCGTATTTCCTGGCAACCGGAACAACGTTGGCTAACCAAGTCTAGTATTGTGTCACTTCCACCAATTGGGACTCTATCTTCTTGGTGATCTCTTCCTTAATCTTTAAATTCAGTTCAGCCTTGAATTTCTGAGTTTTTTGTTTCACCGGGTCGAACCCTGGGTTAATCGGCAGCTAATGAGATACGACATCGATGCTTAACCCTTGCATGTCACTGACTTCCCAAACAAACACATCAATATATTCAGTAAGTAAATGAATTAGGCCCTCTTGCTGAGCTTCATTTAGGTGGATGCTGATCTTAACTTCATTAACACACTCCGAATCTCCCAAATTTACCATTTTTGTTTCCTCTAGATTTTGTTTATGTTGATTCTCGAACTGCATAAATTCCTCGACGAAATAATCTAGTTCGTCACTTTCTTCTTCGTAATCGTCAACTCCTCATTATCAATCCCATTTTGTTCATTTAAATCGTGACATGACATAACTTTTGCAGGTCTAAAAATCATGTTACTGAAATCACAAACAGACAAAGTTAGGAAAGTAAAGTATAACAAACGAATAAATAAATAGAGTTTAAAAAAATAAGAGGATTTCATTTAAAATTAAAACAATGCAAACTTTGGCAATATCATAGGTCCATGTAACCTTCTTTGAACATCATAATGAAAAGTAAAAAATTCGAGCAGTTAAGAATGTGCAAAATGGTGGGTCTTGAGCCTCTTCCGGACTACCACCAATTTTAATGTGCATAAAATGATGTCTTTCTACCGAAGAGTTAGGGGTATTAGGATCGGCATGGAGGTCCAGTTTCGCAGCACCTCCCCTTTCTCAGCATCGCGGATACCAGCTAGCTCGACCTCTTCCTCAACAACAACATTGATATCCTCGAAGAGGTCACAAATTCCTTCCCTAAGGTCTTCATGCTCGGCATACTCCCGTATTGGAAAGGATTGATACAGATCTGGGATATGCTTAGCCAATGCTTGACCATTTTTATTCTTCATCTTCATGTCATCATCTGTGGGGATGTACCTTAAACCGTATCTGGATCCCTTAATGAGGACCGGAATAGGCTCAGTAATTCCTTGGGTATCTCTTCCCAATCTAAAACCTTGCTCAAAAACATTCTGCAGCATCACAGTGACTATCATCTTGTGCACGGAAGGCATGGGGGTTTTTGGGGACAAGTCATCACTGGTGGCATTGACCAGCTCCACCAAGTAGAAGTCTGTACCTCGCGATATCTCATCAATGATCGGCGTCTGTCTGCTAGAGAGACTCCCCTCGCCATGAATAACCAGCTTTTGATTCTCCCACACGAGCTTCATCATCTGATAGAGAGTACAGGGGACGGCTCCAGCCATATGGATGAACGGCCTTCTCAGAAGAAGGTTTTAACTGCTATCCATATCCAATACTTGGTTTTTCTCCAGTTTCCCAAGGTCAAACCTTAGCTTCCTCAACGTCGACAACGGGTAAATATTCAGACAAGATCCATCATTTACTAAGATGCGGTTGACAACCTTTTTGCGACATACCACAGTGATGTGCAACGCCTTGTTTTGTGACCTCCCTTCAACAAGCAGCTCATTGTCACAAAAGCTTATTCGGTGCCCTCGAATAACCTAGTGAATCATAGCGGCCACGTTATCGCTGCTTGTGCCAGCGGGCACGTACGGATCATCGAGAGACTTCATTAAAACCTGCCTTTGGCCTTGAGATCTCATTAGCAGGGCCCATACATAGATCTGAGCTGGAGTCTTCTCTAAATGTTTGATGATAGAATAATTTTTTGGATGCATTCTCCTCTAGAATTTCTCCGCTTCTCCTTCGCTTATCGGACTTTTAACCTGATCCTTCTACTGTGCTCCGAGATCAAGTTTGTCAGGAGTGTAACATATTCCAGACATGGTCATGTCTTGAGCCGCAGCAGTTTGAGTAACAAACTTAGGCTTGACGAGAGTTTCTGATGTCACCAAAGAAACAACCTTTGTAGGTGTCAAAATAACAAACTCTCTCTTCTCTTTGATGCTAAAAGAAGAAACAATCTTTTCCAAATCATTGTGAACTATGGGAGTAATCATTTGGGTTCCACACCAGTCTTCGTCTGTCTTGATGATATTGACATTGCCTCCCCCATGATTTGGAAACGGGTTGGTGCTGACATTCGGTGCTGCATGTTTGAGAGAGACTACCACTTGATCAATCAAATCCAAAATTTTTTATTTGAGATTGATACAATCTTCAGTATCATGCCCAACATTGTTGGAATGATAAGCACATCTCTGATCAGGTCTGTAGAACTTTGAATTGACATCCACGGGTTTACGCCTCACAGGGTGAATGTATCCAGCCGCAGCCAAACGCTCGTACAATTTTGTTCAGCTTTCAGTGAGCGCAGTAAACTTCCTTGAAGGCTTCTTCTCGAATCTTGGTCGGGAAGGGTCATAAATTCCTTGTTGAGGAGGAGGCACCTGTTGATAACTTCTTTTATTTGGACGGGGAGCTTGGGTTCTGGGATACAAATTATTTTGGTAGCTTGGCGATGAAGCTTGGTAATTTGGAGGGGAATTTTCGTATAGTGGATCTTGGACTTGATAAACAGGAGGGGGTGCTCGGTGGCTCGACTGCACGTCAGCACAGTTGGGAGCAACTCCATGGTAGGGAGATGGACTTTGGTAAGGTGGAGGATGATTTGGGTAAATGGGAGATGGATTTTGGTAATTTAGGGGTGGACTTTCATATGGTGTAGCTTGGACGTTTGGATAAGTTGCAGTAACATTCTGATAAACTTAAGGATTATTGGGATGACTAGCTTGCGCTTACCAATCTTTGTAAGACTTTTGGAAAAGCCGAGAACGACCTTGGGAATATGACGATCTTCTGGGGGTTTTCCTTCCCTCATATGAAACAACAACGATTTGCTCTGTTTACTTTTTCAACAACTCTGAAGATCCAAGAAAAGTGGATACACGGGCTATCTTTCCTGTTTTTAAACCGTCCTTAATAGTCTCACCGATCTTGACTATCTCGGCAAACTTTGCTCCAACGATCAACATAATTCTATCATAATATTCAGGCTCTTGTACGCGCACGAATACTTCAATGATTTTTCTTTCTCAGACATGGGTGGTCTCACCCTTGCCACTTTTTTTCTCCACCTATAGGCGAACTCCCTGTATCTCTTGGTTGATTTTTGCTTCATCTTCTCCAAAGAGTATCGGTCTGCAACAATTTCTACGTTGTAAGCAAATCGATCGATAAAATCTTTGGCCAATGCATTCCAGCTGGGCCATTGCCTAATTTCATGCGTTGTGAACCATTAAAGAGCTTATCCGCACAGGCTTCGACTGAAGAGACGTATCAGTAAAGCTCATCCCTTCCAACTCCCACGGGCTGGTCACAGTAGGCTCTCAGATAAGCCATAGGAAGTTTGAATCCTTGTGGAAGGTGTCAAACTTCGGGATCTTTAACCCTTCTTGAAGGTTCAAATTTTGATGAATACATAAGTCTTCATAACTATGACCGGAGACAGCAGAGATGCATTGAAGCTCTTTCACGGCTTTCTTGATCTCTTTATTTATGTAGACCTTTACCTCTACTGTTGCCCTCCACTCCTTTTCCTTCTCCTCGCAATGGTTCAGCTCAAAACTGTGCACATCGTGCTCGGCAGGGACGGGAATTTGGAAAGTGGCTATTTTTGGTAAGGATGGAGCTACAGATGGACTCTGAAAATTTTGAGTGGTTTGATAATTCTGTGGGTACGTCTGATTATTGGTATTCTAATTTTAGTGGTGATTAGGTGTTTGGGGATTGAAAGTATTTTGGTTTTGATTTTGTGGTGGTGGAGCGGTTTGATGACGGGTATTTTGAGGATGGGTGACATTTGGGGGTGGTTGTTTTGAAGAGGAGGTGGTGTTTGGTAGAACGCAAAAGCATATTGGGGATTTTGGGTAGTCAGATCTATAACCGACGAATTCTGAACAGGTGTTGATGGATAATTCTGAGTTGGTCCTTATTTGAGGAAGGGAAGTAGATTGGAGGCCTCCCATCAGCAGCGTTAGCAACCAATCTTGGTGGAGGCGAATCAGGTCTCCTTTGCATTTCTACCCTCATCTCTGCAATCTGTTGCATCAGCTATAGAATCAACTCGTTCTGGTCCGCTACGGTGGGTTAAGCAACCACAACATCTGTAAGGCTCACTTCTTTGTTATTATCTCCCATGAAAGTCTTTCCTTTGTCTGAGCTTTGTTAAGGGATGGAATCAGCGGGACCTTTTGATATGGTTAAATAGGATGATCTGCCAGCTTTTGATCGACACAGATCAGTTTTGAAGTACTTGAGAAGGAAAACGACTTGAAGACAGATTTGTCAGTGCAGATTCAGAATACAAAATGCATAATATCACGCAAAGAGCATATAAACAGACAAGTTGCTAGTTTGAGGATATCTTCAACCCACGAGTGAAGACAGAAACACACATTTTATTAACAAACAACAGTTTGCTTGTTTCAGTTTTGGACGTTGTCTGAGAAAGGCTAAATAATGTTAAGCTATGGTCTTCTTGCGGTTGTTCTTTGACGTCTGTTGATCTGGTCTTCGTATCTTCTCGTAACACGAAGGGGAGAATGAAATTTTTTTAATGATAGGGGCCGGGCCTAGGGAGGATGCCTACGTAACTCACAAGGAGAATTCATGCCCTACGTAGTTCGAGTACAAGATAAACCATTTTCATTCATTCGTTCATTACGATACAAGGAAATTGACAAGCAACAATAGAGCTTTTAAAAGATTAAATATTGATGACACGTTAGACATTTCCTTTCTTGTTGCAGCATTAGTCTCTTCCTTTAAGACGACCTAGGAATGGAGGCTTGTCGACGATTTCCTCGTCATTGTCTTCCTCAATCGCTTTAGGGCGAGCGTTGTCGGGACCACTAGCGGCTCCTTTCTCATAGAGGGGGTATTTTTCGCCCATTTTACAAATTTTATCAATCATGTTTCTATGGAAGACTTTGTTCTTCTTCCTCGTTGCAGCCATCCCTTCTCTCATGGAGGCGAATTATTCCATTTCCATTGTCAGATTCTCATCAAGTGACATGCTTTTAGCTAACGGAGCGGCAGTCTCCGATTCTATCCTTACCTCTCTCGCTTCTCTTTATTGCACTTTCAAACGAAGCATGTCCAATTTCTCTCGCATGTCCTCCGTCTCAATTTAAACATCTTTATTTCTCTTCATCAGTGATTCCATATCCTCATCCAAGGTCACGGTTGCAGTTTTTTTAGATGGTTGTGGCCATGTCGACTCTATGCCCTTCCTCGATTGCTTCTTAAATTTCTCGAGTGATCAGTTCGATCTTTTTCTGTATTTTTTCTTCAGCGAGTTCTATCTGGATATTCCTACCTTTGTCCATAGCATTTATTTTTCCTTTCCTAAGACGGTAGAGTAACGTTTTAGGATTTGTGGTATGGGAGGTGGTGTTTTGAGTGAGAAACTTGAGACTTTAAAATTTTGGTCGGACATTTTGTAAAAGTGGTTGGTGTATATTCTTTGGAAATTTCTAGATAGGAGTGGGTTTACGATATCCTCATTCATAGCAACATAACACATAAGCAGTTAAAAACACATATATCGTGTCGTAAAAGATACAAGGGGGCCCTTTTGTCCCAAGGGTAGGCCTAGCGTATTTGATTGATGTACGTGTGAATTTAAAGAAAATAAACAATTTCCCCCAAGATAAATTTTACTAGTAAATAATAATGTTCACAATGGGAAAATAGAGGATAAAATATTAAAGACAAGCCCATGCAGGGTCCATTTGAAAGTGCAACAAAGGCAAGCCCACGCAGGGGTGAAGTCCACTATGCCGCTCCAGATGATCCTTCTCCGTCACCGTCTCCCTGAGTCTTGTATTTCTGAAACATATACCTCAAATTAGCAAGAATCCTGCGCCTAGGCACCCTTTGTCTTCCAAGTTCTCGTATCACATCCTTTCGATTTCTCCTTGATCCAGGTATCAAAATCATCATGACCACGTCTCAGCCTTTCCGCCTCATGAGTCACCCTCTCAAGAGTATCTTGGTTCTCGACACATATTGCGTACACCTCTTAGGCCTCTTCCTTTAAATCTTTTAGCTCGACCACTACTTTGTCTTCTCTGTTCGTTAAGCTGTGAAAGCTAAGTGGAATTTAAATGAGAAGTTTTGTATGTTCTTCTTCAATCATTCTTTGTAACCCTTCTCATACCCAATATTAAATCAGTTAGGAGCGATGGTGTCTTTATCCATACGCTTGGCGCTTTTCCATTCTCTGAACATTTCAGACGAGTCGTGCACTCTATCATCCTAAATATCGTATACGTAAGTGTCATAGTACGCTTCTTTGGGTAAAGTTTCTCTCCTCCTGAACTGTCGCAAGACTCGAAAGGCTGAATAAGGGCAAATTCCCCGAATACCTGGGAGAGGAAGCAAAATTTGTCTGTGGGTTTCCATGATTAGTTTTTTTTGAGATAAAACGGTCAAGCATCTATTGGATATCCTCTCTCTTAATTCGGAAAAAATTTGAGCCCATCTCCCTCTTGTTCTCGGATTGTTCATATTTGCCCAACACAACAGGTCATTCAAGTCCTTGAGGGTATTCTTGGGGTCAAGAGTATGCAGCTCACGAGTCCCAGCACCCTTTGCTAAATGGCTGAGGATCCATCATTGAAGAAGGAAGTTGCATCCTTGGAAGTATCAATCTCCCTCGTTACACTTTTCCAAGGATCGATACATGTCGGACAAGATGACTTGAGCTATAGGATAGTACTTTGTTATCCCTTGGTTCTCATACCCTCTGAACAAAGTATGCACGAGTGTTATAACTCGGGTATTGATGCTCAGACTTGGGCCATGAGGGAAGACCATTGTTCCCAATAACGCCACAACAAATGTTAGAGTACGAATCTAGTTCCATTCTCTATAAAAGATCTTGAACTCTCGGTTGTAAGTGGCATAGAAACTTGCATGCCGAAATCAAATATAAAGATCTATAAATGCTACATGGGATTCTTTGCACCGGTAGGAAAGTCTTTTCCCAACCCGAACCAGTCTGCAATATCCTCTACGGAAGGATTATTAGGGATGAAGATGTCTTCATGTTTTCTCGCTCTCCTTTCTATCCCATTACCTACCGTGTCCATACAATCTCTGATCTCCTCCATATTTAGGGTAATTTCAGCAGTTCTAAATCGAAACACCATTCTTTGGCTATCCCAATATCCCATAAGGACCTCAACCAGTTCTGGCCAACCATTTATGTTGATCAATTCTGTTAATGCTCCCATATATTTGTTGAGGGTTCTTCTATGATCCCCATCCAAATTATCATACCACATAGTGAGTTGAGGTGGCGCTGAGACAACCATGTCAAACTTTGGAAAATGGTACATATCTGCAAAACATAAACAAGTTAGATTTACCCACCCCAAATTGGTTTTCACACGTACATCATTCAAATGTCACGTAAAATGTTGTACCGTGAGGTCGAAGACCATAAACATGATTTTGGCGGTTTTCTATGAAATGGACTAAATACACCTTGGGTATTAAGATGTCTTAGGGTAAAGCTTAATTTTTCTTTTTGGTTTTTCTCTAACCAAGGCTTACTAGAATAGTTTTCAAATTGACGGTTACCCGAATCGGACAAACATCAGGGTGAAGCTACCAAATAACTTCTGATGACCGCTTTCTAACTATTTATTTGATACTTCGAAATGAATTTTTGTGTATTTTTAAAGATAGTCGTGGAAAACCACGAAACTTTTGTTTTCCTAACGCATACTGCTTGCCTTTTGACAGAAGAATATCATGGAAATGCAACAATTTTAAAACTAAGGTAAACTAAACAAGAAACTAATTTATCACAAATAACAAAATAATGTTAGTTTTAAGGTTAGAATCCTCCAAATCCCTAGTAGAGTCGCCATTTTTGTTTTAATCGGAAAAGGAAAAAATATTTGTTTTTAAGATTTTTTGACTTTTTAAAGAGTCGCCACTTAATTTTAAAGAAAATTAAGAAAAACTGTTGTTTTCAAATAACATAACAGAGAAAATTATTTGAAAACAATTTGAAGGGTTCGGGGATCCATATTTATGTATTAGGAAGGTGTTAAGCACCCAAAACATCCGCCTAATGCGGTTTTCCGAAAACTAACTTAGTTGGAAAAACATTATGTCGAACTTGACTTTTTGAGTTATGAGAATTTATTAGAAACTGTTTGAAATGGATTTTAGTTTTCATCTTAAAAGAAACATCTAGCTGAAAATTATTATCTTAAACTCATTTAAACTTGACCAAACATTAAATTGCTAAAATATTACGACGCTTTACGGGGATTGGATTCTTTTAACTTTAAAACTAATAGCACTTAAATATAAGCAAGTTGACAAAATGGCAAAGAGAGAGAGAGAGAGAGAGAGAGATAAAGGGAGAGCGATTGGGTCCAAGTCCGGGTTTTGTGTACGCCTTGACCAGATTTTGGACCCACCTGTTTGTGGGTTTTTGGCCCACTTTCTTTTGGGTTTTCAACACATTTTATTTTGTACTTTTCCTATTCCAAACAAATAACAATACAAAGTAAATGCATAAAAGTAAAAAACGACAATGGCTTAGGCCTATTACAAACAAAAAATGTCAAAATCATAAAATAAAATCTTGTACTAAAATCTCCCGCTCCCTGTTTGCTTCAAAATTTTGAACTCCCAAATCCGCTCGTCGGTTTTATGAGTTGAATCGATGTAGTAATTAGAGTCTTTAAAGCTCTTGGAAAATGAATGAAGTGAGAAAGTTCATGACCTCGGACGGATATAACATGCAACAAACAATGATGATGATTAGCATATGAGAAACGGAGCAGATGAGGTATAACTAGGACAAAACGACTTTTAATTAACGCTAGGGTCATTGAAGCAATTCAAATTGAGATATGCATGTGACTAGGGAAAACTGAGTGAACCAAACAAAAGATAAATAGTCAGAAGGGCAAATTACGATATTTGGCGGTACTGCCACATGCACACATATACACCTGATGAGTGAATCGCCTCATAGGAAAATGTAGCTAATAACGAAGGAGAAAAGGAAATGCAAGGTTAGCAGACAAATAAACCAATTGTTAGCCTCACCAACCATATTTAACACAATCCAAGGATGCTAATCTAATAGGCTAAAAGACATAGCACCATGGACCATAGTCGAGCACTCTTTTAAAGTAAAGGTAGACACCTCAGAAGTTCGTTAAATCGATTCAATAAAAATAAAATAACTATGGATAGTCAAAGTCTAGCAAGCCTATTTCGAGCTATTATATTTCACACACAAAAAAAAAACATGCATAAAGAAGGTATTGTCGAGAGGATGACCAGGTTAGAAAGAGGTATCATGCCAAGTAAAATGGAACCATCGTATAGGAAATTCCTTTGAAATGCAACAGGATTATTCAGTATTCACCTCAAACTCATAGGGATACACGTAATCAGCCTAGGGATATACCTTTACGATGAAATGATTATTGATTTTAAATGTAAGACAAATAAATTGAAACCTTTATTATTCAATTTGTGTCAACAAGCACTACCTTAAACTAACGGAATAAACCTAATTTAAATGAGGGAACTGATAACACGATATCGAAAGTCTTTCACGGTAAAAACAATGTTGAAACAAATGCAGACGAACAAATTCCAATATAAAAAATATGAATATTATGGACTGAAATGACAACCAATGACAATAAAGATATGTTGATAACCTTAGTTAAACAAAGGAAAATGAAATCTTAAAATAACAAATTAGAGAAATCAAGGACAATGAAACCAAAGAAATCATGTATGAAGTTCGAGCTTGTCAAACAGGAAATCACATGGTGAATATAGTTTTGGTTACCCTGCTACTAATTTGTATGTGTTTCCAAATAGGCTAATCTCAAACTCATACTTACAACTTACGAGAGCATAGAACATTAAATCAGCCACGCACAAGATTATCGAAAATAGAACAATCCCCATAACATTAAATTAACATAACCCAGGAAAATGCAACAAACAATAACATAAAGGGTAATCTAAAACAATGAGTACAAAGGAGAGTAATTTTACAAGCTCTGCTTCGACCAAAACAAAGATATTAAGCAGAATGAGTCCCTACTAGAATATCTGTGAACTAATGACTAGTAATCAACAAGATAACCGCGAAAAATAATCTACTGCCAGTACCGAATGATATTACTCTCTTTGAGAAAAGAGAAAACACCGAGAAAACATCATAAAGGAGAGAGTGCTACCTTTTTAGGGGCAGCGAACGAGGACAAACGAGTTGAGGAGCAATCCTTCACCACCAAAATGTGAGCCTGAATCTGGACAACCCAAACAAGGATCAGGGCAGAAAATTTAATTCCCCTGTTGAAATCTGATAGCCTATATTCTTGTCGGTGAATTTAGTGTATATTTAGAGTATATTATTTTTCTCGAACCTTTGTATATCTTTGAGCTAAAAAAACAAAGAAAAAAAGGAAAAAGGACCTCCCTCTAAATAATCAATTAATTATAATATATAGGATTGAAAAGTAGGGTTTATTTTTTTTTTTTGGGGGGGGGGGGGGGGAACAGAGGTCAAAATCGTCTACGGTCCCTAAAACGAATTCGAATTTTGCAACCTTATCTTCAAAAATAATTTCCCTTTTCCCACTTCTCAGTACATACCACATGAGAGAGGGCGAGTTGGATGGTTGATTCATCTCTATTGTCCTTGAAACGCTATGCGTCTCAATCTTAAGGCTGCAAGGATGAAAGCAGGTGATTTCTGTTGCTGAGAGTCGTACTATTATTGTATCTTCCCTCAATTGGATTTGAACGAAGGAAGAAGGAGGTGTGAGATTGAGACACCTGTTTCTTATTACGAATAAAGGAGAAGGAGGAGTCACACAATTTGAGCTCGGATCAATTTGGGGATTCTGATCGAGGTTCAGGGTTTTTTGCACAAATTTGTCTCTTAGGGTGGTTTGAGTCGCAGGGGATCAGGTTGAAGAAATGGAAAATTTGTGTTGGGAAAGGGAAAAAGAGAAATCGGGCTGGGAGAGGGAATATGAAAAAGAAAGTGGGCCATCTAGCATGTTGCGCGCATTAGGAAAGGCTTCTTGCGGTGGGCTGGGAATTAGAACATTGGACTGAATATGGGACGAAAGAATTGGGCTAAAAATGATTAATTTGACAGAAGGGAAACAACTAACAAAAGTCCAAAATTGATTTGTTCAAAAGGATTAAAATTAATCGGTAACTAGATAAAGTGAATAACTACAAATTAATCAAACAAGCTTCTTAATCTTAATGAAATAAATAATCGGACAAGCAGAGCTTACCATTAAGACCTTCGACGATATGTTGAGAGCTTGTGTGATCAATTTCAAAGGTAGTTGGGATGATCACTTTCCTCTTATTGAGTTTGCCTACAACAATAGCTATCATTCAAGGATTCAGATTGCCCCTTATGAGGATTTACATGGGCGTAGATCTAGATCTCCTGCTGGTTGGTTTAAAGTAGGTGAAGCATCTTTGATAGGTCTAGATTAAGTCCTTTATGCTATGGAGAAATTGCAACTCATTAGCGATAGACTTAATACAGTCCAAAGTGGTCAGATGCAGATATAAGGAGAAGGGAACTAGAGTTCCAAGTTGATGATTGGGTTTTTCTGAAGGTCTCACCAATAAAGGGGGTGATGTGATTTGGAATGACATAGAAGCACACTCCTAGATATGTAGGCCCCTACAAGATCTTGAAAAGGGTTGGCAAGGTTGCATGGGTATGAGTTGCAAGTAGAATTAGTAGCATTGCATCCGGTCTTTCACATCTCACTCTTGAAGAAGTGTATGTGTGATCCAGCCTCTGTAGTGCCATTAGAGAGTGTGGCGGTGAAAGATAGTATTTCTTATGAGGATGTACCAGTCGAGATTCTTGATCTTGATGTTAGAAGGTTGAGAAAGAAATAAGTCTCTTCAGTCAAGGTTTTGTGGAGGAGTCAGTTTGTAGAGGGATCTACTTGGGAAGCAAAACATCCATGAAAGCCAAATATCCTCACTCTTTCCTTCAGATTCAACTCCAGATTTGAGGTAAAAGTTCCTCTTTACTTTTCCAGTCAGTCATGCGTATATTGAGTTTTAGAATCATGTTCCCTCAGTTTGTACTTGCATTTTCAGTGTTATCGGATGTACTGAGAACACAATTGAATCAGGAACGCAGTTCTCAGTGTTTAGTAGTAGGGTTTGCAGCTCTCTCTCTCTTTATTTAGATAGTTTAGTCATCAAATGTTCCCAAGGTATAGATAATGTAACACCCCGTAGCCAAAAAAGATAAAAAAACAAGCTTTACAGAAAAAAAATCTGCAGGTGAAATCAACGGTGGCATAAGTTAAGTCTGAGCCACGGTCCATCATGGCTTTAAGTAAGATTATTGATTCCCATATCATGACTAGATCCATAGTTACTAGAACGTCAAGAGAACTTCATAAACTTATTAGCTAGATGTTCCAAATCAGATTATAATGTTATTATTCATATTATTGCATGAATTCTAGTACCATAGCTATGTATTTCTTTAGTTCTTGAATTACATGCTAGGTCAGATATTTCAGACATTTCAGATATACATTCCTCAGTTATAAATGCATACGTACCAAATTAAGAGTTGCATTCTTAGTTTGCATGTTCAATTTTGATCTATCCAGTTGCTGACACCAAACTATGACCCTCCCCGGTATATAGTCAACATTCGAGCTTCGTCGATCTCAAACAATCTATAGTAATTAGATTTATAAGATTTTGAAAAAATATAAAGCTTGTAATTTATTTTAAATATTTTTAGTCTTTTTCTATTTTTTTTATAGAATATATATGTTTTGTATAGTTCTGTATATAATTATTTATTTTATAAATATTTCCAAAACAAATTTTCAATGATTTTAATTTCTAGTACATATTTTGGCTAAATTAATTCTATAAATTATTGTTACATTTTTTGAACCATCATTTTTAATGAAATTAAATACTTTATTTCGTTAATATTGAGACGCTCCTAAATGGATTATATTAGTTTGTGTTTTTTAGGGTTTAACTAAACTTACAATCTAACTCGATTTGGACAATTTAATAATTCGTTTTAGCCTTTTGAAAGACCAATTTTGGGCCAATGTACCTCATGTCTTTATTTGAAATTCCCAGCGCATATTTATAATGCCCTGCCTAAGTCCCTTTATGCCATTCAAGCCCACCTCTTTCTTAGATTCACCATCTTAGGCCAAAACAAAAGATAAACTACCCAGGATACCGTTCCAAACCTTTTGCCAGCCCATTCTCTTTTTCAATAGACCCGGCCCATTTCCTCATCCAAGATAACAAAAAGAAGCGCATTCTTTTCTTTTTCATCACTCATCGAAATTGATGAACTCACCGGCAGTGCGTGAACGGCGATGGGCAAGCAACCCTACACGTACGTGCGTGATCCTCCAAAGTCTCCGAGTTAGAAGACCCGTCCCTCTTCTCAGGCCCGTACGAACTTGTACAACTAATCTGCATATCCTCCTGCAGTGTTCGTCCTTCAAGCTGCGAAATTGTCCTTCCAATTGTAGGATTACGCCACGACGACCTTCAAGGGACAAAAATCGATAACGATTGTTCGCGTTAATTATGCTTTTGCTAAAATATTGGCTTTCGGGTACAATGGACAGTTATTGCGTTCTGGAAGGAATTTTGAATTTTTAGGGTATTTTTGTTTTTCCTTTGTTCTTTTCCTCCTCTTTTGACCTAATTTTAAAGATATATATACTTTTTCCTATTCACTGCAAAAAGAGGGGAAGGAAAAAAAATTCAGGTATCATAAATTTTTGGAGTTAACGCAAAGAGAACAGTATAGAAAAAAATAGGAAGAAAACTTAGAGACCTACCGTGTTAAGGAATTTTGAGAAAGGAAAACAGAGGAAAGATTGTTTCAAGGAAAAATTATAGATTCGTTTGAGAGTTTCGTTGTAAATTTTCATTAAGTTGAATTATGCTTGCCGATTTGTTTACCTCGAGTATCTTTTGGTGAAAGTTGACGCGTGTCTTACTCGTTTCCGTCTCAATCTCGCTGCACCGGAAAAGTTGTCGTTCTTTTCGTTAAATTCTCTCTTCGCTTCCTCATCTATTAGTCCGATGGTACTAGAGAACCGTTTTAGTATTGATTGTTTGATGTTTACTTATTGCCTGTTTGGTATTTAAGAAGAAGTTGGTCTTAGTTGTGTTAGTCATTGTATTGAGTTAAAACTTCACGTATTAAGAGGTGTTATCTCTTTAATCCTTTGCTAAAAAATGTCTCAGTTGTTCTTCGGTTCAAATATGTTATGTCATATCGTAAGCTTCATTCGTTCAACGCGTGTTGAAGGAATAAATCAAAACAACAACATTATTGATCATATATTGTATCTTTTACCGTTTTGGGTCCATGAATTTCCTTTTATTTTTTCTGTTGTTGGTTTTTGTCGCCAACTTAGTTATGAATGAAGAATATAATAGAGTCAATTGGTAGCAACTTTAGAATTGTTTAAATTCTATTGAGGTAGGAGTTTTTTTTCTCCAGAAAATGGTGTTTGTTTTGTTTTAGTATTTTAGAGTCATTGTATATGTAGTAAGAGTCTACTTGGTTGGATCCTTTGTTATTTAATGTATCCTTGGTGCATTTGTTGCGGTTTAGCATTTGGTCAGAAGTAAGCATTATTCATTTGAAATGCAAAGTGGGCAACTAATCTATGATATATATATATATATATATATATATATATATATATATATATATATATATATATATTATTTGTTGTTTTTGAAGCAGTAGCATGAGTAGTCTTTTTTAAATCATCAACATGGGTGTTTTTACATTAGGAGTTCGTGCTCTTTTCTTTGAAATACCATGGGTGAATTTAATTATGTTTATTTGACATGAATCGGTTTAGAGCTTGCTGAATTAATTTATCTATTGCTATTATAATATGCCATGTAGCTATGACTATTCCTATTGTTTCATAAGTTAACCCTTACATCTTATTGTGTTAACTGAAATTATTTATCTAGAGCATAATTTTATTTTGCTGAGCCTACTCATTTGTTTGGTTCTATAGATTAGTAATGTTAACCTCTGTGAATATTTTTTTACCTACTTGTGGTAGGCACGTTAAGTCGATCATGATAATAATGTTTTCCCTTCTTCGAGATAATCTGGCCTACTACTGTGTTGCAATTTACTGCCTTATTGTGATATGACATTATCAAGGAGTTTAGTTTTGCAAATAATGAGATATATTTATCTATCGATAGTGTGGCATGCTCTCTTTATTTTGGTTGTCCCTTTAAACGTTCCTTTTCCCCTCCCTAATTTTTGTGTTCAAGTATGTATGCATGTTACTGTTAGTAATTCCTGTCAGAATCCATGGGGAGAAACATTGAATTGTTTCGATAAGTTGACGTCAAAATAAAGTGGATATTGATTTTTTTTACTGTCGCATGTTAAATTTTCCCAAGTACTCACGGACTCTACCTCGCAATTTCCAATGGGACAGGAAGGCTCAAAATCCATTCATCGAGTCAACCATCCGTGAAATCGATGAATAGGTTTCAAAGTTCAAGAATCTGAAGCAAGTCGGAAGAGTTCAAGAGATTGGGCAATTAGCCCAAAGTTATTTTAATTGTCGTATTGTTTTTATTTTGGACCTAAGCCCTTGTTGTATTTTCTTTTCGAATTTGTTTTTGTAATTATTTTAGGTCAGGTAAACGGGTCAAAAACCCAAAAACACCGGTCCATGCGGGTAGAAAAACCCAAATTCGGACCCATGACTATCTATCTTTCTCTCTCTATCTTTCTCTATCTTATATTCTTTTATTTTTTTGTCTTTATTTGTCGATTGTTTTAAGGTTAAGGAATCTATATCCCTGCAAACGTCGTAAATATTTTATCGACCTAATATTAATTTCAAATCAATTCTAAAAGAGTTAATAAATTTGCAAATAAAGTTTGAAGTTAATTAATTTTTTCGAACAATTCTAAACAATATTTTATCTCGAAATAAATTAAAGTTTTAGCCAAAGAAGTTAGTTGTTGGATAACCGTAATCAAGCGAACGTATTAGGTGCTTTCAAAACCTTCGTAAGACGTTAATAAGAATCCCCGGACCTCCTTTCATTTATTTTCAATTTGATTTTTTCTGTTGAAGTCTTTTGAAAATAAAAGTTTTCTTAATTTTTCTCAAAAATTAAGTGGTGACTCTAAAAGTAAAAAACCTCAAACTTATAAAAAATATTTTTTTATAAAAAAGAAATGGCGACTCGGCTGGGGAGTAGGAGGATTCTAACCTTAACACTAACTTTATTTGGATATTTGTAATAATTGCTTACTTGTTTACTTTACCTTGATTTTATAATTATTGCATTTTTCATGGCATATATCCGCCAAAACGGCAAAGACATGCATTAGGAAAATGAAAGTTACGTGGCTTTTCACGGCTTTCTTAAGAAATACACAAAATTCATTTTTAAGTATCAAACAAATAGTTGGAATGCGGTCATCTGATGTTGTTTAGTAGCTTTGCCCCAACGTTTGTCCGACCCGGGTTAGCGTCAATTTGAAACTATTATAGTAAGCCTAAGCTAAAGCGAAACCAAAACAAAAAATTAAGCATTAGCCTAAGATGGATTAATACCCAAGGCATATTAAGTTCATTTAGTTTAAAACTACCAAAACCGTGTCTAAGGACTTCGACCTCACGACATATTATTTTATATGACATTTGAATGATGTACGTGTCAAAACAAGTTTGGGTTTGGTAAACCTAACTAGCTTCTATTTTGTAGATATGGATCATTTCCCAAAGTTTGATAGGTCATAACCTTGCCACCTCAACTCACAATGTGGTATAGTAATCTCGACAGTGATCATAGAAGAACTTTCAATCAATACATGGATGTATTAACAGAATTGATCAACATGAACGGTTGGAGAGAGCTGGTGAAGGTCCTCACGGGATATTGGGATATCCAAAGAAGTTGTTCCGATTTAGAACAGCCGAAATTACCCTGACTTTAGAGGAAATCTGAGACTACATAGACATGGTAGGCACTCGAATAGAAAGGAAAGCAAGAAAACAAGAAGACATCTTTAACCCTTATAAGCCTTCTGTAGAAAATATTGTTGACTGGTTCGGGTTGGAAGAAGACTTTTCCTACTGTTGCCAAGAATCCAATGTATCATTCAGAGATCTTCATATTTGATTTGGACATGCAAGCTTCTACGCCACATACAACCGAGAGTTCAATATCTCCTACCTATAATGGAATGAAATTCTTCCTCTAGCATTTGCTATAGCGTTATTGGGAACAGTGGTATTCCCACATGGTCCAAGTCTGAGTATCACTACCCGAGTTATAACACTTGCACATACTCTGTTCAAAGGTATGAGAACCAAGGAAAAACAAAGTACTATCGTATTGCTCCGGTTATCCTATCCGATATGTATCGAGCCCTGGGAATATGCAAAGAGGGGTATCGATATTTCCAAAGATTCAACTTGCTCCTTCAGTGGGGGATCCTCAGCCATTTAGCGAAGGGTGCTGGGACTCGGGATCTGCATACTCTTACAAAAAGAACACCCTTAAATATTTGAATTACGTGTTATACAAAGCAAATATGGACAATCGGAGAACAAGGGGGAGATGGGCTCAAATTTTCTCCGAATTAAGAGAAAAAGATCTCCAAGAATGCTTGAAAGTTTCATCTTCAAAGAAGTCATCGTGAAGGGTCGCAGACAGATTGTACTTCCTCTACCAGGTATTCGGGGAATTCTCTCTTATGCACCTTTTCGAGTCTTGTGACAGTTCGGGAGGAGACAAACTTTGTCCAAAGAGGCTTCTATGGCGCTTATGTATACAATATTGGAGACGATAGAGTGCATGATGCATCGGAAATGTTCAGAGAATGGAAAAGTGCTAAGCGTGTGGATAAAGAAACCATCACCCCTAACCGATTCAATGCCGGATATGACAAAGGTTACAAAGAATGGTTGAAGAAGGACATACAAAACGTCTTCTCCCAAAACCCGCGCACCTTTTACAGTGTAACGTACAAAGAAGCCAAAGCAGTAGCCGAGCTAAAAGAGGTAAAGAAAGAGGCTCAAGAGGTGTACGCTATGTATGTCCAGAGCCTAGATACTATTGAGAAGGAAAATCAAGAGGTGGAAAGACTAAGGCGTTGTTATGATGATTTCGATACTTGGGTCAAGGATAAAATCAAGAAAATATGATACGAAAGCTTGGAACACAAAGGACGCCTGGGAGAAGGATTCTTGATGATGCGAAGATATATGTTTCAGCAACATAAGACTCAGGGGGAAGACGACGGAGCAGGACCATCAGGCACAACATAGTGAACTTTGCCCCTGTGTGGGTTTTTATATGTGTTTATGTTGTTTTTAGCCCCTGCTTGGGCCTGCCTTTATTCACTTTCAGATGGCCCCTGCGTTGGTTTGTCTTTAATATTTTATCCTTTATTTTCCCCTTTGTGAACGCTATTATTCACTAGTGAAATTTATTTTGGGGGGAATTGTTTATTTTGTTCAAATTCATACGTACATCATTAAAATGTCCTAGGCCTACCCTTGGCAGAAAAGGGTCCCTCTGTATGTCCGACTAAAGTTTCTAAGTCTTATGATTCTCACTCATAATACTTCTTCCTATACCACAAATCCTAAAACACTATTCTACCTTCTCAGGAAAGGAAACATCATTTCTATGGATAAGGGTAAGAACATCTGGATGAAACTCAGTGGAGAAGAATTACAAAGAAAAATGGAGCAGATCACTCGGGAAATTTAAGAAGGCAAGGAGGAAGGGCTCAGAGTCATCATGGCCACCGCAATCTATAAAGATGCAACTGGGACTCTGGATGAGGATCTGGCGTCACATATGAAGATGAAGAAAGATGTTAGGATGGAGACAGAGGACTTGCGAGAGAAGTTTGACATGATTCGGTTGAAAGTGCAAGAAAGAGAAGAAAGAATGGCAAGGATAAAATCGGAGACTTCTGCTCTGTTAGCTAAAAGCATGTCAATTGATGAAGAGCTGCCAGTGGAAATGAAAGAATTCACCTCCATGAGAGAAAGGATGGCCGCACTGAGGAAGAAGAAAAGAGAGTTCCATAGCAATATGATTGATAAACTTCAGAAAATGTGCAACTTATACCCCGTTTATGAGCAAGGAACTAATAGTGCGATAACGCCCACCTTGAAGCGACTGGGGAAGACGACAATGAGGAAATTGTCTACAAACCTCCATTCCAAGGCCGTATGAAAGGAGGAGACTAATGCCGCAACAAGAATGGAAATGACTAACGTGTCGTCATCCATTTATCTTTTAAAACCTCTATTGTTGCAATTCAATTTTCTTGTAAACTTGAACTACGTTGGGCCTAAATTCTCCTTGTGAGATAGTAGGCAGCCTTCCCAGGAACGACCCCTATCTTTAAGATTTTCATCCTCCTCCTTCATGTTACTAGAAGATACGAAGGCCAGATCAAAGGAAGTAAAAGAGCAGCTGCAAAAAGACCTTAGATTGACGTGATTTAGATTGTGAAACAGTGGAAAAACTAAAACAAGCAAACTCCAACTTGTTAAAAAATGTGTTTCCGTCCTTACTCGTGAGTTGAATATATCCTCAAATAAAGCAACTTGTGTCTTTATCTGCTCTCTATGTGATATTATGCATTTTGTATTCTGAATCAGCCCTGACAAATCTTCCTTTGAGTTGTTTTCCTTTTTAGGTACTTTGAAATTAATTTGTGTAGATCAAAAGCTGGCAGATCATCCCTATTTCACCATATCAAAAGGTCCCGCAAATTCCTTCCCTAGACAAAGCTCAGACAAAGAAAAGACAGTTATGGGGTATAATAATGAAGAAGTATGTCTTAATGATGTTGTGGTGACTCAACCCACCATAGCGGATCAGAATGAGTTGATCCTGTAGCTGTAGAAACAAATTGCAGAGATGAGGGTGAAAATGCAAAGGAGACAGGATCTGCCTCCGCTAGGTTTTGCCCGCTAATGCTGTTGATGGGAAACCTCCAATCTACTTCCCTTCCTCAATTATGGATTTGGCTAAGAACCAACCATCTACGCCTGCTCTGAATCCATCGGTTATAGATCTTACTAGCAAAAATCCCCAATTTGTTTCCGCATCCTACCAAACTTCACATCCTCCTCAAACCAACCACCCCCAAATGACCTCTCATCCTCAAAATACCCAACCTCACACCGCTCTACAACAACAAAATGAAAATGAAAATCAAATTCAAAATACTTTTAATCCACAAACATCCCACCACCACTTAAATTAGATTACCAATTTGAAGACCTACCCACAGAATTATCAAACCTCTCAAAATGCCAAGAGTCCCTCTGTAGCTCGACCCTTCCCCAAAAGGACCACTTTCAAAATTCCCATCCCTGTCGAGCACAATCTGCAAGGTTCTGAGCTGGACCATTATGAGGAACATGAAAGGGTGTGGAGGACAAAGGAAGACACAAAGGTTGACATAAAATAAGATATCAAGAAATCCATGAAGGATCTCCAATGCATCCCTTATATCGCTGGGCTTAGTTATGAAGACTTATGTATTCATCCAAATTTTTACCTTCCCAAGGGTTTAAAATCCCAAAATTTGATACTTTCGGAGGAATGGGGAACCCTATGGCTCACTTGAGAGCCTACTGCAACCAGCTCATTAGAGTTTGTAGGAATGAAGCTCTATTGATGCTTCTCTTCAGTTGAAGCCTGTGCGGAGAAGATCTGCAATAGTTCACCTCGCATGAAACCCGACAAAGGCCCAGCTGGAATGCATTGGCCAAAGATTTAATCGATCAATTTGCTTACAACGTAGAAATTATTCCTGATCGATACTATTTGGAAAAGATAAGGCAAAAATCAATCGAGAGCTATATGGAGTTTGCCTATATGTGGAGAAAAAAAGCGCCAAGGGTGATATCTCCCATGTCTGAAAAGGAAATTGTAGAATTGTTCGTGAGGGTGCAAGAGCCCGAGTATAATGATTGAATCATGTTGCTTATAAGAGCAAAATTTGCCGAGATAGTCAAAGTTTGTGAGACTATCGAAGAAGGGTTGAAAACAGGGAAGATAGCCCATGTTGCTGCATTTACTGGATCATCAGGAACGTTAAGGAAGAAAAGAGAAGAAATTGCTGGTGTTTCATATAGGGGAACGAAAACCCCCAAAAGCTCGTCACATTCCCAAGGTCTTTCTCGGACTTCTCAAAATTCCTACCAAGCTTTCTACACGCATGCTAGTCATTCCAATAATCCTTCAATATATCAGAATGCAACCTATACTTATCTAAACGTCCAAGCTCCACGCTACCAAAGTCCATCCCCGAATTATCAAATCCATCTCTCATTTACCCAAATAATCCTCCACCCTATCAAATTCCATCTCCCTACGAGGGTGTTACTCCAAACTTTGCTAACGTGCAGTCATGCTACCGAGCACCCCCAACTACATATCAAGTCGAAGCACCACCATATAAAAATCCCCACCCGAACTACCAAGCTCCAATGCCAAACTACCAGACAAACTCATATCCTAGAAATCAAGCTTCCCGTCCTAACAATTGAGGTTATCAATAGATGTCTCCTTCACAAGGAATTTATGACCCCCCCTCGACCTCAATTCAAGAAGAAACCTTCCAGAAATTTCACTACACTTGGAGACATCCGAACAAATTTGTACGAGCAGCTGGCTGCAACTGGATATATCCACCAAGTTGGGCCCAAAACTGTGGATATCAATTCAAAATTCCATAGGCCAGATCAGATATGTGCTTATCATTCCACAGTGTTGGGCACGATACTGAGGACTATATCAACCTCAAGCACAATATTAAGGATTTAATAGACTAAGAGGTGGTTTCTCTCCAACCAGTTGCACCTAATGTCAACACCAATCCTTTACCGAATAATGAACGTGCCAACGTTAGTATAATAGAAACAGACGATGATTCGTGTGGGACGAAGTGATAACTCCAATCGGTCATGACGAGTTGAAAAAGGTTGAAGCTTCCTTAAGCGTCAAAGAGAAGAGAGAGTTTGTTATTTTGACACACTCAAAGGTTGTTGCCTTGGTGCCATCTAAAACACTAATGAAGCCAAAATTCGTGATTGAAACTTGCGCTGCATAAGGCATGACCCTATCCGGAAGATGTTATACTCTTGAGGAGCTTGCTCTTAGAGATCAAAAACAGGATCAAGCTAAAAGGCCAATAAGCGAGGGTGAGGCAGACGAATTCTGGAGAAGAATGCAGCCGAAATATTATTCTATTCCCAAGCATTTGGAGAAGGCTCATTCCCAGATCTCTGTATGGGCCCTGCTGAAGAGTTTTAAATCTCACATGCAAGCTTTGATGAAAGCTCTCGATAATACATATGTACCTGTGGGCACAAGCAGCGATAACGTGGCCACTATGATCCACCAGGTTATTTGATGGCATCAAATAAGATTTTGCAATGACAAGTTGCCTTCTGAGAGGAGATCCAACAAACAAAGCACCGCATATCACTGCCGATTATCGTGAAAAAGTTGTCAATCCCGTCTTAGTAGATGACGGATCGGGGCTGAATATTGCCTGTTGTCAACACTGAAGTAGTTAAGGTCTAACCTTGGGAAGCTGGAACAAAACCAAGTCAATGTAAGAGCCCTTGATGGGGTTTAGAGGGATACGTTGGGAGCGGTGATATGATCATCTAAATGGGTCCGACATAATTCAGCGCATAGTTTCAAGTGTTGGACATGGACACCAGCTATAACCTTTTTCTGGGAAGGCCTTTCGTCTATATGGCTGGAGCTGTCCCTTATACTTTGAATTAGATGATGAAACTTGTTTGGAAAAACGAAGAGCTGGTTATTATGGCAAAGGGAGTCACTCTAGCAGATAGGCGCCAATCATTGATGCGGTATCGTGATGCACTGATTTCTAAATGATGGAGCTGGTAAATGCCACCGGTGAAGACTTTACCCTACAACCTCTCATCCCTTCTTTGAATAAGATGATTGCTACTGTGATTTTGCAAAGTGGACTTCGACCATGTTTTGGATTAGGATGGATTTCCCGAGGAATTCTTGATCCCATTCAAGATCCTGTCAAAGGGGCAAGATATGGATTGGGGTACGTCCCAATAGATGATAATGAGAAGACAAAGAAGAAGAAGGATCAAACATTGGCCAAGCCTATCCCTCACCTATATCAATTCTTCCCAGTCTGTGAATATGCCAAGCAGGTGGACCTTGGGGAAGGAATTTCAGTCCTTTTTGAAGAGATCGATGCTATCATTAAAAAAGAGATCAAGCTGACAGGATTTCGTGATGCTGAGCTAGGAGAGATGCTGCAAACTGGACCTCCACACCTATCCTGATTCCCGAACTCCTTGGTAGAAGGTCATAACTTTATGTATATTTAAATTGGTGGTAGTCCGGAAGAGGCCCGAGACCCACTATTTTTATCATTTTTCTTAATTGTTTGAATATTTGAATTTCCATCGTGATGTTCAAAGAAGGCACTATGGCCCTATGACATGGAAAAAATTTGTGTTGTTTTCCAATTTGAATGAAACCCTATTTTTTAAAAAAAAAAAAATTATTTACTCATTCGTTATACTTTGATTTTCTAACTTTGTTTGTTTATAGTTTCAGTAATATAAGTTTTAAGCCTGCCAATGTCATGCCATGTAACGAGCTAAATGAACAAAATGAGGCAGGTGATTACAAAGTTGATGATTACGAAGAATAAAGTGAGGAACCAGAGTACGTTGCCAAGGAATTTTGGAAATTTGAAAAGAAGCATAAGTAAAATCTACAGGAAACGGAAACAGTAAATCTGGGAGACACAGTTTGTTAAAGAGGTTAAGATCAGCATCAACTTAAATGAAACTCAAAGAAAAGGCCTAATTCATTTGTTTGCTGAATATATTGAGGAATTCGTCTGGGAACTCGGTGGCATGCAAGGGTTAAGTACCGATGTTGTATCTCATAAACTACCGACTAATCCAGCGATTGATCCGGTGAAACAGAAGCCTTATAAGTTCAAGCCTGAATTTAGTTAAAAGATCAAAGAAGAGATCACGAAGAAGATCGAGTCTCGGTTGGTGGAAGTGATGCAATACCCAATGTGGTTGTCCAATGTTGTCCCGGTCGCCAAAAAAATGGGAATATCAGAATTTGTGTCGACTACAGGGATCTCAATAGAACCAGCCATAAGGATAATTTTCCGTTGCCGAACATTTACATTCTGATCGATAACTATGCTAAACATGAAATGCAGTCATTTGTGGATCATTATGCAGGTTATAATCATATTCTGATGGACTAAGAAGATACAGAAAAATAGTTTTTATTACGCCTTGGGGTGTATATCACTACAGGGTAATGCCATTTGGCCTCAAAACTACTTGTGCTACCTATACAAGGGATATGATGACTATATTTCATGATATGATTCATAAGGAGATCAAGGTATATGTGGATGACGTTATAATTATGTCCTGCAAGAGTTTAGACCACTTGACTCATTTGAAGAAGTTCTTTGATTGTTTACGTCATTACAACTTGAAATTAAATCCCTTCAAATGCGCTTTTGGAGTTCCAGCTGGACTTTATTTAATTTATCCTTTGTTGATGTATTTGTCCACTCAGATGGTGCATTCGGATGCATACTCGGTCAACACAACAAGATAGGGAAGAAGAAAAGGGCTATCTATTACAAAATCAAGAAGTTTACTCCATACGAGTCTCGATACACTCTATTGGAGAGAACGTGTTGTGCTTTGACTTGGCTTGCCAAGAAATTGAGACATTATTTGTCTTCTTATACTACATACCTCATTTCCAGAATGGACCCACTAAAGTGTATCTTCTAGAAGGCGATGTCGACCGAAAAATTAGCTAAGTGGAAAATGCTGTTGAGTGTGTTTGATATTGTGTATGTGACTCAGAAGGCGATAAAAGCACATACTTTGGTTGATCATCTTGTACGAGATCCCATTGATTAAGAGTATGAACCACTTAAGACTTACTTTCACGATGAAGAAACGTCATTTGTGGGTGAAGATATTTCTGAAACATATCCAGGTTGGAAATTATTCTTTGATAGAGCGGCAAATCATCAAGAAAAAGGTATTTAGGTGGTCTTAGCATCAGAATTTGGTCAGCACTATCCTATGGAAGCTAAGCTCCAATTTAATTGCACGAAAAACATGGCTGAGTATGAACCTTGTGTTCTTAATTTGAAAATGGCCATTGACATGAGTTTCCACGAGTTGCTGGTTATTGGAGATTTAGACTTCTTGATTCAACAAGTTCAAGGAGAATGGGACGTGAAGAATCCGATGATAATACCTTACATAGAATATGTGTAGAAGTGATGCAAAAGGTCTCGTAAGATCAAATTCAGACATACTCCCAAAATACCGAATGAGTTAGCCGATGATCTTGCCACCATCGCTTCAATGATTAAACATCAGATACAAATTTTATTGATCCTTTGGATATAGAACCGAAGGAACATCTGGTCCATTGTTCACATGTTGAAGCGGAACCAGACGGTTTGCCTTCGTATTTTAATATAAAGAAGTATTTGGAGTCAGAAATTTATCCTGGAGATGCTACATCCGACCAGAAGAAGTTGACACACTGCATGGCCCTCAACTTTTTCCTAGGTGGAGAAGTCCTTCATAGGAAGACCTTAGATTTGGGTCTTCTCTGATGCGTTGATGCTATTGAATCCCGTAATCTTATTGAACAAATACATGTTGGAGTTTGTGGTACACATATGAATGAGTTCACTTTGGAAAGAAAGATCCTTCGAGCCGGGTATTTCTAGATGACTATGGAGAATAATTGTTGCATGTTTTTGCAAAAAAACCATAAATGTCAAGTGCACGGTAACTTTATCCGAGTGCCACCTCACGAACTTGATGTTATAAGTTCACCTTGGCCATTTGTAGCTTGGGGTATGGACGTCATTGGTCCGATAGAGTCTTGCACTTGAAATGGACAAAGATTCATTTTAGTTGCCAATGATTACTTCACCAAGTGGGTGGAAGAAGTTTCTTAAAAGTCAGTAACTAAGAAAGGTTTAGCTGATTTTGTTCAAAATAATCTGATATGCAGGTTTGGAGTAACAGAATCCATCATTACTGATAAAGGTGCGAATCTTAATAGTCACTTGATGAGAGAGATATGTGAGTATAAGATTACTCACTGAAACTCAACTGCTTATTGCCCCCAAATGAATGGAACTGTAGAGGTCGCAAATAAGAATATCAAGAAGGTGACTTGATCCGAGTGTGACCTCACGTACTTAATACTATAAGTTCACCTTGGCCATTTGTAGCTTGGGGTATGGATGTCATTCGTCCGATAAAGACGTGCACTTGACATGGACACAGATTCATTTTGGGTTGCCATTGATTACTTCACCAAGTGGGTGGAAGAAGTTTCTTACAAGTCGGTAACTAAGAAAGTTGTACCTGATTTTGTTCGAAATAATCTGATATGCAGGTTTGGAGTACTAGAATCCACCATTACTGATAATGGTGCGAATCTTAAAAATCACTTGATGAGAGATATATGTGAGCAGTGTAAGATTACTCACTAAACTCAACTTCTTATTGCCCCCAAATGAATGGAGCTATAGAGGCCGCCAATAAGAATATCAACAAGGTTTTGAGAAAAATGATTGACAATCACGAGGTTTGCACAGATGTTTCCATATGCTTCATTAGGTTATCGGAAGACTGTCATAACGTCAACTGGAGCTAATCCATACTTGCTTGTGTATGGAATAGAGGCAGTCATACTTGCTGAAGTTCAGATACCATACTTGAGAATCATACAACAAGCTGAATTGAGTAATGCAGAATGGGCCAGCAAGTAGATTGACCAATTAACATTGATTGACAAGAAAAGAATGGTGATCGTTTGTCATAATCAGTTTTATCGACAGAGAATGATACGTGCTTTTCAAAAGAGAGTAAGAGCCAAATTTTTTGAAGTAGGTCAGTAGGTCCTTAAGAGTATTTTTCCTCATCAAGACGAATACAAAGGAAAATTCACGCCAAATTGGCAAGGACCCTACATGGTTCTCAAGGTATTTTCCGGAGGTGCTTTGGTCCCGTCGTAGATGGATGGCACAGCATGGCCGAAACAAATCAACTCAGATGCTTTCAAGAGATACTACATGTGAAGCTTCGATTTGTATTTCTGTTATTTACTTGTAATCACTCTGTTTGCTTGTATCTGCCTTTGCTTAAATTTTTATCCCTCCTGTAATGAACTACGTCTGACCTGAATTCTCAAAAATGAGATACGTAGGCGGCCTATGTCGGTCTCTGTCACCCCATTTATCCCTTTAAATATTTATTTATATTTGAACTACATTCGACCTGAATTCTCAAGAGTGAGATACGTCGGTGGCCTATGTCGGCCTTGGTCGGTTTCATTGTAATTTTCATTAATGTTAGCCTTTCAGGGAGAACTATGTTTGACGTAATTCTTGTCTCAACGAGATACATAGGCGCCACAAGGGTTCGATCATATCTCCCGTAAGATTTCTATTAATTTTACAATAGAAACTGGGACAGAATTTTTTATTGGGACTAAAAATTCTCGAGAAGAAGATTTTTCCTCAACAAGTCAAGACTGAAGATATTTTGAGATTTGCAACTGGGAATTTTCGTACGGATCTCAAAAATTGCACGATCTACTCTGTCACATTTAAAAGATAAGCAAGACAGTTAATTGGGACATAAATTTTGAGGATGACCTCAAAATTTATGTATGGGTTTATCTACAAGTATATAATGGTTTTGAATACTCCTCGAAAATAATCAGATAAACCTCCAAGCATCAGCCTCAAAGAAGTTTGCTAAGCCTGACGTGACATTAAATTTGGCAGTGACCCTTTTCAAAATACTACCTCTCAAAATTTATTTTCCTAAACAAAATTTCCTTTTGTCTTTCATTTGTTTTTGCATAAAATATTTTGTCTTATCTATCAAGAGTTAGGAGAAGGAGCAATAAATTGAAGAATCGACACAAATCAGTATATTTTAAAACTAATTATTTTTCTATGGATGCCGGTTTATAGCTTTGCTTTGATATCACCAAATTTTTCCGATCTACAAATATGGAGAAGTCAGGGACGAGAAAGCTCTTTCAAAATTTAGCGGTGTTCCTATAGACGCGGAATTATTTTATATTGTTTATACCGGGACTTGCGAATATGAATTGTGTATTTCTGTCAATTTCCAACAACTTGGAGTTTATAAGGAACATCCAGCTAGATTCGAAGGTGAATCAAGCAAAAATCTCAAGAAAGAGTTTACGATTTCCGTAAAGGTCACCGTCTGCATCATATAGTTAGATGTGATATTAAACATTACCCCGAGGGGTCATTTATTTTATTGTCGATGAAGACAATATAGTACCCAAATGGTTCATTAAATTTATTATCTATCAAGACAATACATTACCCGGAGGGGTCATTTATTTTATTGTCTATTAAGATGATAAACTATTTTGAAGTCATTTTATCGTTATCTCCAATCAAGATGATATGATTATCCAGAAGGCACTCGGAAGATCATGCATCGCGAGTCAATATCCATGCATCGCGGAAGATCAATCCATCGCAAGTCAATCTTCATGCATCGTGAGTCAATTCATGCATCGCGGAAGATCATTCATTGCGAGTCAATATCCATGCATCACAAAAAATCATGCATCGCGAGTTAGTATCAAAGCATCGCGAGAAGATATTCATGCCTCACTGAAAACTATGGATCGCGAGAAAATATTTGTGCTTCGCAGACAGTTATGCATCATGAGAAGATTCATGCCTCGTAGAAATTTATGTATAGCGAGAAAATTTTCATACCTCGCAGAAATTTAAGCATTACGGGAAGACATTCATGCCTCGTAAGAAGTCCGGCACTGCCAGGAAAGGAAATCGTGCATCTCAAGAGAAAAAATCAACACAGCGTCAACTTTTAATTCTATCTGACATAAAATGAAGATTACGTTATAAACATAAGACATAAGATTTATTTCCTTTACGTCAAACCCAATCGAGTTGACGCCAAATGATGATGAGAAAAATTAAGTGTCAGCACAGTAAAAGACACTGTCTCCCATTTAAATAGCATTTTTATCCTGACGAGTTTTACGTCAGCCTTTATCGAGAGCATCCGAAAAGATGAATTCTCCAAAACATACAACATGTGCGGACGACATAAAAAAGGATGCAGCACAACGTGCAACTTTTTCTGAGCAGCAAACTGGGACATAGAGCAAAGAGGGATGTCAAACTCTTCGGACGCGAGCAGAGGAGCGACTTCCCCCACAATCAAACCATACCCATGTTAGAAGGCATGTGGGTTTTTCCTTAGCATTTTCAAATTCGGTTTCGCATTTGGAAATTTTGTTCTCTGACGAAAGCAAGTTTCCAATCTGAGTGTCAACGCACCAAGAGCTTTTATGTTCGTGTAAGTTATTAACTATGATTGTGAAGAGCTCCACCTTCATGGCTAAGAAATTACAAGCCTCTTTTTCATACTCGATTTAATTTATCAGTAATCTTGCCAAATTCTCATATAACCTGAGATATGTAGGAAACCCATGTTTGGGGTTCGACTGTAATTTTCGTTAGTCCGTACCAAATCCATTTTTTAAGGACGAATATATGGCCAGTCAAAATTGGTTTGGTCAATTATTTTTCCTCGAATTTCTTGTATTAATCCTAATAAAATGATGTACAACTGTTGACACCACACATTGATCCTCCCCGATATATTGTCAATATTCGAGCTTCCTCGATCTCAAACAATCTAAAGTAATTAGTTTTATAAGATTTTGAAAAAATACAAAGCTTTCAATTTATTTTAAATATTTTTAGTCATTTTGTATTTTTCTAAAACAATATATATGTTTTGTATAGTTTTGTACATAATTATTTATTTTATAAGTATTTCCAAAAAAAAATCTCAAAGATTTTAATTTCTAGTAAGTATTTTGGCTAAATTAGTTCTGTAAATTATGGTTACATTTTTCGAACCATCGTTTATAATAAAATAAAATGCTTTATTACATTAAGATTAAGAAGCTCCTATATTGATTATATTAGTTTTTTTTGTTTAGGGTTTAACTAAACTCAAATTCTAACTCGATTTGGCCAATTCAATAATTCATTTTAGCCTTTTCAAAGACCAATTTTGGGCCAATGTACATCATGTCTTTTATATTTGAAACTCCCAGCCTATATCTACAGTGCCCAGCCTACGTCCCTTTATGCCATTCCAGACAATCTCTTTTTTAGATTCACCATCTCAGCCCAAAATAAAAGAGAACCTACCCAGGATACCTTCCCAAACCTTTTTCCAGCCCATTCTACTTTTCAATTGACCCGAGCAATTTCTGCGTCCAACAGAAAAGAAAGAAGCGTGTTCTCTTCTTCTTCATCACCCGTAGAAAACGATTAACGCAGCGGCAGTGCATGAACGGAGATGGGCAGGCAACCCTGCGCGCGTGGGCGACGCTCCAACGTCTCTTAGTCAGAAGACGCGTCCCTCTCCTTAGTCCCTTACGAACTTGTACAACTTTTCAGCATATCTTCCAGCCGTATCCGCCATTCAAGATGCGAAATCGTCCTTGCAATTGTGGTATTACGCCATGTTGAGCTTCAAGGGTAAAAAATCGATCACGATTGTTCGCGTAAATTTTGCTTTTGCTGAAATATTGGCTTTCGGGTACAATGGACAGCTATTGCACCTCAAAGAAATTTTGAATTTTTAGGGTAATTTTGTTTTTGCCCGTGTTTTGTCTCTCGTCTTCCCCTCCTCTCTTTTGACCTAATTTTGAGAATATACATTCTTTGTCCTATTCACTACAAAGGGGGGGATCTAATATTTAAATTATGATGTTCATAAGGAGCTTAAAGTTCTTCACTTAGTATCTACACATGTTCCTTAGTAGTTTGTAAAAGAAAGTATTTCTGAAATACCAATACTTCAGTTGTTTAAATAAACTATTTGCATCTAAGAGTTTCGGAGATCGACATATTATTTAAATGTTCTTCAAAAATATAAATTAGATAAGGAGGTAGAATGATTTCAACTTCATATTGTTCGTCCCTAATCTTTTTAAGTTAATACAACAACAAAAGAATAAGAACTTCTATACATTGACCTACAGTCAAGAAAATCAACAAAATAAAATAAAGATGTTGACTACTGTATCTAACCGAACAAGTAGAATAGAAACATAATAGAGCTTCGAAAAGATCCTAAATGTGATATCAATGTCCTTCACAAAGGTTCTTTCTAGTAACAGAGAAATAAAACAATATTTGACGATTTTGGATACAATAACCTATGATGTTCATAGAGGATATTGTGGACATAATACTCTAGGTTTCTTTCTGGAGCTTCTATTTTCTAGTCACATAGGATTGGCATGTAAAGATATGTATGTATGTGTGAATGTCCTCAATTCAGGCCTCGTCGGCCAGCTAGTACTTTGTTATTTTGTTGGATTTTGTACCTATGTTTTCATGACTTGTTCTTCAGGTGATGACCTTAAGGTTCCTAAGTCTTAGTATTTTAGATGATATGATTCTCAACCATCTAGGTTCATATTTAAGTCGGTATATTTTAGTGGCTAACTCCATCGCATAAGGTATCGAATATGAGAAACACTTTTTCTAGTTTGGGGCATGACAAAGTCAAAACCTAACAATGGAACAATAAGGGTTTTTTATAAGAGTTAGAATAGTTGGGAATCAATCCCACTATAATTAGGAATCCTATTAAATGAATTTTATCTTAGAAAAGTTGCCCCATAGAGTGTCGCACCATCCATCTCACCAAGTATCGCTGTAGGAAATTTTCATTTGGCATGGAGCGCAATAAAGCGCGCCTGAGAATTAACTCTAAACTTCAAAGGATGGCCCGTCGTGTCTAGAAGTGTGATTGAGAATCAATTATAAACTTCAAGGGCTAGTGCGTCGCGCCTAGAAATGCGCTAAAAAGTGTTTTTAACTCAAGGACCTGGCCCGCTGCGCCTAGTAGTGCGCCACAAAAGTGTTTTTAAACTCTAGGCTCTTGCGTGGCGCGCCTAGAAGTGTACGATCCATTGTGCCTTTTGCATTAGTGAATTTCTTTCATGTCTTTTTACATTTTTTTTCATTCCAACTCTAACTTCTTCGATACTTCCTGAAACAACTAATCATGTGTGTGAGCATACAATCATCATAGGTTACACCAAAACTTGAGATACTTATGAAGAGATCATATTCAATCTAATTGATTTATGGGAAAATATTCATAACATAGGCATATAAATATGCCTAAGATCAACAAGCACCACATCCTAAATGTCGTAACCTTCTAATTGAGATTAACTTATTAAAGTTTACTTCTAATTCGTTCTCGCGTGTATATTTTTTTATCATGCCTTCAGGAAGAATTGTTAGAGGAAATTTTTTGGGAGAAATATCAATCCTCAAGATCTGGAGGTTCCTAATGCATTTAAAGTGCAACCCCTTCAAGGACATGTCACCTACGTTGACTTCCGGGATTCTATCCGAATGTTGAGTCAAGATTTGGAAAATCAAAATGGACAACAAAACGTGGTTCTTCAGGATGTAATTGTTACAGCTAGGATCTAGGTTGTTGATGAATCCTCCAAAATTCACAAGGTCAAATGTAACTGAGGATATATAGAACTTTATGGTGGAAATGTGATATTCTCAAATTACAAGTTCCTAAAGAAGCATAACTGATCATTATCAAGTAAAGAACTCAACTTGAAGGTTGGAATCAATCCAATGAGAAATATTGTGTAGACTAAAACTTAACTAACAATTATATTTTGTTAGCCAATGTATTTCCAAAATCAAGTAGGTAAAAAGGGGGGATTTGTGAAACAAATTTTTAAAATTATGTAAGTAATCAGTGAGAAAGATTCATAATTTAGTTGTTATCAAGACGAGAAAATAACTAGGATGTAGTGTTCCCCATAAGCTTAAAACGGGCTTATCCAAGTAGTATCAATCCCTTCATAGTGTACTACATGCAAAGTGATATGTTACGTATCTTTAAATTCTTGGTCAAACATATAAAGAATTTCACCTCGCTCCTTCGTCCCGAACATCTCACAATTTGGAAAAGCTAAGAATAAGCAAAGTAACTAAAAATATTCTTTTTTTGAAAGAATAAGAAAATTTTGGAAAATTACCTAAATTAAGAAAGTGAGTTTTGGTTATTTTGAAACATCCATAACTTCTATATTAGAATTAGTTCGAATAAATTCTTGGTATGGTTGGAAATCCCTTGGAGAGATCTTTTCAATGCCGCCGAGTTTGCGCGATTTCAATGTCGTATGAATGAGTTATGCCTTTTGGAAGTTCGATTGTTGGATTCCGGAAAGTCCCATTCCCAATCCGGAAGGGCAAACTAGTCTTTTCACCAATTAATTTCTTATTCATTTTAGGGGTTTATTGGGTAAAAACTAAGCTTAGTTCAGTATTAGAAAATCAAAATCACGCTTAGGGATTGGAGAAGAGAGAAAAAGGAAGGAAAGGGAGAAAAGTCAAAATTCGCCAAGGACGCAAGGTTTTGCAAGTGGAATTCATCGGGGGTGATACATATTAAGGTATGTGACATATTTTTTTTGTCTTATTTCATCCAAACACCAACTTATTTAAATTCATCGATTTTGAGTTGGTTGAATAATAGGCAGTGATGTTCTTGAAAAACATTATTGAATTCTTGTAGGTTGAGTTGTTGCATGCCTAGAGTTGATTTGATTCGTGTTTGTGGATTGTTTTTGGAGTAAAATCTATTGGTTATTCAGGGTACTAATTATACTAAGTGTTTGGGGAAAAAACGTGGAAGTTAGAGGGTTTACACAAAAAAAAGGAAGGATAAAAGTCAAAGAATTTCTGCGCAAGGGCTTGGGTGCCGCGCCTGCCAGAGCGCTATTAAAGTTCTTCTAAACTTTGACCTCTAGCACGTTCCTCCAGTCAGAGCGCTACAAAAATTTCTCTAAACTTTGAGGTATGGCGCCACTCAAAGCGTCGGGGACGCAAGTTCTCCCCATTCTTCCCCCACCTTTTCATACTAATTACTAAGTGATGTACCTACGACTCTAATTGATTCTAAAACTCTAAGGTACATCTATACCTCATGAAATCTTCCATAAACAGGAGATTATAAACCTTGATCCATAATCCAATTCAAGGAAAGTTAAGATTGAAGTCAAAGAAGCTAAGAGTTAAGTCTAGAGGTTAAGTAATAAGTCAAAGCAAAATTTTTTAATGTTTCAAGAGTCTTGATAAAACTTTTTAAAATTTATATTTATACTCAAGTTTCAAGTTAATCATACACTAAAGAATTGATACTCTTCCTCCAAAGAAATATAAGGGAGATAAGTATTCCATAAAAGTTGGTTTATGACTCAAGTTTCAAGCTAAGTAAAGAGTAAAGAGTTTGAGTTGATTTCTCAAAAGTTATAATAGAACTAAGTATTCCGTAAGAGTTCTAAATGTTTTCATGCTTAAGTTAGGAGGAAATTAAGATTTCCAAAAGAGTTTTGAGAAAGAAAGGGGAACATTGATTGCAAGAGAGCTTTTTTAAAGTTAAGTGTTGAGCAATTATATTAACCCAAAGAAGGAAGTTGTTTTTAAAAATCATGAGCTAAAGTATATTTGGAGAGTAGTATTGAGCACCGATTTTGAGATGAGAGTTTATATTAACTCAAGTCTCCATGAAAACCATGTTACCATCATGGGTATTAATAGGTCATACTTTGTAGATGATCACATAAGTTAAGATAGTGGATTCACTAAGTTAAGTAATTCTATGCGATGGAAAAGTATAGGAAAACTCTTGTAGCATGGGCAAGATGTTGTATGACTACTTAGGCTCATACTGGTTGTTATCGGTTAGAGAATCTCCCACAGAAACTATATTACTTTATATATAGGTAAAATTGAGTTTGTTAATATATTTTCATTAATGAACTAAGTGTTTTCATTGTTTTACAAGCTTTTATATATTGCATATGCCTTGTTGCTTTATATTACATCAAGTTATTCATGAATTGAGCATAAGCAAAGGTAATTGTTCCTTCTTACTCTTTTTCAAGTTTACGTTATTGTTAGCATTCCAACTCACATAATCGTACATTCAATGTACTGATGCGAGTTGTCCTGTATCTTATCATAATACAGACGTTGGTAACCAGCATCAGCACTATTCAATGCCTCATTGATCCAACTGAGCAGTCAGAGTCAGTGGTGAGCCTCCAAGCATTCTAGAGGACACATTTATTGATTTTATGTCTTTATTTTTATATGATGTTGTGGGGTCTATTCTGACTTCCATATTAGTATTACAGAGGCTTCATAGATAGTCAGACATTTTAGTTTTGAGTCTTTTCTTTGTGTTGCACATATCTTGCTATGAGACTTTGGTGCCATGTTGGCAAAGGTATGTACTTTAAGTTATAGTATGAGATTGTCTTATTTTATTGATTTAAGTGTTCCCCTTTGTTAATTAACCAATCCAAGAGTCCTCTCAAGGTCATAAATGGTCATTGAGTGCCGAAACATTCAGGGTGTAGGCTCGGGGCGTGATAGGTCCGGGTACGTGTGTATAATTTATTAACCCTTACTTTTACCTCATATTATATATTATATCGATGTATGACATAGTTTTTACCCTCGCAACAATCAACATTATACTATTAGATAATATCACAAAATAAATGTTAATAATTATTTTCTTATCGACTACCTTGTTGATCTGGAAATTAAAAAAAGGTGAATTCTAAGGTTTGCACTCGTTAAAAAGACTTCAAGATGAATGAATTATCAATGCATGCAATAACACTATTAAGGAATTTCAAATTACTATTCATACTTTGTTAATCACTCGTGATTCCTACAACCCTATATGTGGATTTAGTTACCCATAGAAGCAAGAACACAATTCATATTTTTAGATAAGGGAAACATGAACTTAAAAAATAAGAAGAATAAACCCAGAATTTCAACTTGAATTACTATGTAAAAATCTTCAGAACGTGCTATTGAAATAAATAATTGCCAAACTTGCAAATTAATATCCAATGTCAAGAAATAAACAACAATAATAATGTCTAACCCCGTAAAAATGAGGTTTCCATGACCTATATTTTGAGAAACAAGTCCTAACTCAATAGGATATGAAAAAAGGAAAGAAAGTTTCATGATGCGTCTTCAATCTATGACACTGACCTACGGTCCATATGTCAATCTACCATCCTTAGGTCCCTTCCGTGGCTCAGGACTTAAGCAAATTTGTAGTCTTCAAAAACCCATCTTTTCTGATCAAATATACGAACCAACAGTATGTACCTTAGATCGATTTAAGGTTTGTAGATCATCATCGTAGCACCACACTTAAAATTTCTCGCTATCAGGTACTGGAAAAAAAATTCTGATCAAATCTACGACGTGACATTAAAATCCGTAGATCAATCTATGCTCTGTCGATAGCTTCCGTGTTTCCCATTTAGTCAAAAAAATCCTTGATATTCAGCCATGCCTTGCCAGCCCATCTACGTCCATCATCTATGGGGCTTCACTGGACCTATAGTCGGTAGAATTCCTCCATTGATGCACTTTTCTGCACTTCATTCCTTTGTGTCTCCGGTTCTCCATGTCTAAACTTCTTTCCTACAAACATAACAAAAACACATAAACATTAATAAAAAATGTCCCTAGACACACACAACTCTTTAGTTATATGTATTAAATATTATAAACTCACGGTACATCAGCACACTCAATTCAAACTCGACTCTCTTTTTCTGCGAAAATCTTTTCTCCTAAACTCAAAAAGCAAATCTGTGCGGATTAAAATATGACAAAGATCTACCACTCTACGCGTAACATACACTCTTTTACTATCACAAAGGTACCAACTTTCCGACAATGTCACCACTGCCTTTACTTCAAACGAAATCCCTTTTGCACACATTAAATATAATTTTGAGTACAAGGGTTCATTCAGCACTCACACTCATAAGTAATTTTAAGTTACAGTAAGTGCTCAATACCATAGGTTTTCCCTTATTTTCATTGCTTAGCCTCTCAAAACTAGGTTCTTGTATCACTATAGGACATTCTTGGCTTGTAACATAGGCTTAGAGTCAGGTGTGACTTTCAATTTTGTAACTCTTTAAGTTTTCACCTTTTCTTGTTTTACTTTCATTTATTCTTTAATTTTTTTTACTTCTTTCACACAATGTCACATCCTCTCATTTCTTTTCTTTTTCAATACTAATATCTTTTCATACAAATTTTTCTTTGATTTCCTCTTTCATAGCCACCCTCAAATTATGGATTTTTCACTAGTGGAAGTGCACAATGTTTGATGTTGGATCAGGGCCAAGATGGAGGTTACTTTGGTATTACCCAATCTTAATTTAGAATTTTTGCCAAAGTCTAGGTTCACGTTTCTGAGGAGGGACCGAGGAGAACACAGTAGATTATGGTAAAGTGAGTTACGGGTTTAAAAATTGATATCACTAAGGATCAAAGCATTTGGATCAACAAGAACATTCATTTCATTTGGTTGAATTCTTGTAGGAATTTAGTAGACCTTTTAGAACAAGGGCCTATGAGTAATTAATTCCTATATAATAGAGTTTATTATCTTTGCAGGACTAATTGGGAAAGTTCAAGATTGGCACCAAAATTATTGAACAATTGATTAATATCACACACTCTTGCACATGATTCCATTATTAGTTTATCAGATTACCCAGTTCAAGTTAGAGCTTAATTCATGAAATCAAGTTGGTTTGTTATCATGTCATACTCAAAGCCATCACATTAAGATCATTCTAATCTATAGATTTTAGCACATATCTCAAATTATTTTCGATGGGTGTATTTTTTGGATGGTATCCTTTTTATTTTCAACTCAACTTAAGCGATCATGATTCATTCTTTCTCATTCTTCTACACATACAATCCAGACACATGTCAATTCAACAGGACTAATGCAGTCTCTAGGGGTAAAAGAACACATGCAAGAAAACCGAAAGAGAGATTATGAGTTGGGTTACTCAGAATTCACCCTATGACTCACAATCCATTTAACCTATCCCCAATAAAAATAGGTTAATTGTCCCCAATGCACACAAAAGCAGTAAAAAGTAATGGATATAGGTGAAGCAAACCTATGGTGCATAGCGCCGAAGAGTCATCAAAAAGCGGGTGGGTCAAAATTCCTGCACTTTTCTCCACCAATGGTGAGGCCACCCTCAATAGTGGCCGCGGATTTAATAAAAACACCTGAGTATTATTATATATAACTCTTACTACACGCTTAGTAGTGCTCACATCATCCGTACAATATGGAGAACTTTAGGAACGTGCAGTCTCGATTTGCTCCTCTACATCATCTCCACTAAATATTTCATCGAGGATTGTATCATCAACTAATGCATAGGGTGCAGCCTGTGCCTCAACAACTAGTGTGGCAAGGATGTCATCAACATCGGTCTAGAGACTATCAAACTTATTCCGTAAAGAGGTCAGATATGCAGTGGGGCCCGGTAACTCAAGGACTGTCAAATTGAAAGCATGAAAGTTATGATTAACATGTTGGACCTTTTGGTATGTAATGGCCTCTATTCTCTTTTCTATTCTCTCTTGAGAATCCGCAAGCAATTTCCACATCCATGGATTCACATGGTGATGAAGTGTGGCCATCTACGTTTTAATTTATGTAGTCACGCCAAGGTCACTATTGATGCTCTAGACGGAGGGTAGTTTGAGATGATATAGGAGCCCGACTAGCAGCTTTAAAAGAGAAGGCTGGAAAATTGTCTATGTAGGTCAGAATGACATGACCATATCCACGTATGTGCTTTATATATTCTACCAAATCATCTCCTAATGACACATCGACTTGTGGTTCTCTCTATGGTGCATCCAGATTCACGACAACCTGAACCAAGACAATGTTTAGTGTTCCAGTAGGCCAGATAAACTTGTCAAAATGCCACGTAGGTAGTCCCAGCATCTCTGCACATTTGGAAAAAATAAGACAAGGGTAGGAAATAGTAGAGGTTTTAAAATCCCTCTCTTGTATATCCGAAATTAGCATGCAGGCAAAATCTATCTCGAATCCCGTCACTAGTGATGCAACCATCATCGCTCTGTCCTAAGTAAGTGCATTGTCTACTTAAATTTGAGAAATTAGACTTACAACCTGATATAGAAAAATTTGGCTACAAATGTGAGAGTGTACTTTTTGATACTCATTCTTGGTGTGTTGGCCTACTCAACCCGCTTCCCATCGATAGAAATTTGAACTAGCCAGCCAGTGTTATGAATCTTCTCTTCACTCGCTGCTCTGCTGGAACTATATTCCGCATATAGTGTCCCAACTATTGTCAAATTCTATCGTGTTGGAGGCCCAAAAGTTATCAGGCGTGGGACCATATATAAAACTGTGGATGGTGGTCTCAGAGATGCTTACACAAAATCCGTGCACAAGTGTAGATGTGATGGTTGTATGGACAGTAGGCCAGACATTCTTCTGGATAGAATCTGAAATGTGGCCGCATAGGAAGCATGAAAATCCTTCACAATCTCTTAATTGAAGGTGCCTAGGTAACAAGCCATCCACTTACATTTATAACGTTGAAATAGCTGGTGGAGTTTTGCTATAATGTGTAAGACACCAATGAGAACTCTGCGTTCCTCAGTAAGTCTGTCCCATTTTATATTTTTCATTGACCATCTTGGCATCACGGTAGATCTGCTACTAGACCTCCATACACCATCAATAAGGCTTATCAGTAGACAACATAATATCACTATTAGGTGGCAATAACATCTCTTCAAAACTGGTAGACTCATCAGTCGAAAAAAATTGTCCATGTGAACCCGAGCCGGTGAAGGATCTTTACTCAGACCCTAAGGTAGACCTTGCAGAAGGACCGAAATTAGACCCATGTACAGACCCAAAAATAATTACAATCGGTGACCCGGTGAGTTTGTCATTCTGATCATACTGGAAGACTGTGACTACGTTGGCGGCCATCTTTTGGGGCGTAATCCGTATAGCCGAGGTAAACTTGGGGATGTCCTTGTGGTTGGTTTAACCTATGAGGGATCCTTCTCTACACAGGTGTCCTCATCAATAAGCCTCAAAGTCGAGGCAACAGATTTGGACTTTCCCCTCTTGGTGTAAATTATTCGCTTCTTGGGTGCCACGGTACCTACAAGCAATGAGAAATGGGATGATTGTGCGATGACACTAAGATTTGCAAAACCACAACTAAAGCATTGTTGCACCTAGCCCGAACACCGGAGTTTTGGAAATGGAAGAGAAGAGGGTTTTGGGGAAAGAGAGGACAATTTTGTGAACATAGGGGATGAAATTGGGGTAGAGGATGATATATTGATGGTAAGAAGGAGCAATTTTTTTAATTTCAGAGAAGAAGAAACGGTCAGAGTGAGTTTGGAAGAAGTGGGAAATGATTTTTAAATAGAATAAGGCAAAACATACCCCTAAACTAGAAGAAACGGTCTAAAAAAATCCTTCATCCATCTTTTGGTCTAAAAATACATTTTTATTCATATTTTTGGTCTAAATAACCATTTCATATAACGCTATGCTCACATATAGCCTTGCAACTAACAACCCTCCCTATTTTTTATATAGTTACATTTGTCATTTTGTTATTGAATAAAATTGAAGTCCGCCTTAGTTCATTTTTACCCATAATTTATCCAAATCAAAACAAAATATCTTTTCAACATCCAAAAATTTTATTTTTTAATTCAAGTAATTTCTTTTTTCCAAAAAATATATTATTTTAGATATTAATCTTTAACAAAAATATATTAGTCAATTTTTTAGGATTAATATTATGTCCAGGTAATTGTGAAATTACTAATATTTAAAAAAAAAATTATCTAAGCCAATGTTTTTTGAAAAAACGCTATAGAAAATATAAATAACTAGATTTAAAAAAATTATATTTTTTAGATCTGGAAAAGATATATTGTTTTGATTTGGATAAATAATGGGAAAAATTAATTGAGCTAGATTTTAGTTCATCCAATAAGAAAATGACACATAATAAATATTTATTTTTTAAAAAAAGAGAGTGTTGTTAGTTGCGAGGGTATAAGTGAGCAAAAAGATAGTGGAAAGGCAATTTAGACCAAAAAGATGAGTAGAAGGGTATTTTAAGACCAAAAGATAGATGAAGGGTATTTTTAGACCTTTTCATGTAGTTCAGGGATATTTTTGCCCTTTTCCAATTTTAAAATAATTTATTTTAAATTAGAGGCATGTCGGGTCAAGTTAGGTAGAGTAGTGTTTGGACCTACGAAGCCCCCCGTACAGTCTCTAGATTGAGACCATAGATCATCTTCACACTTCGAAATACTTAGAAACTTACCTGGGATCAAGGGACACCATTCACAGTCCGTAGACTGACCTATGGACCATCCATGGGGTCCGTAGACCTTCGAAACAAACATTTTTTTTGTAGATTTTTCATTGCGCACCTGCACATCTAATAACCATTAGGCATTTTTTCTTACATTTTCTTGACACTTTTTAGAAAAGGAACCTATTCAGTATCTATCTAATACTAAAACAAAAATTGAACATCTATATAATTAAGCGCAAAAAATCAAATAAGTAAACAAAAATACTAAAAAAAATAAAAGAACATATAGTTTGCTAGATTTTACACCTTGGGTTTCCTGTCAAGCAGTGCTTGATTTAACGTCACGGTACGATGCATGCCTCTTGATTACTACAACTTCATTAAGATTGTAGGCCTCAATCACTTATTCCACACTCTATGTGTTTCCCAGATAAAGCTTGATCCTTAACCCATTACCTTGGACCTTGTTCCCTCACTGTTTTTTATCTCTAGCGCTCCATGTGGAAACACTTGCTTGAGTAATAATGCCCTAGTCCATTCAGAGTTGAGCTTGTCTGGAAATAAACGCAACCAAGAGTTAAATATAAGAACAAGATCAGCAACAACAAAATCTCACTTTCCAATCCTTTGATCATTGTGCTTCTCCATCTTCTCTTTATACAAGGCTTCACTTTGATAGGCTTTTAGGTGAAACTCATAAAGCATATTATATTGATTCATTCTTTGATTAGATGTGGCGCCCCAATCCAAATTCAGCTTCTTCATCACCACATAGCCTTATGTTGTATCTTTACAAGCAAATGACAAGAATTCCCACAAACAAGTTGGTACAGAAACATACCTATGGGACTCTTATATACCATATGATAGCACCATAGAGAATCATCAAGCATGGTTGACTAATCCGTTCTATGGGAACTTAGAGTCTTCGCCCAAATTTGCTTAATCCCCCTGTTGGACACCTCAACTTGTCCACTAGTCTGTGTATAGTAAGGAGTTAATACATAATGATGGAAACTATATTTCTCAAGTAGTGAATTTATAAACTTATGGAAAAAGTTAGAAACTCCATCACTAATAATTTCCTAGGGGTACCAAATATGTAGAAGATATTCTTTTTTAATAATGCGGTGAGTCTCATACCTTTACTGTTGTGGAGCGCAATTACTTCACCCATTTAAATACATAATCGACTGCAATAAGAATACACATCGACCCATATAAACTAACAAATGGTCCCATTAAAACAATGCCCCATATATCAAACGATTCAATTACCAATATCAGATTCATAGGAAGCTCTTGACTCTTTGAAATCCCACCTTCTCTTTGGTAATGGTTACAAGACATGGAAAAGTCATGAGCTTACTGGATGATGGTAGAACAGTAGTATCCACACTCAAAGAGCGCAGTCCCAATACAACTATGGTTCCCACCAATAGGTGATACATTCAAATTTACTTCACGAAAATAAGTATAAGTGGTCGTATCATGTAAAGAACCCCACTATGAGGTTTGGGTCGATCCCATGAGAAAAATGATTTAAACTTTACTTTAAGCTACAATTACCTCTATTTCATCAAGTCCTTTCCGAAAACATGTAATAAAAGGTTTTTTTTTTAAATAATAAAAGGAATTAAATATTTCTAAGTAAACAAGTAGCAAGTATGAATATATGATATTTATCAAGTGATGAGAGTAACGACGGTATAAGTGTTCCCCACATGTTCGTAAAGCGGTAATACTAGCTATAACAATCCTTTCCTAGTATCTTGCATGAAAAGTGGTAAGTTATCTATGCCTAATTCCTTGGTCCAGAAACTAGAGAATTTCACTCTGCACCATAGTCCAGCAACGTGTGTATGCTTTACTAAACCTTACCTTTACCCCATATTAAGCTTCATAATCGAGTATGGCTTAGTTTTTACTTCGCACCAATCGACACTAACCTATTAGATAGTCTATACTAAATCTATCTTGATAATTCTTTTCTTATTATCTACCTCCTTGGTTCGGCAAGTAGCAACAAGGAGAGTTCTAACACATGCAGTCGTTAAAAAGACTTCTAAATGAAATAATTATCAATACATGCGAGACACTATTCTAGAATTGTTATTTTAGCTAATTTTTACCTTGTTATTTACCCATGGTTCCCACAACCCTAGTTATGGATTTAGTTACCTATGTTAACAATTACACAATTCATATTGATTAGACAAGAATTCATGTACTTACTTTTATGAGACTGAAGAAAATCCAGAATATTACTTGAATAAATCAAAGTCGTACAACAAACGATTTCGGAAAGTAGAATATTTCCCAAAATGTCAAGTTCAACAACTAGGATAATAAAACTGAAAAATAACAAAGACTCTAACCCCAAAAAACAAGGTCATTACAAGTATTTATAATAAAGAAGTCCTAACATAAAAAGGAAATCAATTTAAGGAAAATCTGGCCAAAAACGCGTCTGAGTCAACGATTGGACCGACAGACCATCGAGGCCACGACGGACCGTCGAGGCCTCCCGTCATTCTACACATAGAATTTTTTTCAGCTGTTTTCTTCTCTTACTCACTCTTATCATTGAAGAACAACGATGATGTCCGTTGAGTTCACGACGATCCGTCGATGGCTTTCGTTTCTCAACACTTAGAATCATTTCAAGACGGGTAATACAACTACTTTGTTAGCAATGACGGATGTGCCGGATGGTCTGTCGTGAAGATCAAGGTCCGTCGATAGCTTCCATAGTCCCACACTTGGTCAAAATTCCCCGATCTTCCTTCAACAACATTTTCTTCAGACGACGGTTGCCACCTACAGACCGTCAATGGCTCCGTAGGTCATCACTTCTGCAATTTCACCACAATTCTTCTTCATTTTAATTATGGGCAGTTTTCCTGCAAACGAAGAGAAAAATACATTAAGACTACTACAAAAAGGCCTTAGACACACACTAAACTTAAGGAAAAAGCATTAAAAGTACCTTTTCTAGAGATCCGATGCCCCAAGAATATACCTTGTTTTAGCATAAAGTGACACTTCTCCCAATCTAGCACCAAATTATAGTCTTCACATATTCTTAATACCTCAGCCAAATTATCAAAACACCGATCGAAAAAGTCTTCTACCACTGAGATATCATCAATTAACACCTCAATATTGTCCTCCAACGTATCAGAGAAAATTGACATCATACAACGCTAACGGTCTCAGATCATTTCACAACCCGAATGGCATGCATTTGAAGCCAAAGGTCTCATAGAGACAAGTGAAGGTGGTCTTCTATTGGTCTTTCGGAGCTATAGAGATTTGAATGTAACTCTAATAACTATCAAGAAAGCTATACCAAACCTTACCTGCAAGTCTAACAAACATATGGACCATGAATGGCATAGGAAAATAGTCCTTCTTTATCCAAGCGTTCAACTTTTAGTAGTCCATACAAACACTCAGTCCAATCATAGGACTCACGTAGCAAGCTCATTTCTATTATTAGTTACCACACTAATACCATCCTTTTTAGGAATGCACTGAACATGACACACCCTACTATGTTAGATAACTCCAGCATCCAACCACTTGATAATCTCCTTTTAACTTCCTCTTGCATATGCATATTTTATCTTCTCTGGAGTATACATATGGGCCTCTTTACAGTTCTATTGGCCATAAGAAAATGGATCTTAGTTGGCTTTGGATCTCCCAATCCTAACTTCTTATAAATGAACAACAACACGAAATTTAGATAAATTTGGTCATAAGAGTGCAATAAATCAATGGTACATGGGATAATGAACGCATCAGGATCCTCTTTATTCTACACAATGGATGTGGTAGAAATAGCACTACAATGTTGTAACCTATCATCATCTTCGAAATTTATGGACCTATTTTTGTCACCATATCCTTCATAAACTTAGCATACCCATGCATTTGCTCCAAGGCTTCTATCAATGGAACATTGATGGAAATGTTCTTCAACATAGTTATAAACATGTGGTATTTTTCCTTCTTCGGTCTTCTTCACCAACCTCTATGGGAAAAGAGAGAAGGTCTAGGTATCTGAACAATTTTCTAAGTTACCACAACCTCTTTCCCTGTCGTATTTCTGGACTCTCCACTCACCTCAACCACATCATCATGTCTACTAGTCTCAATTTCCACCACAGACGACATAGGTGGATCCATGGTTTGCTTACCCTCACAAGTAGTGATTGCCATATAATGCCCATCATTCTTTGGATTCTGGATGGTGTATCCTAGAAGAGTGCCAACTTTGTACGGGTTCACTGTGATAGACAATTGATTTAGCTTCTGCTCAAGATGCTTTATTACCACTGCGTGGGCATCAAATTTTTTACCAATACTATATAATTCACTCCACATCTCTTTCACTTTCTCGTTACTGGCATCAAATTTTCTAATTATCTTTTACAACATATCCTCAATACATGACGTATCATATCTAGCTTTCCTAGGACCAGATTAATAATTTTGGGGAGGATCATAAGGTCTAACCTAGACATTTCTATTAACGTAGTTGATTCAGTTGTATTTATTATAGCGGTTGTAGCTCCTATCTCGGACATATTGACCCACTCAGTTGTAGTTGCAATATTTCAGACCTTGGTTTCCTTGACCCTGACGGAAATTATCCATGTTAGAACCTTTGGAGTTCGGTCAGAAACCCTCTATTTGATCAATCAGTGCATAACCATCCTCTTTATATTAACAGTTCTTAGTTAGAGGCGGAGTTCTAGTCAAATAATTTATTGCATTAAATTCTCAGCACCACTTCTCACATGATTCACTACCTAACCCAATTCAATTCTCATATGTGCCATATCTTCAAGAATATCATCTGCGGATTGGTTAGCTATGTCATGGGCTGAAATTGTGTTTCTCCCTATATCGACTTTCTGGTGCTCCAAGCTTTGTTTTTTCTAGGTAGAAATATTCTCAAAAGTTCATTCAACATACGAACCCCCATCAATAGTATCAATCATTGTCGTACTATTGTGAACCCGCCCTCGGTATAAATATTCTCTTAGTGACTCATCATAAATGCGGTGATTGAAAAAACTTCTGATAAACACGTTGAATCGGCCCCATTAACTAATCACAGAATCTCCAGGTAGTGCCTTGGAATTATTTAGGTTATTATTTTTGTTCTGCTTCTTGGATACTAGAAAGATATTTTCTATAAATATATTCATCAGTCGCTCCCATATATAGATTGATTTTAAGGGATTTCGTTAAACCAAGTCACCATATTGCTAGTCAATGATAGAGAGAATACTTGCAATCTGATAACATATGTGTCCCAGTCTAGTCGACCTAAAAAATATTTGTAAACCATTCTATTCTTGGATATGCAAGCATGAGGGTCATCATACGCCAACCGTACAAATAAGCCTCTCGCTGTAAGCATCTATATCAAGCTATTAGTCACCACAAACGTATGACCCGGTGGTAGAGGGGGTAGGAAAATAAGTCCATCTTAATCATCAATATTAAAGTTTACCCTGTAGTTGTTATGTGGTCGTGGCTCCAGTGTCTTCTGCATACTCAATGCATCTCCTAGTTGATTCTAAAATAAAGCCTAATTATTTTTATTAATAACCACCGGAGGTTTAACCTAGCACCATCGTCTAATTCTCCATTGATAGGGTTAATTCGTTCTCTCTAGTTATTCATTCTCCGCATGTTCAGTTGAACTCAGGATAATAGGGATTAAGTACTCTCCTTGACTGTGTGTACTTGACATACACTAGAGTTGGAATCTGAGAGAGACAAAATTAAAAAAAATAAAATTCGGAAATATTTGACTAAAGTTCAATAATAAAGTCATACTTAATCTAAAATCTGAATTCACCAGCAGTGGTAATATTCTTGATAATATTTAAATATACTTTTTGAAAAAAATATGAGCGATCGTATGTTACATATATACCAAACTATGAGTTGGGATCGATCTCGCAGAGAATATTGAAGAATATTGTCGATAGCAAATATCATTGAACTAAATATTTTTTTATATTGAGATTATCATAAATAACAAGGAATGTGTTCCCCATAAGCTCATAATGCGGTAATCTTTATAATAGTAATATTGTTGTAATGTATAACATGCAAAGTCGAAAGTTATGTACCTCTAAATCCTTGGTCCGACAAATAGGGAATTTCACCCTCCACCTTGGTGAGGTTACTTGTGTATAATTTAGCAACTCATACCTTTGCCTCGCATTAGAGATCACATCAATGTATGACTGAGTCTTCACTCTCGCACCAATTGATATTAGACTATTAGATAGTATCACACTACATCTATGTTAATAATTCTTTTCTTATTAACTACCTCCTTGGTCTGGCAAGTAGAAATCAGGCAAGTTCTAATGCATGCACTTATTAAAAATACTTCTACACAAAAGAAATATGAATTGATGGGAAGGTGAGTTAGAGGTTTAGAAAGAATTGGTCTCATTAAGGCTCAAAGACTTTGGATCAACGGGAACATTTATGTCATTTGGTTGTATTCTTTTAGACATTTAGTGGAATTTTTCGAACATGGTCCTATGATAAATTTCTAGACTCTAAGGTAGATTATCTTCACATGAATAACTGGGCAAAATCAAGATTGGCACAGAAACTGTTTGAACAATAGATTAATCTGACACACTTTTGGCACATGGTTCCATTATCAGATTATCACATTACCCAATTCAAGTTAGAGCTTATGTCATGAAATAATTTTTGTTAGTTATCATGTCATACTCAGAAAAAATACATTTAACTCATTCTAATCTACAAATTTTAGCACATATCTCAATTTTTTGGGCGAGTATTATTTTTTATGATGGGTATCATTTTTATTTTCAACTAAACTTATGCCTTCATGCTTTATTATTTCTCATGCTTCTATGCATAAAATCCTAACACATGCTGGTTAACAAAAATTAAGCAGTCTCTTTGGTAAAAAGAACAAAGGCAAGAACCCCAAAAGAGGAATACGAGTTGGGTCACTCTATCACTCACAGTCAATTCACCCCGCCCCTAACAAAAATAGGTGAAATTTTCCCCAATGCACACAAAATCAGTAAAGAGTAGTGAATTCGGTCGAAGCAAACATGTGGCACAATGTTGATGAGTCATTAACAAGTAGGTGGGTCCGGTTATCCAAACTATATTACAACAACAGGGAATCCACCCTCAGTTGTGCATGTATCTTTAGTCACAACACCCTCAGTAGTGCTATATGTAGGTCTCACCACACCCTCAAGTAGTGCTCACATCATGCACCACAATAGGAAAAACCTCAATCAATGCCTCCGTAAATGCCCTTTTTGCACTTCTTGCAATTATGTCTCTAGTTCTCTATGTCTGAACTTATTTCCTGCAAACACCAGAAAAACAAATAAAAACCAATACAAAATAACCTATACAAAAACAACTCATAAGTGAAATGTATTAAAAGTATCATAAACTCACGGTACATCAAAATGTATAAGGTGATAGAGGTTATGTGTGTTGGCGATTTTGAGTGTGTCGATTTAACAACATTCTAAAGGGTGATATTAGGATTCGGTACTACTAATGGTAGAAAATCATGGTTGAAGGGGAATCACTAGTGAGCTTGGTTGTTTTTAAAGGTGCCTTATTAGGGCGCTTTTTTTTCCTGTGAGCTAAGGGAAGCAAAACTGAGGGAATTTTTCAATTTGAAACAAGAGACCATGAGTGTGCATGAGTAAATAATAAATGCCACTTAGTTTTGCCGCTATGCTCCAGAGATGGTTCCAAACATGAGGAGCATGATGAATATGTTTGTGTCTGGTTTGTCCTGGTTGTCAAGTAAAGAGGTAATGTGTCTAGTTTATAAGATATATGTACATAGCCATGTTTCTGATCCATGTCCAGCATGTTTAAGAAGATAAATTGAAGGGAAAGAAAGAGTTCCACAATAAGAGGGCTAAGACAACAGTTCATGATTCTGGATAGCAAAAGACTAAAATTATGAAACAGTCATCTTTTCTGCAAAGGCCAATTAGACTTTCTCCATTATCAACTAGTGCACCTGCAGTAAAGGACACTTGTGATATGATGAACTAGAACTCCCAAAATTCCATAGATAGACCTACTCATTCACAGGTTATTGTGGCTCAGTCGGCTATTTGGACTCCTACAGTAGCTAAATGTTGTAGAAACTACCCATAAACGTGTATCGATGGGTCCTATGTCTTCTTCAAGTGTTGTCAGACAGTTCATTTGATGAGAGAGTGCCCTAATAACAAGCAACGTAATAAGGGCATCAAAGCCCAATCTTATTAGGTGGCTCTTGTATGTAGAGCTGATCTAAGAGGGGCTACTTCAAGGCATGAGGAGGTGCAAACCATCAATATGCTATAACCAGTTGCCAACAACATGAGAATTCACCAAATGTTATCACTGATATGATCAAAGTCTCTATCACTAGTGCGAGCCTATCTTTTATAACTCTGTATAGTGTTGTAAGGTACGATATTCTTTCTGAATGAATCCTTGAGATCTTCAGTGTTTCCAAACCTATTGTGAGTTGATGAGTCAGTGATTTTGATTCATTTAGATATTCAAAATATTTAGTGTGTTCTTGAGCCCTTCATTGTTTCTAGTCCTGGTGTTTAAATGATAATTTGAAGCAAGGAAGGGAAAATAGAAAGGCAATTAAATTACCTTGGAAAAAAGAACAAAAAGCTAAAGAAGTTGAAGAAAAGAAAAGATATTATTCACCAAAACAACTCGGAGACTCACTGAGTGGACCTTTTTCCTGCTAAATATTCCAGTAGGAAAGCTCATGGATAAGATCAACTTTGGTGATATTAAATGGTAATTTGGAACAACGCCAAATAGATCTCTAATGGTAACTTTGATTGCGTAAAGTCTAAGAGATGTGGTAAAAGGACAAGAAAAGAAGGCGATGGAAACAAACATTCGGTGCGTTGCCGACCATGTTGGTAAGGCTCGTCTTATTCTGTCGAATGACTCTAAAGTTAAAATTTTGGGAACGTATAAATGCAAATCTTAAGAGAATAAAAGAAGTTCCCACATTTCCTAGTTCCGAGATTTGATCCTTTATATATCATGAGTTTATGGTACTTTTGATATGCTTCACTTAGATTTTGTGTGTGTCTTAGGATATTTTGTTATTAGAACTGCCATTTTGTGTATATTGTTTGCAGAAAATAGGCTTGGATCCAGGTGATAAAGATGTGAGCTAAAATTTACTAAATTAGACACCAACTGTGACATCTACCTATTGTGGTTAGGAAGTTGTCGGTCTTTCCTAGGAGGTAAATTCTAATATATCAAACCATGGAATTCTTGGATGGACCATAGCCCAGTCGAAGGACTGTATCTTATGAATAATAGGTGGGCACATAAGGGAAATATGACAAGTATGGAACCACAACGAAAGACGATGGTGTAACACTTTTAAAGCCTAAGGTGTGTTCAAGAGCCTAACATAAGTGTCAAAAGTTTTTGTACACTACTTTAAGGTCAAATATAATGTATATAAGTCATTTGAGATGTTTAGAAATTAAAACGTCAAAGAACGTCCATGACGTTTGAAATTAGTTCAATGAGGTACAAGTGTGCCTTAGCCTATTTGACTGCTTTTAGGAGATAGAAATTGATGATATTTATGGAAGGGTGTCTAACATGTATTAAAGTTTATTCTTAGTCAAAAACTTTGGGAACGACTCCGCAAGGACCAACCAAGGACCGTTGAGGAGGACGTTTGAATTTTGGGGTACAAGGCTGCCCAATGCAATGTCCACCAATAGATGCAACCCACGATCCGTTGTCCAATCGATGGGGCGTGGACTTATTCCGTCGATGGAAAATTAGACAAATTTCGGGAAGCCTGCAAATGGAAAGTTTTTGAACTCATTGATGAGTGTACAACACAGAGTGGAACAGTGCACGTCAATAGACACGCGATCCGTCGATCGTGGTCTCGTCTGTGGAGCCACAGTTTTTTCTGCATGTTTTAAATTAATTCATTCAATTAGTTGGATCATTGAGGAGATAAATTAGGGGCTAGGGGAGGTCTAATTAAATTAATTAAGAACCTATATAGATACCCTAACCTAATTAGACTAACCTAAGCTCTCATAATTAACAAACCCAAACTCTCTTCCTTCTCTCTTCTTTCTCTCTCCCAAGTTGAAGAACACCATAGAAGGTCAAATTAAAAGGTTAGGGATGAAATAACCAATATTTCTCCATCAATATTCATGAAACAATAAGTTATGGTATTCCTTTCACCTTTGGGACTTTTTTCCCCAAAAGGTTCCATCAAATTGTTTTCAAAAGTCTAAAATTCAAGTGAGTCTTTTCCAATCTCTAAATTGATCTCTCAAATTGATTTGTTTATGTTTATTTGGATTTTGTTGATTAAAATATGTTGAATTGTGAATATATTACTCTACTTATTGATGGATTGGTCTAGTTATAGAAGAGGACCTCTTCCCCTTAACCCTAGGATGTGAGCTTGATATGATTTATGTAATGTTTGTTCAATTAAATTTGTAATTGGTTGAATTACTACTATATAATGTTACTGTATTAATTATGAAAATATTTGTATGATTAATATTCCTATCATGCTATTTCTTGAGTAATTGATCTAGATTATGACTTTGAACTAAGTCTCTTACCTTAAGCTATGAACTAATGACGTATTGTGATGTATTTGTTCAATTGGTTTTGTTATCATGATGATTATTGTTGTATGATTATATTACACCCTAATTGGGTTGAGTAGAGGGTTCATGGTAAGACCTTATTAATGTATTCTGAAGGAGACTTGGTAAGTCATGTAATACCTAGTCCTTACTTTAATTGTGCTAAATTATGATTAATTGATGATATTGCGTTGAAGTATATCTTATAATATGATTGATAGGGTTGGTGTTATGTTGAATTGAAATGTCACTACTATTCTTTGTGAGGTGTTGTCTAAGATGTAAATTATATAAAAATGGTTATAACTTACCGATGTGCCTTATTATGATGTGATTATGTAAATGTGCTAACCTCACTTATATGAATTGCAATGAACGGACTAGTCAAACTTGATAGGTTTGATTTTGATGTCATATTAGGTATGGATTGGTTGCATGCTTTCTTTGCATACTTTTGTAAGATTGACTAAAGACCGGGTATCACCAACTTAGGGTGAGAGGTGAGGATATACCAAAAATAGTATTTCAGATTAAATATGGTAATTATGATTTTTTAGCATTGTCCTTTGGTCTCACTAATGCCTTGGTTGTATTTATGGATCTCATGAATAGGGTATTTTAAACTTACCTAGATTTATTAGTCATTGTCTTCATTGACGACATCTTGGTATATTCGAAAAATGAGGGTAAACAGATGAACTATTTGAGGGTAGTGTTACAAGCGCTTAAGGAGAACCAATTATTTACCAAGTATAGAAAATGTGAGTTTTGGTTGAGGTCGGTGGTGTTTCTTGGTCATATCATGCTTAGTGAAGGAGTTGAGGTTGATCCGACGAAAATTGAGGCAGTGAAAAATCATCCTAGAGTGTTGACTCCAACAGACATTAGGAGTTTCTTGGGTCTAGCGGGTTATTATCGGAGCTTTGTGGATAGTTTTGCATCCATTGCATCTCCCTTGACTACTTTGAGATAAAAGAGTAAGAAATTTGAATGGTCGGAGGCATATGAGAGAATCTTGTAATATAGGCTTACTTCCGCTCCGTTGTTGAATTATCGAAGGGTACAAAAGGCTTTGTTGTATATTATGATGCATCCCAAGTGGGTTTAGGGTGTGTACTTATGCAACATGGGAAGGTAGTATCCTATGCCTTTAAACAACCTAAGGTGCATGAGAGGAATCATCCACCTCATGATCTTGAGTTAGCGGTCATGGTATTTGCCTTAAAAATATAAAGACATTATTTGTATGGTGTTCATGTTACTGTGTATATCGAACACAACAGTCGTCAATATGTGTTTACTCAAAAGGAGTTGAATCTTCGACAAAGAAGGTGGTTGGAATTGTTAAAAGATTATGACATGAGTGTTCTCTATCTCCCTGATAAGTCAAATGTGGTTGCGGATACTCTAAGTCTTGTGATCTTGGGTAGTGTGTCTCATGTAGAGGAAGACAAGAAAAACCTAGTGAAAGATGTTCATAGGTTGGCTAGATTGGGTGTCACAGTGGAATATTCTCTAAATGGTGATTTTATCGTCCATAGTCATCTTTGGTGGTTGAGGTGAAAACGAAAAAATACCTTAATCGACCATTGATAGAGTTGAAGGAATCAGTTCTTGGAAAGATTAATGAGTCATTCTCCTTAGGAGGGTATGGTATCTAGAGGTATCAAGGAAGGTCGTGTGTTCCCAATGTAGATGGTTTGAGGAAACAGATCTTTGAAGAAGCTCATAGGTCCCCTTAATCTATTCATCCAGGTTCGACAAAGATGTACCATGACATTAGAGAACTGTTTTGGTTGGAAGGCTTGAAGAAGGACATAGCAGAGTTTGTTGCGAAGTGTCCAAATTTCCAATAAGTGAAAGCCGAACATCAAAATTTGGGTGGTTTGCTTCAACAAATCCAAGTTCCCACTTTGAAGTGGAAAGATCTCAATATAGATTTTGTGGTAGGTTTTCCTCGAACACAAAGCAATTTAACTCTATATGGGTGGTTATGGATAGGTTGACCAAATTCACTTCATTTTATTCCTATCAAGTCTACTTATTCAATGGAGGATTATGCAAAGATCTTCATAGATGAGATTGTGTGTCGCCATCGTATTCTGTTATCCATCATATCGAATAGGGGTGCACAATTCACATCTAGGTTTTGGAGGTCATTCCAAAATGGGTTGGGTACTAAGGTTGAGATAAGCACCACTTTTCATTCCAAAATGGATGATCAAGCGGAGCATAATATTCAAACCATTAAGGATATGCTTAGGGCTTGTATCATTGATTTCAATAGAAATTAGGATAAGCATTTATCTTTGCTGTAGTTCTCTTATAATAGTAGTTTTCATTCTTCCATATCCATGGATCCTTATGAATCCTTGTATTATATGAGGTGTAGGTCTCCTATTGGGTGGTTTGAAGTTGGTGTGTCTTCACTTTTAGGTCCCAATTTGATTTATAAAACTTTGGAGAAGGTTCATATTATAAGTAACCAGTTGCAAACAACCTATAGTTGGCAAAAGTCATATGTCAATCATAGGAGAAGGGATTTAGAGTTCGAAGATAAGGTGTACTTGAAAATTTTACCTATGAAACAGGTGGTTAGATTTGGCAAAAAAGCAAAGTTGAGTAATTTTTATGTGGGTCCCTATAAAATCTTTCAAAATATTGGTAAGGTTGCCTATGATTTAAAGTTTTCTAGTAAATTGGCTTCGGTTCATCCGATTTTCCATGTTTCTATCCGTAAGAAGTCTATCGGTGATCCCGAGTTTGTTATTCCCTATTAGGTTCGTCGTGTAAAGGATAAACTCTCCTATAAGGAGGTTCCAGTTAAAATCCTTGATACGAAAGTAGGGTAGTTGAGGAACAATGAGGTGGCTTCCGTAAAGGTGTTATGGAAGAATCACCTAGATAAGAGTGCAACATAGGAGGCCGAGACCGACATGAAATCCCATTAGCCTATCTATTTAATAAAAAAGGTTAGTTGTTCTTACTTATAATGAATATAATAACTTAAAATTGAAGTTGCTATGATTTTTGGTGAAGTGTTGCAAAAAGGTACATTTTTGGTGTCATTCTATTAAAGTTACAGTGAATTTGTACATATTGACTTGACAATTTGCAATTCTTCTTGTTTTAAGTTATGTTGTGCATTTTAATATGGTGAGTTTTTATGAAATGATTTTGGTCATGTTGGTAAGTTGAGTTTTGACATAATTGACTCATATATGGTATGTTGATCTCATGTTGTTGTGAGAAATAAATTCCTTATGATGTGATGTTGAGTCTTATAAGTGGTGGTAATTGATGTTTTTGAATTGCCTTGTGTAAATGTTATGATTGATGTTGTAACTCATGTTGAAATTTATAGATGATTGGTTGGGATGCTAATCTTGAGTCTATCCCTTCCTTTAAAAAGATTTTAATGTCATTCGGGGATGAATGTTCCTAAGTCACTTCAAAAATATAAGATGTGATCTAGAGACTAACATAAGTGTAAAAAGTTTTAGACACTATTTTAAGGTCAATGTTAATGTATATAAGTCATTAAGGAAGTTTATAAATCAAAATGTCAAAGAACGTCCATGATGTTTGGAGATTAGTTCAATGAGGTATTAGCGTGCCTTAGCGTATTTGACTAGCTTTTAGGAGTCAGAAATTGATGAATTTTAGTGGAAGGGTTTCTAACACGTATTAGAGTTAATGCTTAGTCGAAAAGTCTTGGAACGACTCCCCAAGGACCAACCAAGGTCCCTTGAGGAGGACCCTTGCATTTTGGGGTCCAAGGCTGCCCAAGGCAGTGTCCACCAACGGATGCAAACCACTATCCGTTATCCAATCGACGGGGCGTGGAATTCTTCTTTCGATGGACACTTAGAAAAATTTTTGGAATCCTGCAAATGGACAGTCTCTGAACTCATTGACAAGTGTGCAGCACGGAGAGAAACAATGCCCGTCGATGGACAGACGATCTGCCGATCCTGGTCTCATATATGGAGCCACTCTTTGGCTTCATGTTTTTAAATTATTCATTTAATTACCTAGCTTATTTAGAAGTTTAATTACAGGTTAGGGGAGGTATATTTTATTTAATTAACAACCTGTATAAAGACCCTAACCTAATTAGACTAACCTAAGCTCTCATAATTCACAAACCCAAACTCTCTTCCTTCTCACTTCTTTCTCTCTCACAAGTTGAACAACACCATAGAAATTCAATTTTAAAGGGTTCTAGTGCTGAAATTAAAAAGATTTCTCCATTAAGTATTCATCAATCAATAAGTTATGGTATTCCTTTCATCTTTGGGACTTCTTTCCCCAAGGGGTTCCATCAAATTGATATCAACCTCCTATGGGGGGAATATAGTTAAGGAACTAGGAGATTTTTACTAGAAACTCTCTTTATGCTAATTCGCATTGTAGTTTCAACCTCATTACACATTTAGTGAACCTGCCTTCCTATTTGGAAGGGACACCTTTAATAAAGTTCACTCAGTGCTAAGCTAAATTCCCTTTTTGAAATATATTTAAGTATTCCTTGGCATTAGTGTATAATATGGGCCTTAGGAGTCTAGACCCTTATATTACATGATCACATCTCCTAGATTCTGGGATAAGAAGGTTCTTTTATCACAAGCCGACATTATGTGAGAATATTACATCATAATATAAAAATAAGATGCACTTGAGAATCACTTCCAATCCCTCATAATAATACACATGTCATCATCTCACATACATAGTTTTCATATCTTAATAAAACATTATATACTTCAATTGAACAATATTACCAACAATAGACCAACATTAATACAATAAAGTGTTCATGATCTTGGAAGTCTTACCAATGGCTCACAAGAATCTTATCCAAGAACTCACCCCTAAATACTATATACTCACCCAACAATTCAATAATAATCATCATATAATGGTAAATTATTCAAGAAAACATTGAATTATATCTCCCTCAATCATAATCAACCTAATTCACAAATTAGGGTTAGGAGAAAGGGGTATTTATGGGTATTTACACGGAATTAGGTCAAATCCTAAAGAAATACATCAATTCTCCCATAAAAATACATAAATCATCACTAATAATTGAATTAATACTAAATAATTAAATTTAGAAAGTAGACCTACGAAATTGGATGAAAACTAGGATTTTCAAGAACATTGAAATGAAAATTTTGAAGAACCTCGCGGTCAAAGCAGTCGCAAGAGTGAATAGCCTCCATAACTTAACAATCCTTGGATATTTGTTAGGGAAAGTCTTTATCTTGAAGCCCTATATAAATCTTGGTCCTATTCTTAAATGGGGGTCTTTGGAGTAGTGAGAGAAACTAGAGAGATATGAGATCTTTTTGGGTCTTGAGAGTTATGAGGTTTTAGATTAGTTTGACGTAGGATACTTAAATAAACCTGAACTAAGTAATTATAGTTGTCCCTAAGCATTAATTAAATAATTAATTAATAACCTAACCTCCCCAACTTAAGTCGTGTGGAGGTAGTGGACCAAGGAGAAGGAGTATAATTATAGACCCACGAGCACCATCTATGAGGTGTGAGCCCATCGACAGCTCACCATTCCTCTCATGGTTCGAAGCTGGTTCTTGATAGTTTTTAGGGTCAATAGTTGGGTCCTCCTAAAAGATCCTTAGGGTGGTCCTTGAGGAGTCGTACCCAGAAGTTGTGACCCTAAACACACTCTAAGGTATACCTTATGTATTTTCACAATGTTTTCTCTTCATACGATACTTCAAACCCCATACAGGACCTAAGGACACACTAGATCACTTTCACTCATCTCCTGACGTTGTGGTTGTTTCTTGACCTTTTGGCTCTTATACTTCCTAATCAAGTTAATTACCTTTTTTAAGTCCTGTAAAAAAAAATTTACACATTGACACTAGGTGAGACTCTAGCCTAGGTCCTTGGATTTCTGAGGTATAACAATACCCCCCCCCCCCCGGGGAACATTCGTCCTCAAACGACACTTTAAATATCCTTTTGGAATTATGACTCAAGACTAGCAGCCTAACCAACCTATGAGACACAAGGATAAATCAACAACAAAGGAGGAATCATTCGCTCCCTTCTTAACACACAAAGCACCATTTATGAGATAGAAATTATGCCAACTAATCATTACGCAAAACATTCCCCATTTTACATTTTGAAAGGAGGAATATCCTTCTCCTTTCCATATGTCTCAACATCTTCAACAAGAAGCAATACATAAACATTATCACTTCACACTTGGGCAATTTCACAAGAAATATCACATAACTCAATTTACTAAACACGTAATCAAGTATTATCAAGTATAAAGAAATATAGTTCAAGACATGTATGAAACATGGATTTTTTTACAAGAACATACATAATAAAGGAAAATCATAGAAGTTTCTAACCACACTTCAACCTCTTCAAAACCAAACTAGGAGAAGTTACTAACCTAAACCTGGACTAGAAGAGGAAGGAAAAAGATGAGTATATCAGGACATCATAGCTACCTCAGCCTCCCAAGTAGCATTTTCCACTAGTTGTTTCTTCCAAAGAACCTTTACGGAAGCTACTTCTTTATCCTCAAAATCTAAACTTGCCGGTCTAAGATCTCAACCGAGAAGTCTGCATAGGAAAGGTTAGTACAACTTCTAAACCTTCCACACGAAGGATATACACCGCATTACTTATGCACTTTTTTAGCATTGTCACTTGAATAAACAGATGGACCTGAGAAAATTCAATAGGTAATTTCAACTCATAGGAAACACTTCTGATTGGTTTCACAATCTGATATGGCCCCACATACCGAGGACTAAGTTTCCCCTTTTTACTGAACCTCATCACCCCTTTCATGGAGAATATCATCCAATTACCTTTGAAGTCAATGACTCATGACCTCAACATATCTTCTATGGTTAGGATGGTTCATTCCGCCAAAACATCGGCTTATGGATGATATGTGGTATTAATTTTTACCTTGGTACCTAGCCCACTCTGGAATTCCCTCCAAAATCTAGAAGTGAATAAGGGACCCCTATCTGAGATGTTATAATAGTGAACCCCATGCATACTCATAATCTCATTAAGATACAACTTAACATATTCTTCCACTGAATAAGTAGATTTGACAGGGATAAAATGGGCAGATTTTTGCAACCTATGAACAATAACCCATATTGAATCATTTTGACTTCGTGTACGAGGAAAACCCACAAGGAAATCCGTATAAGATCTTCCTATTTCCAATAGGGATATTTATTTCTTGAGTTAACCCTCCCGGTCTTTGATTTATGGCCTTGACTTGTTAACAGTTTTGACATTTAGCAACAAACTCCGTTATTTCCTTCTACGAATCGTTTCACCAATAGATCTCTTGTAGATCATGATACATTTTTGTGTCACCAGGATGAATGGAATATCGGGAACCTTGAGTCTCTTCCATAATCTGTCTCCTTAAGTCATCCACATCTGGTACACACAACCTTTCTTAGTACCTAAGCACACCATACCTCCTTTGGAAGAATTACTCATTGAGCTTAAGAAGAACCAATCCTTTTAACTCGATCAATATAGGATGAAGATGTTGCTTGGACTTCACCTCAAACACTTAAGAGGACTCGGAGTGATGATGAATTATTAAACCCCCTTTTGGAGAATCTTCAAGGCGAACAACCAATCGAGCCAATCTATTCATATTTTTTAGTAACTCTTTCTTATTAAATCAACATGGGCTACACTACCCATATACATTCGACTCGGTGCATCCTCAACCACATTGGATTTTTCAGGGTGGTAAAGGATAGTCATATCATAGTCTTTTAAAAGTTCTAACCACCTTCTTTTTTGGAGGTTTAACTCCTTTTTACAGAACACATATTGGAGAATCTTATGGTCAGTGAACATATCCACATTCACCCTATATAGATAGTGTCTCCATATCTTCAAAGCAAAAACTACGACCGTTAATTCAAGATTATGAGTTGGATAGTTCTTCTCAAGCACCTGCAGTTTTATAGTGGCATAAGCTATCACCTTACAATGTCACATGAGAAAACAACCCAAATCTACTCAAGAAGTGTCACAATACACAATATACCCTTCGGTATCCTCCGATAAAGTAAAAACCTGAGCAGAGGTAAGATTATCTTTCAACTTTTGAAAACTTATTTAACAAGCTTCTGACCACTAAAAACTTAACTTTCTTTTGGGTTAAAGTTTTTGAGGAAAAAGCGATAGACGCGAACTTGTCAACAAATTTCCTATAATACCTGGCTAAAACCAGGAAACATCGAATGTCGGTGGGAGTTAAATGTCTAACACTTACCATTACCTCATATTAGACATCGCATCGATGTTTGTCCTAGTTTTCACCCTCGCACCAATCAACACTAGACTATTAGATAGTATAACACTTAATCTATGTTAATAATTTTTTTCTTATTAACTACCTCTTTATTCTGGAAAGTAGCAACAAGGCAAGTTTTAATGAGTGCACTCGTTACAAAGATTTCTTAATGAAAGTATCATCAATGCATGCACAAAAACTATTCGATAATCACTTAATTACTAGTCAAACTTGGTTAATCACCCATGGTTCTCACAACCCTAGTTGTCGATTTAGTTACCCATATTAGCAAGGACACAATTTATGTGTAAAGATGAAGAAATCATGAATTACATAATAAGAATTGTAAACCAAAAAAATTCACTTTAATTGCAAAGAAAAAGCTTCAAAACCAAATTCGGAAATCAATTATTTACAAAAAGTTGCAAAAACTGATCTCCAAAAAAAATAGAACAATAGTAGTCGTAGAGAACCCAAAAATAGAACGTGTCTTTAATCTACGAGACCAACTGACGGACCAACAATGGGACCGTCAATGGATCGACAGTCCGTGATTCAATTCTGTCATCTGAAACTTAGAAAATATTTCAGCCTTCAATGTGCATCTTCTCTGGATCAAATGATGGACCAACAACATGATATATCAACCAGCCTATGGTTAGTCAATGCTCCTTAGAAACTTCATACTTAGAATCTCCAAACATTATGTACTGCAACCCTCACAATATTGTTCTATAATCTACCAGTATGGTCCATCATCAATCGGCAGACAACGTGGTCCCACACTTGTTCACAATTCCATGATTTCATCAAATTCCTGGGCTTCTTGATCCTCATCTATGTACCATCATTCAATCGATGATCTGTCAATTTCCTCCCTAGGTAATTTTTTCTACACTTTCTCATTGTCTCCTTTATTTTATGTCAGAACATCTTTACTGTAAAACATGATACAAACTTATTAAAAAACCTATTCAAAAAGTATCTAGACACACACAACCCTTAAGTGAAATGCATTAGAAATACCGAAAACTCATGGTACATCAACACCCTCAACTAAAATTCGTCGTTAGTAAGTAATTTAAGCTTGAACAATCTCATGGATATTCATCCCAAATCTTCCTTATTTGGGTGCAAGATTACGTCTCAGACTTTACAAGCTAGCTCATGCGGATAATATAATGACTCAAAATTACCACTCAACAAACACCGTCACTGTTTTTTCCTATAACCAAGGTACCAATTTTCCCATAATGTAACTAGTTCCCTCACTTCAAATTAAATCCTCACTTTTCACACAATGATTATGATTTTTTAGAACATGGATTTTTTGAACACTTACTCTATAAAAATAAGCTTAAGTACAATTAGTGCTCGACGCCATAAACTTGCCGTTATTTTCGTTGCTTAGGTTCGATAGGACGTTCTTGGCTTGTAATGTAGGATCAGGGTCAACTGTGGTACATTTGGGTACATTTAGCAACTATTTTCCCTCCTTGACATTACATCTAAATCTTCCACCTCTTTTTGATCTATTTTTAATACCCTATGTCTTTTTCTCTTCTTTCTTTATTTCATTTCAACCGTAGATGTGACTCACTTTTGTAGCTCTTTTTTTCATTCTTTTCACTTCCTCTCTTTTTTTATCCCTTTCAATTTTCTTTCCTTTCGTAAAGTCACATCTCTTCTTTACTTATTCTTTTCTTTTCCTTATCAAACCTAACTCTTTTTACACCCATTTTTCTTTAGGTTTTCTCTTTTAATAGTCACCCTCATCTTAGGCTTTTGTCCTAAATCAAGGTGCACATGTCCAAGGAGGGACCGGGGCCAAAATATTATATTTTGTGATGGTGAGTTGGTGAGTTAGAAAGAAATGGTCTATTAAAGTCTCAAAGTATTTGGATTGAAAGAAACATTTACTTTATTTGTTCAAACTCTTTTAGGGTAGTAGTGTACTATTCCAAACAAGGGTATGTGATCACTTCCTAGCTTCTAGGGCAGATTTCGTTCGCTAGACTAACCATGCAAGTTCTACTTAGGCACCAACTGTTCAACAATCAAGTACTCTCAGATCACTTGACACATCGTTCCCATTATTAGAGTATCAGATTTCCCAGTTCATGTTTTTGTTCAGTGTCAAGAAGTTGGTGCATAATCAGGTCATATTTAGAGCCAAAACATTCAACTTATTTGAGCCTCTACACGCAAGCACTTATATTTGATGGGTCTTATTTTTTTACTAGCCAATATGCTTCAATCTTTCATGATTCTACACATATACTTACTAATACATGTTGGTTCACCAGAAATTTAGACGTGTCTCTTGGAGAAGAGGAAACAAGCAATAAAACCCCATGAGTGGATCGTGATTTGGGCTACTCAGTCATCACTCAATAACTCACAATCCATTCACCCCAACCCAAACAAAAGAGAATGAAATGGTCTCCAGTGCATAAGAAATCAAAGAAATCATAATTAGAAGGTGAAGCAAACTTGTGGCGCAAAGAGTCGAAGACCTATCGTCAAGCGGATGGCTCAAGTTTCCCGAAGCTTGTAAGGTCAGCAATTCGGTCCCCATCTGTAGTGTCCGTATCTACAAGGATGATACCATCAGTAGGGTCATCCACCACTCTGCCTGAACCATCAATAGTGCTCACATCTCCACTCATGGGCCCGAACTTGATGCCTCAATAGCTAACTCTTGCACCTTCTTCTAGCGTATCTCTTCATCTAATATTGAGGCCCTCCTATCCTGCTCCACTTGCATCCACTCCCCTTTTTCTGACACGAGCCTCATCAACGGACTTAGTGGGGAGTCTAGGAAGATGCCTCTTTCCACGGGCATGTATAGGCTCAGGTTGTGTCTCTGCAAGTGCCTTGAAGAAGGCCTCAATGATATTATCTTCAGCCATTTTTTTGGATGCATGCTTCGGCGAAGTCTCTTGTATCTCGAATATAGCTTCTATATCAGCTCGTAGAATAGCAAACTTTCTCTTAATAAAAGTGAGATATGTGCTAGGGGTTGTGTGTGCTAGAACTCGCAACTCAAATGTGTCTAGGCGTTTATGAACTGCCATGATATGCTGCTCCTTCTGCTTGGCTGTCCTTTTTTCTATGTGGTTCTCGGCCTCTGATATAGACTTCTTAAGGTTTTATTTAGTGGATAAATGTGGCCATATAATAATATAGTTTATGGATTCCGGCGAAGTAATAATTGTTCCGGCTGTGGGTGGTGTAGACCTAAACTAGTTGGGTGCTCTGCCAGCGCCATGAAAAGAAGAGGTTGGGGTGTGGTCGGTGTACTCTAGTATGGAGTGGTCAGCTCCTTGTGCGTGCTCCACCGTGTCTGCAAGATTGTCACCCAATGGAGGAACCTTAACCCAGGGCTCTATAAGAGGTGCCGCCAGATTAGCCTCATCTTTTATGAGGCCTATATCTTACATCTCGGTCGGTCGAATGAGTTTACCATAGTTTCAGATCGTCACTCTAGAGTCCCTACACATCTGAAATATTAAACATAAAAACGGGTAAGTAGTGGAGGTCTTGAATGAGTATCTCCACGAACATTATCCCGGAAAATTTAATCTCTAATCCTACTACTATTGCTGCCACCATGATTACCCTATCTCACATGAGTTGGTTGTCAGGCTTTGTTAGAGATACTTTATTTCGGAACAACAACTAGACTAATTTGGCCACAAAGTTCAATGTGGCCTTCTTATTGCCCCATTGGGATTCTGTGACCCATTCTACATGCTCACCATCTGCAGCAATGTATTGTTCTAGCCACTTCTTCAGTGCATCACATTTTTCGTCACTCTGAAAATGACCACCCAAGACTATGCCCCATCTGTATTCAAACTCCCCGGTGTTATGACTCCAATCTGGACCAGTGGTAGGGCCGTATATAAATTGGTGAATGGTGGCCCATGAGATGTCTACCCGGCATATCGGACCATTGTATAATTCGGAGGGTCCTGTTTTGTGGGTTTGGCCCAATTTTGGATAGACGATCAGAAAATGGCAGGATAAGAGGAATAAAACTCCGACACAATTTTCTCGATGTATGTGCCCATGTTATGTTCCATCCTATTGCACTTGTGGAGGTGGAATAGCCAGTACACCTGTGGTATTGTATATAAGATCCCTGTGAGGACTCGTCATTCCTCTGTAATCAGTCGGGCCACCACCCTCCTTTTATTAATCATCTTGGAATCTTTGTATATTTGTTATTTCCATTCTACATACCACCTATTTGGTCAGCAGTGACTGGAGAAGGATCATCCGTTCTGTGTGCAGGTGCAGCTTCCGACCTACTAGCCTTATCAGACGTGGCTCCTTGTTCATATTCCCACGATCTAATGTCCCCCTAAGAGTTGGAACTGGATGCTTGGGCCTTCTTGGACCCTAAAAATGGGACAGAACTAGAGCCTAAAGCGATGGCAGACTCTGAGCAAGACATTGAGCAACCTTCCGAACTGGAAACAACCCCAGTTGGTGACCTGATTAGTGTGCCCTCCTTATAAGACTGGAGGGAGTGACTACATGGGATTTTACATTCTAGGGGTTCCCCTAGTTGTTCGGGGTGTTGTAAGTGATATTTTTGTGCCCAGAGGAACGTCCGTCGGGTCCCTCTCCAAGTTGGTGTCAGCATCAATTAACCAAAGGGAAGGGGTGATGGAATTGTGTTTCCCTTTTTTGAGTTGAGCACTTGCCTCTAGGGATCCATAATATTTGTGGAGGGATTATTAATACCAATATAGCTTAACCACACATTCAAAACAATTTTAGAATGAAAATAAAAAAATAAAAAATTACACTGGATGAAGTTTAGTTTAACAGGTAGGGTTGATGGTCCATAGAGTGATCTACAGTTCTTGATGCCCTTCCATGGATTATATGGGTTAAAATATGCTCTCTAATAAAAAGGAAGGATGTACAGAATGACCTGTCGATCAATCAATTTATATCTATTGTGTGTGTAAAACTACAAACCCAATCGACCGTCTATCGATTGAATGACGGATCGTAAATAGGGTCTCATGAAGGATTTATGTGCCAAACTGCAGACCTCCTTCAGTTCAAGTTCCAAATTTAGTGACAGTTTCAATATTAACCTAGTCTACTTATTTATTTCAACATATACTATGCTAGTTTTTTATTCCTAGGGTTTTAATTTCATCAATTTGTTTATGCCTATTTCGTATAAACTATGGAACCCTAGTTTGAAAGTGACATCTTAGACTTAGACATCCATATTACGGGCAGTAAAATACTACCCAATTACTATCCATCATCCCAAGGGTGATCATTATTTAACTTTTAGCATGCATTGTTAGGTGACTATGTTCCAAGGTCAAGATCCTACTCTCGACTTCCTTTATTCAACCTATGAATGCGAATTCAAGTTTAGGGGAATTCGTATTACCTTTCAATCAATGAGTGTGGTGTGATTGTGTTCCTACTATGATGTGATACCCAAAAAAGATATCTATGCTCGCCTAACCCAGTCACCAGAATTGTGGGATTGAAAAAAGGAGGAATTTAGTAGAGATATAATTGGGATTTTGAAGGGTGACTGGAGAGACGATTAGTAGCTGTGTCTGAGTGATTTTGAGACTGATTTATGGAGGAATTTAAGATAGGAGACGGTTTTGGAAGAAAATTGGAAGGCGAAAAATGATTTGAATGGTGAGGTTTTAAATAGTGGAGGTTGGGTCGGGTCGGTTTGCTGGCAAGTTAGATACACGATATCCCATTAGCGGTATGTGGATCGTTTGATGGCCCATCAATGTGAATCGTCGATCACTCTTATACTTAGACAAATTTTGAGCCTTACCTAGTATCTATGGACACTATTCACGGTCCTTCGATTGATTGACGGACCGTTGATGGGGTTCTTAGACCTCTGCACCAGACAATTTTCTGCAGATTTTGATTTGGTCTCCGGCACATGCAACAACAATTAGGTCATTCTTTTTTGTACTTTCTAGACACCTTTTTAGACAGCGGCCCTACGTAATATGCAGCCAACTTCAAAAAAATTGTAAATACTAATTAATCATGTATAAGAAATAAACTTGACAAAGAATAACTACTTGGCCGAACTTTTAAACTTATGGTTTGATACACTTTAAACCTTAGATTACCTCCCAAGTAGCTCTAGATTTAACGTCGTGGCACAACGCCGATGTCTTGATTACTCTGACTTCATCAAGATAAAGACATCAATTACTTGTTGCACATTTTCCGCATTTCCCAAATGTAGCTTGATCCTCTGTCCGTTAACCTTAAACCTTATTCCATCAATATTCTCCAACTCCACCGCTCCATGCGGAAACACTTATTTGAGTAGAAATGGTCCAGACCACTTGGATTTGAGCTTTCCCAGAAATAAGCGTAACCTATCTCCAATTACAAACTCACACTTTTCATTTTGTTGATCATGGTAGTTCTTCATCTTCTCTTTATACATAGATGCACTTTCGTAAGCTTTTAGGAAAAACTCATCGAGCGAATTAAAGTCTTTAACCCTTTTAATTTATATGGCGCCCCAATCGAAGTTAAGTTTCTTCATTGCCCACATAGCCTAATGCTCTAGCTCTACCACCAAATGTCAAGATTTTCCATATACAAATTGGTACGGGGTCATACCTATGGGGGTCTTATATATAGTAAGGTATGCCCATAGCACATCATTTAGCTTCATTAACCAATCTATTCTATTGGTATTCACAATCTTCTCTAAGATTTTCTTTATTTCTCTGTTGGACTCTTCGACTTGCCCACTAGTCTTTCGATGGTACAAAGACGCTACGTTGTGGCGGATGCCTTATTTCTCAAGCAGTGTTTTTAAAAAATTATTGCCAAAAATGAGAACCTCCATCACTGATTATTTCCCTTGGGGTGCCAAATATGGAAAAGATAGTCTTCTTCAGAGTAGAATTTCTTCCACCAACTTTGGTACGTAGTCAATGCAACAAAAATATATTTCATACCATAAGGGCAAACAAATTCCCCCATAAAGTCAATGCCCTAGACATTAAATACTCGATTACCATGATTGGGTTCATAGAAAGCTCTTGCCTCCTTCAAATTCTACCTTCTCTGTAGCACCGGTCACAAGACTTGTCAAACACATGGGAGTCTTGATGAATGGTTTTCCAATAGTATCCACACTACAAAATTTGTGTGCAATTTTCACACCATTGTGATACCCCCCGACAGGCGATGCATGACACACCTCAAGACACTCAACATCTCTACATGTCTGGTAGCGGTGCCAAAATTTTATACGCTCAAATTACACCTCCCTAAAGAAGTATAAGTGATCATTATCAGTAATAACTCAACTAGTAGGTTGAGGTCGATCCCATGGGGAATATGGTTTAGGCTTAACTTTAACCCATGATTATTTGTTTTTCTATCAAGGTATTTTGGAAAAAATTAACTAAAATGGGGCTTGTGAAACAAATTCCTTCAATTATATGAATATAAAGTAAACACAAGTTGATTTTCATTGTTAAGATGAGACAATAACTAGGGTGTGTGTTCCCCACAAGTTCATAACGCGGTATTCCTAGTAATAGCAATCATTTACTAGTGTATTAGATGCAAATTGATAAGTTATTTATATCTAAATCCTTGGTCTAGCATCTAGATAATTTCACCCCGCACCTTGCCTCGGCTACATATATATAATTTATTAACCCGTACCATTACCTCATATTACATATCGCATCGATGTATGGCTTAGTTTTCACCGTCGCACCAATCGACATTAGTCTATTATACAGTATCACACAAAGTCTATGTTAATAATTCTCTTTTTATTAACTACCTCCTTGGTCCGGAGAGTAGCAATAATGCGAGATCTAACACGTGCACTCTTTAAAAAAACTATTAAATGAAAGAGTCATCAATGCATGAAAAAACACTATTTGAGAATTATTTAATTACTAGTCATACTTGGTTAATCACCCATGGTTCCCACACCCCTAGTTGTGGATTAAGTTACCCATATTAGCAAGGACACAATTCATGTTGATAGATAAATAGATCATGAACTTACCTAATAAGAATAGTAAACCCAAAAATTTCATTTGAATTACAAACCAAAAGCTTCAAAACACAATCCGGAAATCAATTATTTGCAAAAGTTGTAAAAACTAATCTCCAAAACAAAAAAACTAGAGCAATAGTAGTCGTAGATAACCCCAAAAAGATGTTTTATACCCTATTTAGAGAAATAAAATCCTAATTAAAAAGAAATTAAAATAAGGAAAGTTTTTTCAAGCATGCGTCTTCGATCTACGAGACCAACTGACTGACCATCAATGGATCGATGGTCCGTGATCCTATTGCGTCAACAGAGACTTAAAAAAAGTTTCAACCTTCAAAGTGGATCTTCTCTTGATGAAATGACGGACCAATAGCACTGTGTGTCAACCAATATATGGTCCGCCAATGCTCCTCAGTGACTTCATACTTAGAATCTTAAAACATCATTTACTGGAACCCTCGCAGTATCATTCTACAGTCTACCACTGTCCATCAATGTATCGAAGGACTCTCAATGCTTGTTGTGGCTGTACAGTTGGAGAGAATTTCTTTGATTTTATCCAATGCCTGGGATACTCACTATGATACTCATCTACAAAGCATCATTCAGTCGATTTCCTCCGTAGGTACCTTTATTTATACTTTCTCAGTTATCTCTTTCATTTTATGGCTGAACATCTTTCGTTCAAAACATGATACCAATCTTATTAAAACTGATACAGAAAGGCTCTAGACACTCACAATCCATAAATGATATGCATTAGAAATACCGTAAACTTATAGTACATCAAACACAAGTTGTAGATGTTTTTCAAAGAAACAAACAACGAGTCATATTTTCTCTGCTAAAAAGAAAATTATAGAAAAGTAGACCGTAACTTATCAAACCAAGATCTTGTATCATGTTTTAATCCATAAAAAGACCGCTTCAACTTTCATACATCTGATGTAGGCATTGAGACAAACCAGATTGAGGTTTCATATACGTGTCTTCTTTCATATCACCATGGTGAAAAGCATTTTTGACATCCATTTGATAAAATAAAACAATTTTGTGAAGTAGAAATGGCAATAATGGTTTGCACCGTTGCCATTTTTTCTACGGGTGAACAAGTGTACTCACAGTCCACCCCATACTCTATCTATTACCAAAAACAACCAATCGAGCTTTGTACCGATCAAGAGTTCCATCAGAATTAAGTTTAATTGAATAAACCCATTTGAATCTAATAGGGAGGACATTTGAAGGACATGAAATAATGTCCCATATGTTATTTCCTTTAAGAGACAAAATTCCCTTCTCCATTATGTTTTGTCAACTTTTAAGCTTGGAGGCTTGTGAGTAACCTATTGGAATAAAGATGTTGATAAAGTAGAATATAAACCATAAAACTTAGGAGTTTTAGATACTCTAGTAGATCGCCGAGAAGGCTCAAGAGGATAAAGTCTTGAAAAAAATCTCAAATTCTACTTGTGGAGCAGTCTCAGGTGGCGAATCTATTTCAGGATAGGGTAAAGTTGGCCGACGTCATTCATACATAAAAACTGGTTTCAACGTCTTAGAAGACAATGAAAAATCCTTAAAACAATGAAGAAGAGGAGAAACAGAATATGGCACAATATCACTAGGAAAGAAATAATGATTCTAAAAGAAAATAATATTCCTACAAACACGAAAATTGTCAGAATTTAGATCATAAAAAATAAATCCTTTATGCGAAATAATGTAGACTATAATCACTCATTTAGTATACTGAACAGAGATTTTATTGCATTGAGAAGGAGGCAGGTGCACAAAACAAACACAACCAAATGTATGAAAACAATGATAGTTAGGATGCTTGTGAAAAATACTATGATATGGAGACTCAAGGTTCAATAGTTTAGATGGAAGTCTATTATAGATAATAGACAAAGCTTCAACTTTACATGTAACAAAGGACTCAATCAGTAATGTACGGGTGACATCCAAAAGATGACCATTTTTAATCTATGCAGCTGAATTTTGTTGTGTCGTATATGGGCAAGAGTGTTGTGATACGATTCCTTTATCAAACAACAAATTATTGAATTCATGAGACATATATTCTTCGCCAGAATCAAATCTTAATATTTTGATGCATGTGGAAAATTGATTCTAGACGTACGCCAAAAATTTCTTGAATATCGAAAACACTTCAGATTTATATCAAAGAAAATACATCCATGTAAACTGACTATGGTTATCTATAAATGTCACAAAATAAATGAAGTGAGCATAATAAATAATTGTTGAAATTCCCCAAACATCACTATGAAAGACATCAAAACACTTTGTAGCACGACAACCAAAATTTGGAAAAGGGAGAGTTTTACTTTTGCCGAATTACAAGTTGAACAATCAAAGGTGTAACACTCCAGAAGTCTTGTGACTTAGACTAGAGCCTTAATTACCTAAAAATAATTCAAATGTTGTTTCCAAACCTAGACTAACATAATAAAGTTGATTTTGAACTATTAGAGCCTAAATGTAAAAGAAAGACCTTGACGTCCGAAACTAGCTAAATTTAACTAGCAGACGTCCTTATGTTTGGTGAGGGTAGGAGTGTCATATAAACTCTTAAACTTATAAAAAGACATTAAATAGGTAAAATATACTATATATGGTCCAAACTTCCAGTCATTACTCCCCAAGGACCGCCTAAAGGTCCTTGAGGAGGACCCTAACTTTGACGAGCAGGTTGCAAAAGCAAACTGCGTGCAGCCAAGAATTGGAGGTTGCCACGCGTCGCACAGCCAACATTGGCTAGGCAAATTTTTCCTTGATACGCGGATCCTTCACAAGTATATATTGGTTATAGGTCAGTTTTAAGCCATTTTCATTCACTCAATCAAATTCCAAATCAAAATTCAAAAGCTCTCATCTCTCTATCCATTCATCCTACATTAAAGAAGCAAAGAAGCATAAGGAAGAAAAAAAAGTCTTTGAGATTATCACTAAAATTTCTTGGATTAATTATCATTAAGGTATGGGTTATTCACTGCTGGGATTACTTTGCCCAAGAGGTCCTTTCAAAGTTGATTTCTAAATCACCTAATTTATAGGGTTTTCTTCTACATATGGGTCTTTCTTATAAACTTTAAATTGATGATTCATTATGACGAACTTTGATAACATATGGATAATTAAGTTTAGATTGTTGAGTAATTTTTGTTGATTTAATGGTAATTTCATTTGATTCATGTAAATTCCCCAATTTTTCCAAATCATAGGTCTTGCTAATACATTCATGGGAATTGATGAATGTATTGATTGTTAGACTTGTTTTATATATTCCAATTTGTTCATGGACTGCCTAAGGTAATGTATTATTGGGATTGGATCTATTTCTTGAATAAGTAATGAAGAACCCTTTCCCCCCTAACTCTAGGTTATGAATTGAAGTTAATTTCGATAGTGATGATGCAATGACCTATTTATTGTATATATTTTATTGAATGATGTTATTACACCTATTATTGGATGAAATTGGTTTGGTTGATAGTAATACCATGGATGATGACTTTTTAAAGAGATCGGGTAAGTCTTTGTAATCTCAACCCTTTACATCAATTATAATGGCTTGTACTTGGGGATAAAGTTCAATAAAAGTATGTCTTGTGATTGGATTAAGTAGGTGTTGGTATGAAGATGTAATTGAAATGTATTGATTATGTATATTATGAGATTATGATTTAAGATTTAATAATGTAAGGTTGGTTATGAAGTACCTATGTGCCTTACTATAATATGATGATGTTAATGTGTTAATCTCACAGTTGAGGGTTGTATTGAAAGGATGTTCTCATGCAATTCCTATTTAGCTACTGACTGTGACTATACAAGGAGTTATTCTCATATGGACTAAATTAAGTTATGATTGTTAAAGAAAGACATTTCAAAAGGGACTCTAGCTTAGCATCGAGTGAACTAATAGTGAGGAGTGTCTCTTCTTAAATAGCGAAGGCAGGTTCACTAATGTACTCCAGAAATCGAGATTACAATGACAAAGGCATAAAGAGGGTCTCAAATATGTCTCCTAGTTCGTGAACTATGTTTCCCCCATAGGAATACTAGTTAGCGGATCCACTTAGATGCTATGTTCATGTTTTGGTATTACCTTGGAAAGTAGTCCACCTTCTTTGAATGTGGGGTTTCATAACACTAGATTCAACATTAGCTCATGTGTTCTATTTCAGTTAAGGCAAGTGTTTCCGAAAGTAAAATAAAGTAAGATGACTTATGTGTTCTATCTATACATGGCACTAGTTGGTTGGCCTTGAGTGAAGTCCTAGAACGATGTTTTATGTTCTTATGCTCTTATAAAGTGACTGATATGCATGTGTTGACTTTACATATTGATGATACTATATGATTTTGGTTTCATGTATGAACATGTTATTAGTTTATATTGCTAAACATGATGATGACTACTATTGATGCTATGTTATGTGATTGGGCACTGATTATGATCCTTTATTTGGTTTACTAGATTTAGTAAGGTTATGGGGTTTACTTGTTCATTGAACTTGTAGACTTGATGGTGTGTTATGAGTAGGGGACTATTATATGTTTTAATGTTATGAACTCTTGAACATGCTTTTTTTTGTGATAGCAAGTAGGTATTTCAAGTACTTTTTCAACACTTAAATCTAATTATTTTCCTTTTATTTGTTCAAATATTGTATTATCAAATATAATTTTTTGTTCTGATAATTCTTCATTTTGATAATCTTCTTTAGATATTATTTTTATCTCATCTTCAGACATTATATTTCTTTATCTGTTTCATTATTATCTAGATTAATATTTTCTTCTTCATTTTTAGTTTCTATATCTGATACTTCATATATACTATCGTTTTCACTTAATTCATAGTCTATGTATTCTATTTGCATATATTCGTCATTATCTATAATTACTTCTGCAATCTGCTTCCTTTTTGGATGTTTGGGTAATTTACAATCTCTAGCTAAATGTCCTATCTTTCCGCAATTATAACAAGTACATTGGGATATTTTTCTTTTTGGTCTATATGGTCTTTTTATTTTATAATATTTTATATAATATCTTCGTCTTGGTTTTTTATATTTATACTTGGTTTTATTTTTTCTATAATTTTTATACCTTTTAGGCTTTTGCTTTTTATTTGTACATCCAAACTGTGGTGCTATTTTATTACAACAGGCTAAATTCTTGTTTAGTACTTTTTCCATTTTAAATTTTTCTTTTTGGCTTTCACATAGTTGTATAAACCATTGATGTAAAAATTTTATTCTAGCTAATTATTATATTTACAATAGATAAAGTTACAATAATAAATGAACAACTAGAACAACTATATAACGAAGATCCATTACAAGGATGGGAAAAACAGAAGACAAAAGTAAAAATTGAACTAATAGATGAAAATAGTATAATAACACAGAAACCATTAAAATATAACTTTGATTATTTAAAGGAATTCAAAATTCATATAGATGAACTATTAGAAAATAATTATATACAAGAAAGCAATAGCAAACATACAAGTCCAGCATTCATAGTGATAAAACATAGTGAACAAAAAAGAGGTAAAAGTAGAATGGTAATAGATTATCGTAACTTAACTGCCAAAACTATACTTTCCTGATGAAAATAAAAAATTTACCTACATCATTGAAACAGATTCAAGTGATCATAGTTATGGAGGAGTTCTAAAATACAAATATCACAAAAAAAATAGAACATCATTGTAGATATTACTCAGGATCCTATACCAAAGTACAAATTACAGCACCAGCTGAGATATTATATGAAGAAATCAAATCACCAATTCAAGTTATAAAGATAGGTTTGACGAGAGATATGATAATACCAGAATATAGAAAAACAGATTAAAATACTGAAGATAGAGATACGTAACTTTTATGCAAATAAAAGGATAATTGGTATAGCAACAATTATACAAGAACTAGCTAACAATTATTTAAACGGCAATGCTATTTGGAGTTGTTATGCAAGAGACCAAGATATGATATATTCAAACTCCAAGGAATTAAGAAGAACAGATATGGAAGAAGTCCAGCGATGGATTTTATCGTTATTAAAACCAGAAGAAAAACCTACAACAAGAGCATTAAAAAAGGAATTTATTTCAGAAGATTTATTAGTCAGATATTGTAAGCTTATTGGAAACAAATATCCAGATCACAGATGTTCCAAATGTAACGGAGAAGATAATGTTATACCAGACGTTGATTTGGAGTAAAAATGGAAGAGATAAGCATAAGATTCTTTTGAGATAAGATTACCTTTTCATTAGCCAATGTATAGCAGCTATTTGTAAAAATTTTATTTTTAAAATCGTAAAGTAAATAGTGTGTGTCGGCCAACAATAAAAAGAAAGGGTCATTATGTAAAGTAGTAATAGCATGTATTTTGTTTTTAATGTCGGCGAAATATAATTAGGCCATGTGTAAAGTAAGTGTCGGCCACTTATATTGGCCAGCTATGTCAGTTTGATATTATAAATAGAGGGCTTTCCCTCATAATAAAATCAATCCTCTTTCCTCTCTACTACATCTCTCTCTAATATCGCTTCCACCCCACATTGGTATCAGAGCTAGTTCACAAAAAATAAGATATGGAAAATTCAGAGATGACAAATCTACAAAAACAGGTATATTTGTTTATGTTCATGAGTATCTAAATCTACTTATTCCTGATAATCTCTTGTTGATTATGATTGTTTATCATGTCTTAATAATGTTATAATAACCATCTTTAGAAAGTTTGCTACAGAAATATGCTGTGAACAAGTATGCCCAGACTATGCCATCCTAAGGTTGAAACCAAAAGGAAAGAAGGCCGTTTAGGGGAGTAAACAAAGTTGAGGCGCTGTTAGGGTAACTGATCAAAGAAGAAAACTGTAGTAGTGACTAGACGAGATGATTATTAAACCATTATTATTACATAATAAATAAGTATAATCCATTAAGAGGTTGGAAGGAATAAAATTTTAGTGAAAGTGGAAAATAATTAAACTGAATTCTTACCTACTAGATGATGATGTTAACTACAAGATATTAATACTCATGTATTTTGTTTTAATGTCGGCCAAATATAATTAGTCCATTTGTAAAGTAAGTGTCGGCCACTTATATTGGCCAGATATGTAAGTTTGATAGTATAAATAGAGTGCTTTCCCTCATAATAAAATCAATCCTCTTTCCTCTCTACTACATCTCTCTAATAACGCTTCCACGCATTTTTATAGTCATGCTGCTGACTTATATTAGCTCTAGACTTCAGATTATCTTCATTAGTCTGTAGCCTTGATAATCTTCTTTAGATATTATTTTTATCTCATCTTCAGACATTATATTTCTTCATATGTTTCATTAGAATCTATATATCATTGAACCACGTCTATGTAGATTCTTATTCATAATTGTGAAGCACGCCGCACTTATGAATGAGAGACTATGTGATGCTTAGAAAACACTCATCTTCTTGTACTCATATGTCGTTCCTCTAGAATATTATTTTATGTAGTTTCACCTAAGCATTTTATCATGTTTATTGGTATGACTACTAGAATAACTTCTGCTAGAAAGGCCGAAGAAGGGATCGCAAATGCGGGAGCTCATGACAATCAAGATCCTCCACAAGAAAACCAAGTGCCTCCACTTGAGCAAGCTGCTATAGGTGATCAAGTTTCGATTGTTCCTCCACCTTTGACGGATGGGGAAATAAGATCGTATTTTCTTTACTTAGACCAAGACATGATCTCTCAAGCTAATGTCGTCACTTTTAAAGTCCAATCGATTACGGCCCAAATGAATGGGGAGGTTTGACCTTGTATGCCTCCACATTCTAGCACTATGGCTTCTCCTTTGAGAGATTTTTTCGGATTAATCCACCTATGTTCTTCGGGTCAAAAGCAGATGAAGACCATCAAGACTTTCTTGATGAGGTCTATAAGATCCTATTTTCAATGGATATGACTCATCAAGAGAAGGTCGAGTTAGCGGCCTATCAACTCAAAGATGCAGACCAAACTTGTTACACATTTTAGAGGGATAAAATAGTGTGCTAAGAGGTGGTCTGGTGACTTGGGAGATCTTCAAGACACCTTTCCTTGATAGGTTCTTTCCTATATAAATGAGGGAATCTAAGGTGGAAGAATTCATCAACCTTTTTCAAGGATTTATGAGTGTACTTAACTATTCCTTAAAGTTTAATAAGTTTTCCAAGTATGATTCATCCTTGGTTTGTAACTCAGGGGATTAGACGATTCATTTTCATACGGGAGTGTCTGATGACTTGGTGGAACAATGTTGTTCGGCTATGTTACATGATAACATGAATATATCTCGTCTCATTGTTTATGCACAACAAGTGGAAAAAATTAGTCTAAGGAGGAATAATAGAGAGGCGAGAAGGGTCAAGTCTTATGAAGGTGGTTCCTCAAAAGGAAGATTGGAAATCCAAGACAAACCTAGATTTAAGAAGAAGTTCTCCAATCAAGTTCCTTCCAAATTGTCCCAAGGCTGGTGATGAAAGGGTTTCTAACCCTAAGTCTCAAAAGGGAAGAGGTACTAATTCACCAGGCAAGAAGCCAACTTGTGAATGTGTGGTAAGAAGCACTTTCTTGAGTGCCTTGTTGGGAAAGACAATTCCTTTGGATGTGGCAAGAGTTGCCACAAGGTTAAAGATTTCCCTAATATAAAGTGGAAATACAAGAGTAGTGGGCAAGCACAATCAAGTGTTTCTAATATGGATGCTCCATGAAAGAATCGATTTTATGCTCTTCGCTCTAGGGGTGAACAAGTGAGTTCTCCCAATTGGGTGAACGGTATGTTACAAGTCTTCTCTATTGATGTTTATGTTTTTCTCGATCCGGGTGCTACATTATCTTTTGTTACCCCCTTAGAAGCTAGAAAGTTTATTATTTTGCATGATATCTTAAATGAACCTTTTATGGTAACTACCCCGGTAGGTGATTCTTGTGGTTGCAAAGAGGGTATATAAAATTTTTCTATAAAGTTTGCCAATTGAGTTACTCATGTTGAATTAGTATAAGTTGATATGGTTGATTTTTATGTCATTTTGGGGATGGATTGGTTGCATGATTGTTTTTCTTCCATAGATTGTAAGACAAAAATTGTCAAGTAAATTTTCCCAATGAACCCGTTTTAGAGTGGAAAGGGGGTAATTCTAATCCTAGAGGTTGTATTATTTCTTGTATAAATGTTTGTAAGATGATTTCTACAGGGTGCTTATGCCACATTGTAAGAGTGAAAAATTTATACCCCGAAAATCCTCCCATTGAGTTAGTCTCCGTAATGAGGGAATTTTAGGAGGTCTTCCCTAATGATATTCTCGGAATCCCCCCTGAACAGGAAATTGATTTTATTATTGACTTATTACCGGATACCAACTCTACTTCTATTCCTCCTTATCAGATGACTCCGGCCGAATCGAAAGGGTAGAAGTGTCAACTCAAGGACTTACTAGACAAAGGCTACATTAGACGTAGTATTTCTTCATGGGTTGCTCCGGTATTGTTTGTGAATAATAAGGATGGGTCTATTAGAATGTGCATTGATTATTGCCAACTAAATAAAGTCACCATTAAGAATAAGTATCCTCTCTCTCGGATTAATGACTTGTTTGATCAACTCCAAAGGGAAAGCTACTTTTAAAAAATTGACTTGAGATCGGGATATCACCATCTTAGGGTGATAGATGAGGATATACCAAAAATGGTCTTTCGAACTAGGTATGGTAACTATGAGTTCCTAGTAATGTCCTTTGGTCTCACTAATGCCTCAGCATCTTTTATAGACCTCATGAATAGGGTGTTTCGAAGTTACATACATTCGTTTGTCAATGTCTTCATTGAGGAAATCTTGGTATATTCTAAAAATAAGAATGAACACATGGACCATTTGAGAGTGGTATTGCAAGTCCTTACGAAAAAACGAACTATTTTCCCAGCATAGCAAATGAGTTTTGATTGAGGTCGATGGCATTTCTTGGTCATATCATCTTTAATAGGGGAGTTGAGGTTGATCCAAGGAAAACCGAGGCGGTTAAAAGTTGGCCTATACCATTGACTCCAATCGACATTAGGAGTTTCTTGTTTCTAGTGGGATACTATAGGAGGTTTGTGGATTGTTTTGCGTCCATTGCTTCTCCTTTGACTACCTTGACCCAAAAGAGTGTGAAATTTGAGTGGTCAGATGAATGTGAAAGAAGCTTCCAAATTTTGAAATATAGGCTTACCTCCGATCCATTATTGACTTTACCGAAGGGTACCAAGGGCTTCGTTGCATATTTTCCTGCATCTCGAGTTGGCTTAGGGTGTTTACTTATGTAACATCGGAAATTAGTATCCTATGCCTCTAAACAACTTAAGGTGTGTGAGAAGAATTATCCAATCATGATCTTGAGTTAGCGGTAATGGTGTTTGCCTTGAAAATATGGAGGCATTATCGATATGGTGTTCATGTTGATGTGTATACCGACCACAAGAGTATTCAATAAGTATTCACTCGAAATGAGTTAAATCTCCAACAAAGAAGGTGATTGGAATTGTTGAAAGCATACGACATGAATGATCTTTACCACCCCGGCAAAGCCAATGTGGTTGCGGATGCTCTAAGTTCAAAGAAAGACCTAGTAAAAGATGTTCATAGATTGGCTCGTTTGGGTGTTAGATTGGAAGATTCTCCAAATTGTGGTTTTATGGTCCATCATAACTCTAAATCATCTTTGGTGGTTGAGGTGAAGTCTAAGCAACACCTTGATAAATCATTGATGGAGTTGAAGAATTTGTTCTTCGTAAGCTTAATGAGTCATTCTCCTTGGGGGGGATGGTGTATTAAGGTATTAAGAAAGCTTGTGTGTGCCCAATGTTGATGACTTGAGAAACCGAATTCTTGAGAATCTCATGGTTCTCGTTATTCTATTAATCCGGGATCTACTAAGATGTATCATGACCTTAGAGAAGTATTTTGGTGGAATGGATTAAAAATGGACATAGCGGAATTTGTTGCAAAATGTCCAAATTGCCAACAAGTGAATGTCGAGCACCAAAAGCTGGTTGGCTTACTTCTAGAAATACAAGTTCCCACTTGGAAGTGGGAAGAAATTAATATGGACTTCGTGGTAGGTTTTCCTCGGACACAAAGGAGAAATGACTCTATACGGGTGGTAGTGGATAAGTTGACAAATTTCGCTCATTTTATTCCTGTCAAGTCCACTGACTCGGCGGAGGATTATTCAAGGATCTCCGTAGATAAGATTGTGTGTATTAATGTTATTCCTTTATCCGTCATATCAGATAAGGATCCATAATTCACATCTTGGTTTTTGAGGTCATTCCAAAAAGGGTTGGGTACAAATTCATCCCCAAACGGATAGTCAAGCGGAGCGTTCTATTCAAACCTTTGAGGATATGTTTAGAGATTGTGTAATTGATTTCAAGGGAAATGGGGATGAACACATGCCTTTGGTTGAATTCTCTTATTACAATAGTTACCATTCGACTATATCCTTGGCTCCTTTTGAGGATTTGTATGATAGGAGATGTAAATCTCCAATTGGGTGGTTTGAAGTTGGCGAGTCTTCGCTCTTTGGTCCCAAATTGATCTATTAAACTTTGGAGAAAGTTCATATGATAAGGAACCGATTGAAAATAGCCTATAGTTGGCAAAACTCTTATGCCGACAATAAGAGGAGGGACTTAGAATTTGAATAAGGTGATAAGGTGTATTTGAAAATCTCGCCTATGAAAGGGGTGATAACATTTGGCAAGAAAGGGAAGTTGATTCCTCGTTATGTGGGCCCCCAAGAAAATTTTCAAAGGGTTGGCAAAGTTGCATACAAGTTGAGACTACCTAGTGAACTAGCTTTGGTTCATTTGGAGTTCCGTGTCTCCATGCTTAAGAAGTGCATCGGTGACACCGAGTTCATTCGTCCTATTGATGGTCTAGATGTGGATGAGAACCTATCCTATGAAGAGGTTCCAGTGGAAATCCATGATCGTCAAGTGAAGAAATTAAAGAACAAAGAGGTGGCCTCCATAAAAGTCCTATGGATGAACCACCTAGTTTCGGGGGAAACGTAGGAGGTCAAGGCCGACATGGAGTCCCGTTATCCTCATATCTTTGTTGATTAAGGCTAGTTGTACCTATTAATAATGAAAATAATTAATAAATTTAATTTTTCTTGTTTTGCAAAGATGTGCATATTCATGATAAAGGTTTTTGCTAAAATGAAGTTTCATATAAAAATACTCTTTTGCTTGATTTGCACTTATTTGTGTATTTGGTATGTTATTTCCTATATGAAATAACATTGAGCATGATAATATGTTTTGAAAGAAACTTTGGCACAAGTCATTCTTTAATGCTATGTTGAACTCATGTTGTTGAGAAGGAAATTCTTGATAATGTGTTATGAAATGTTGAGCTCTTATATATTGTGATTTGAGTTGTTATGTGTAATGCCACATTATGTGTTTAATGGAGTAGTGAAGTAATCCTATGAGTTGTGACTCATCATATACATGTAGTTGTTGGTGATGCAAGTATTGAGTCTTTCCTTTCCATACAAAAAGATTTTAGTACCATACTAGAATGAATGTTCCTAAGGGGGGATTATGTAACACTCCAGAAGTCTCATGACATATACAAGATCTTACTTACGTAAAAATAATTAAAATCACATTTCCAGGCCTATACTACCATAATAAAATTGATTTAGAAGTATTATATCCTAAATGTCAAAGAAAGACCTTGACGTCCGGAAACTAGCAAAATTTAACTAGTAGACGTCCTTGTGTTTAGTGAAGTTTGGGAGTGTTATATGAAGTCTAAAACTTTTAAAAATATTTTAAATAGGTAAAATATAGTACATAGGGTCCAAACGTCCAGTCACAACTCCCAGGAGGACCCTAACTTTGGCGAGGAGGCTGCCAAAGCAGCTAATGTGCAGCCAAGAATTGAATGTTGCCACGCGTCGCACAGACAACATTGGCTAGGAAAATTTTACCTTTCAATGCATATACTACATGGGGCTCTCTTCCTCGATCAGAATTTCAGAAAAAAGATGTGGAACTTCCGCCACGACGCGCAGACACTTCCTAGATTAGTTCGTGGCGATTTTAAGTCAATTTGACTTCACAAAAAGACCCAATTAAGTGAGGGAACTTTTGGGTAATTTAGAGGACGATCATATATTGGTTTAGGTAATTTTTATGTCATTTTCACTAATTCAAATCAAATCCCCAAATCAAAATCCAAAAGCTCTTATCTCTCTCTCCATTCATCCTCCATTGAAAAAGCAAAGAAGTTTGAGGAAGAAGACAGAGTCTCCAAGGTTCACTCGAATTTTGTGGATTAACCTTGATTAAGATTTGAGTTATTCACTCTTGGGATTTCTTTCCCCAAGAGATTCTTTCAAAGTTTATTTCAAAATCACCCAATTCTTAGGGTTTTCTTCTACAAATGGGTTTTCTTCTAAACTTGAAATTGATGATTGATAATGACAAATTGTTATTAAATATGGCTAATTTAGTAAATATTGTTGATTATTTGTTGTTGAATAATGGTAATTTCATTTGATTCACGTCCTTTCCCCAATTTCGTCAAATCTTTGATCTTGCTTATAAATTGATGGGAATTGATGAATGTATTGATTGTTAGACTTTTTTTAATCTATTCTAATATGTTCGTGGACTTTCTAGAGTAATGTATTGTTTGTATTGGATATATTTCTTGAAGAATTCATGATGAACCCTTCCCCCTAACCCTAGGTTATGAATTGAAGTTAATTGGGATAATGATGATGCAATTGACCTAGTTATTGTATTAATTACTATTGAATGATGTTATTACACCTATTATTGGATGAAATTGGTTGGTTGATGTTAAGAACATGAATGATGACTTTTGAAAGAGATCGAGTAAGTCTTTGTAATCTCAAAACTTTACTTATATTATAATTGCTTGTACTTGGTGATGAAGTTCAATAGACGTATGTCTTGTGATTAGATTAAGTAGGTGTTGGTATGAAGATGTAATTAAAATATCTTGTTTATGTAGATTTTGAGATTATAATTTAAGATGTAATGATATTAGGTTAGTTATGAAGTACCTATGTGTCTTACTATGATATGATAATGTTATGTGTTAATCTCCCAGTCGAGGGTTGTATTGAAAGGATGTTATCATATAATTCCTATTTAGCTAATGACTATGAATATACTAGGAGTTGTTCTCCTATGACCAAAACTAAGTAATGATTGTTAAAGAAAGATATTTCAAAAGGGGTATTTTCATGTTTCGGTACTAGTTTAGCAAGTTGTCCACCTTCGGTGTAGGGTTTCATTGAACCAGATTCCACATTAGCTCATGTGGTCTATGTTAGTTAAGGCAAGTGTTTCCGAAAGTAAAATAAAGTAATATATTAAACTCTATGAAAGATGACTTAAGGTGTCTGACTTAGTGTAGGTAGGGGTATGGGACTCTACCTATACATTAAACTAGCATGCCTTGAGGGAAGTCGTAGAAGGATGTTCTTATGCTCTTACAAAGTGACCGATATGCAGGTGTTGACTTTACATGTTGGTGCTACTATATAATTTTATGTTTCATGTATGAAAATGCTATTGGTTTATATTGCTAAACATGATGATGACTACTATTGATGCTATGTTATGTGATTTTGGCCATTGCTTATGATCCTTTATTTGGTTTACTAGATTCAGTAAGCTTATGGTGCTTTACTTGGTCATTCAACTTGTAGACTTCATTGTGGGTTATGAGTAAGGATATTGTATATGTTGTAATGTTATGAACTCTTGAACATGCATTGTTCTTATAACATGATATTGGAGTTGCTTTGTCTATAGTTCGAATATACTACACACATGTTACTTGACTTTACTTGATAATGTTGGTCTTGGGTTGAATATATTATTCTCTTAAAGAACATATGATTATTGTCTTACATGTGTTCTTGATTGTGCATAAGGCTTTTCAAAGTAACTTGGCATGGTTTGGAACAAATGTCCCTTTTAACATGATTTCTAAGTTGTGTGTGCATATGTTTCCATACATAGTAGAAGTGATGTGCTAACCCCTATTTCTCCCTTTTTCCTAAATATTTTAGGTTTTGGACGTTGAAGGGTTCGTGACCAATTTGCAAGGAAGGATTGGATCATTTCTCCAAGTGTGGATATGTCCTCAAGATCTAAGGATGATGCTTTTTCACATTCTACCTATGTGACTTCTATAGTCTAATTACATTCATTTCACTCTTATTGTTGAAGACATTGTTTTAAGCCCTAAGTGGAAAATATACATTTGTGTAAGGGTTTTGCCCGGATTGTTCTATTTCGACTTCGATGGTTTTACATGAGACATATCTATTAGACTCTATATTGTATATTGTATATTGTATATGTTTGTCACGACCCAAATCGAGCCGCGAGTGGCACCCACACTTATCCTACTATGTGAGCGAACCAACCCATCTAAACCCCATCATTTACCAATAATAAAGAGAAAACAATGCGGAAAACTTAAAACTCATTAATAAAAATAGATTAATAATTTCTAAAAACTCAAACACTTATTATTATCCCCAAAATCTTGAAGTCATCATCACAAGAACATCTATCCTCAAATTACTAAAGCTAAGAGTATCTAAAAAGCTAGAATAAATAAAAAGCTAGTCCATGTCAGAACTTCAAGGGATTCAGGACATGAAGAAGAAGATCCAGTCCAAGCTAGAAGTGTTAGCTCACCCTGAAATCCGGTGTGATGAAGACTGGCTAGAGTTACGGTTGAGTTGAAGACGATGGCACGTTTGTTGTACTCCACAAATAACAAAGAAAGAAATATACAAGTAGGGGTAAGTACAAACACAAGTACTGAGTAGATATCATCGGCCAACTCAAAATAGAAAACAGTATATATCAGATAATATCATAAAATCAACTACAATACTCAACATGCGGCATTTACAATTACCATAACCCTTGGTCACAACACCAAGCACATCAATGAGGACTCACGCCTCCCCATCATACTCATTTGGGAATTAGGTTCATTAAATTGAGTATATTTACATCTTTCAAGATTCATTATCTTTACTATCCTGGTGTCGGAACGTGACACTCCGATCCCTAATACTACGTGTCGGTTGGTGACACCCGATCCCCCTAATACTACATGTCGGTTCGTGACACCCGATCCCCCTAATACTACGTGTCGGTTCGTGACACCCGATCCCCCTAATACTACGTGTCGGTTCGTGACACCCGATCCTCCTAATCTCATTACTTTATTTCATCAAGCCTTCTTTTATACTAAGGCATCATCAATCTCATTGCTTTAGTTCATCAAGCCTTGTTTTATACTAAGGCATCATCAATCTCACTGCTTTAGTTCATCAAGCCTTCTCTTATACCAAGGCATCATCATTAACAAAGAGGTTTTCAAGATTTAGGATTCAATAGCCTCATCATGCTTATTTTATCACAATTATATAATCACATTCATGCAAGCATACAATTAAGCATATAGAAGGGTTTACAATACTACCCAATACATATCATTCGCTATTAAGAGTTTACTATGAAATAGCATAAAAACCATAACCTACCTCCACCGAAGAATTCATGATCGAGAAATCTACTTTTCCAAAGCTTTGCTTTCCACTTCGTTTCTCCTCTCTCTCGATCGTTTCTCTCTTTCTTCTCTGTTTTTCTTATTCAAACCCTTTTTCTTTTACCCTATTTAGCATATAATTAAGTATAAAAGATGACAAAAGTAACCCACTAATTAATTCAAGGTTATCTCCTTTAACCCTCAAGAAATTGGATTATTAATATTAACCCACTAACTTTATAATTATAAGCAGGAATAGTCCAAAACGCCCCTTAAATATTTAACAGAAATCCGACCCAGCCTGGGATTACGCAGTCTGTGACGGGCCGTCGTGACTGCGACTGTCCATCCTGCTGCTTCCGTCACAGAGTTCACAGACTAGATTTTTACCAAGGGTCTGTGACGGCCCGTCATGCCTGTGACGGTCCGTCCTGCCATTTCGTCGCGAAGTTCAGAGAGTCGATCTCAGTACCCAATTTTCAGAATTCTAAGTGTTTTGGAACGAGACACCCTCGACGGTCCGTCGTTCCCATGACGGTCCGTCGTGGGATCCGTCGACTCCGACTGTTATTACCAGAAATACTTTACTGCTCAAAACGACTAAACAGGTCGTTATAATAGATACTAATTTACCCATCGTTCGTCCTCGAACGATCACAAGAAGAACAACAAGGGCGAGAAGGAGTACCTGAATCTTTAAACAGGTGTGGGTATCTTTCTTGCATATCAGCCTCCTTCTCCCAAGTGGATTCTTTAACTGGTCGATTCTTCCATTGAACTTTGATGGATGCAATCTCTCTTGACCTCAACTTGCGGACTTCTCTATCTAGAATAGCAACAGGCTCCTCCTCATAAGACAAATTCTCATCAAGCAGAACTAAATCCCAACGAATGATGTAGTTTCCATCCCCATGGTATCTTTTCAACATAGACACATGAAATACTGGGTGCACTCCTGACAGTCCTGGGGGCAAGGCTAATTCATAAGCTACCTCCCCCACGCGCTTCAGAACTTCAAATGGACCAATATACCTTGGGCTTAGCTTACCTCACTTACCAAACCCCATCACCCCTTTCATGGGCGAAAACTTCAGCAAGACTTGCTCACCCTCCATAAACTCCAAGTCTCTAACCTTTCGATCTGCATAATCTTTTTGTCTACTTTGAGCCGCTAAAAGCTTTTCTTGAATGCATTTCACTTTATCGAACGATTCTCTCAGAAGATCAGTACCCCACGGTCTAACTTCAAATGCATCAAACCACCCAATGGGAGACCTACATCTTCTCCCATACAGTGCCTCAAATGGGGCCATATCAATACTTGAGTGATAGCTATTGTTGTATGAGAACTCTGCTAATGGTAAGAAGTTATCCCAATGGCCACCAAACTATATCACGCATGCACGAAGCATATCCTCCAACACTTGAATCGTTCGCTCAGACTGACCATCGGTCTGAGGGTGAAATGCGGTACTAAGGTCCAACCTAGTACTCAATTCCGCATGCAATGTTTTCCAAAACTTAGAAGTAAACCGCGTACCTCTATCTGATATAATGGTAAGTAGAACTCCATGAAATCGCACAACTTCCGAGATATAAAGTTTGGCTGACCTCTCTGCATTGTAAGTCACCTTGACCGGAATGAAGTGAGCAGACTAAGTTAACCTATCAACAATTACCCAAATGGAGTCATACTTACTCATTGTCTTGGGAAGACCAACCAAGAAGTCCATTGCAATTCTTTCCCACTTCCATTCAGGAATGGGAATTCTCTGAAGTGTTCCTCCGGGCCTCTGGTGTTCATACTTTACTTGCTGACAATTTGGACATTTGGCGACAAACTCCACAATGTCACGCTTCATCCTACTCCACCAAAAATGTTGCTTTAGGTCACGAGACATCTTGGTTGCACCAGGATGTATAGAATACCTTGAACTATGAGCCTCTGTCAAAATAGTGTGGATTAAATCATCGACACGGGGTACACATACCCTTCCCTTAATCCTCAAAACACCTTCCTTATCGATCGTTGCTTCCTTAGCCTCTCCTCGCAACACCTTATCTCGGATCCGGATCAGTTTCTCATCAGTAAACTGTTTTCCCTTAATCTTGTCAAGAAAAGAAGATCTTGCCTCCACACTGGCTAAAAATCATCCCTTCTCATTTACTTCTAGCCTCATAAAGTTATTAGCCAGAGTCTGAACTTCTCTAGCTAATGGGCGTCTAGAAACTTGCAAGTGAGATAGACTTCCCATGCTTCCTGCCCTTATACTTAAGGCGTCTGCCACAACATTAGCCTTTCCCGGATGATACAAGATAGTGATGTCGTAGTCCTTCAGTAGTTCCATCCATCCCCTCTGTCTCAAGTTCAAAACTTTTTGGGTAAAAACATATTGTAGGCTACGATGATCCATGTAGAATTCACACTTAACCCCATATAAATAATGTCTCCATTGCTTTAATGCAAACACTACCGCAGCCAACTCCAAATCATGGGTCGGATAATTACGTTCATGCATCTTTAATTACCTCGAAGCATAAGCAATTACATTCTTCTCTTGCATTAGCACTGCACCCAAACCAGAATAGGATGCATCACAATAAACAATGAAGTTCTTACCTTCCACTGGCAAGGTGAGAATGGGTGCAGTAGTAAACAAAGTCTTGAGCTTCTGAAAGCTTTCTTCGCACTCGTTCGACCATACGAATGGAACATTCTGGTTAATCAGGCTTGTCAATTGGAAAGCAATAGAAGAGAACCCCTTGACAAATCGGCGGTAGTAGCTAGCTAAACCAACAAAGCTCCTCACCTCTGTAACATTAGTTGGTCTTGCCCAACTCTTCAATGCTTCAATCTTAGATGGATCCACCATCACTCCATCCTTAGAAAAAACGTGTCCCAACAAGGACACTGTCTAGCCAAAACTCACACTTGGAGAATTTGGCATAAAGCTATTTCTCCCTTAACATTTCAAATACAATTCTCAAGTGTTCCTCATGTTCTTTCTTGCTCTTTGAGTATACCAGTATATCATCAATGAATACAATGACAAAGAGATCCAGATATGGCTTAAAAATCACATTCATCAAGCTCATGAAAGCAGCAGGGGCATTCGTAAGCCCAAAAGACATTACTAGGAACTCATAATGTCCATACCTGGTCCGAAAAGCAGTCTTGGGCACATCCGTTGCCCGTATTTTCAATTGATGATAACCAGATCTCAAGTCGATTTTTGAGAAAGTACAAGAACCTTGTAACTGATCGAACAAATCATCAATGCGAGGAAGAGGATACTTGTTCTTAAAAGTTACCATATTCAGTTGCCTGTAGTCTATACACATCCTAAAGCTTCCATCCTTCTTCCTTACAAACAAAACTGGAGCACCCCAAGGAGATGAACTTGGTGTAATGAAGACTTTGCTCAACAACTCTTGAAGTTGGGCCTTTAACTCCCTTAACTCAGCGGGAGCCATTCTATAAGGGGGTATAGAAATGGGGCGAGTACCCGGTTCAAGATCGATGCAGAAGTCAATATCTCTATCCGGTGGCATACCAGGAAGGTCTGCACGAAACACATCCAAAAACTCACGGACTACCGAAACCGACTCAATTGAAGGTACTTGGGTAGTATCATCCCTGAGGTGTGCCAAGAAAGCTAAACAACCCTTACTAACCATTCTCTTAGCACGAAGAAAGGAGACGATACGAACCGGATTGGAAGTGTAGTCACCCTTCCACACTAATGGATCTGTCCCAGGGTTGGCTAACGTCACAGTTTTAGCATTACAATCCAAGATTGCAAAATTTGGAGAAAGCCAAGTCATACCCAGAATTATATCGAAGTCAACCATTTCTAAGATAACCAAGTCTACATGAGTATTGCTCCCCATAAAAGTCACAAGACAAGACCTATACACCCTTTCAACTATCACAGACTCACCTACCGGAGTAGAAACACGAATAGGAATGTCAAGCAATTCACAATGTAAATTAAGACCATTAGCAAATGAGGAAGATACATAAGAAAATGTGGATCCAGGATCAAACAATATAGAAGCCATGCAATCACAAACCAAAAGATTACCTGTGATGACAGCATCAGATGTCTCTACTTCAGATCTCCCAGGGAAAGCATAACAGTGGGCCCTATCACCTGTCTGCCCGTTGCCCCTACCATGTTGTGCTGTAGTGGCTCCAGTTTGCCCGTTACCCCGGCCGTTTTGGTGACCACCATTACCTCGGCCACCACGTCCTCCCGAATAACGGCCTCTTCCATGACCACCTCTACCTTTGATTATTAGAGGTTTGTAACTCAGTTTTGGGCAATTCCTCCTAATATGTCCAGTCGCTCCACATCCATAACATTCTCTGGATTCAAGCATAGGTCCCTGTGAGAATGACGAAGTCTGGGGATAACCACCAAACTCAGAGAAATGTTGGCCGGTCTGCGGTGGACCCCCAACTACAGTCTGTAGTGAAGACTGGATAGGTCGGGCTGGGTAACCTCCTGAACCCTGCCCTCTGGAGTAAGAACCATTAAACTCACCTCCCTTACGAAACCTTTTAGATGTCGATGCCAAGGTGAAGTCATCTGGCTTCACTCCCTCCACCTCTATCACGAAGTCTACCACTTCTTGAAAGGATTTCGCTGTAGCCGCTACCTGTAAGGCTGAAATTCGCAACTCTAATCTCAACCCCTTCACAAAACGGCGAATCCTCTCTTGTGGACTGAAACATAGCTGGGTGGCATACCTGGATAATGCGCGAAACTTAGCCTCGTACGCAGTAACCGACATCCTACCTTGATCTAGGCTTAGAAACTCATCTCTCCTCCTATCCCTCAACGTACGAGATATATACTTCTCCATAAACAAGCTAGAGAATGATGCCCAAGTCATAGGTGGTGCCTCTGTTGGTTGACACTCAACATGTGACCGCCACCACATTTTGGTGTTCCCTTGAAACTGATAGGTCACAAACTCAACACCAAATCGTTCTACTATACCCATCTTGTGTAGTAGCTCATGACAATCGACCAGAAAATCGTAGGCATCCTCTGATTCAGCACCCTTGAAGACTGGAGGTTTCAATTTTAAGAACTTACTGAAAGTTCATGCTGATCACTCGTCATTATAGGCCCTGTAGTCAACCGAGGGAATGTGCCTATTTCCAATGAGGCATCCATGCGGGGAGCCATAGTAGCTGCATATTGTACCTCCGGAACCGGAGGTGTTGGTACAGAAAACACTGAAGGTGTCTGGCCCTGATTAGATAACCCGCTAAGATAAGCAAGAACCTGATTGATCATCTCTGGGGTAGGTTGGGGTGGCAATTCCTCATTCTGCACTTGTTCATTCTCCCCATCCTCACCCTCTCTTACCACTTCCTCAGTTGGTGGAGGAGTCACCGCCCTAGTACCAGATGGGCCAGGTGCTCGTCCTCTTCCTCTAGAGGACGTCCTCCCACGACCTCTTCCACGGCCTCTTGTCACTACTCCTCTTCGAGCTACAGCCCCAGTGGCTGGCTCAGACGCTTCTTGTCTTGCCGATGTTGGTGTTGGCGCAGTCGTTGCTCTAGTTCTAACCATCTGCGAAATAGAGTGAAGATGGTCAGATACCAATTGGATCCAAGTAATAGCACGAAACAAAGAAAGAATGGAATTTTCCTAAAGTCTTATAGCCTCTCAAAGAAAAGTAAAGGCGTCCCCCTAGCGTTCCTTAAGACTCTATTAGACTCGTTCTTGTGTGATGAGACCAATGAACTTAATGCTCTGATACCAAGTTTGTCACGACCCAAATCGAGCCGCGAGTGGCACCCACACTTATCCTACTATGTGACGAACCAACCCATCTAAACCCTATCATTTACCAATAATAAATAGAAAACAGTGCGGAAGACTTAAAACTCATTAATAAAAATAGATTGATAATTTCTAAAAACTCAAACACTTATTATTATCCCCAAAATCTGGAAGTCATCATCACAAGAACATCTATCGTCAAATTAATAAAGCTAAGAGTATCTAGAAAGCTAAAATAAATAAAAAGTTATTACATGCCGGAACTTCAAGGCATTCAAGAAATGAAGAAGAAGATCCAATCCAAGCTAGAAGTGTTAGCTCACCCTGAAATCCGGTGTGATGAAGACTGGCTAGAGTTACGGTTGAGTTGAAGACGATGGCACGTTTGCTGTACTCCACAAATAACAAAGAAAGAAACATACAAGTAGGAGTCAGTACAAACATAAGTACTGAGTAGATATCATCGGCCAACTCAAAATAGAAAACAGTATATATCAGATAATATCATAAAATCAACTACAATACTCAACATGCGGCATTTACAATTACCATAACCCTTGGTCACAACACCAAGCACATCAATGAGAACTCACGCCTCCCCATCATACTCATTTGGGAATTAGGTTCATTAAATTGAGTATATTTACATCTTTCAAGATTCATTATCTTTACTATCCTGGTGTCGGAATGTGACACTCTGATCCCCTAATACTACGTGTCGGTTCGTGACACCCAATCCCCCTAATACTACGTGTCGGTTCGTGACACCCGATCCCCCTAATACTACTTGTCGGTTCGTGACACCCGATCCCCCTAATACTATATGTTGGTTCGTGACACCCGATCCCCCTAATCTCATTACTTTAGTTCATCAAGCCTTCTTTTATACTAAGGCATCATCAATCTCATTGCTTTAGTTCATCAAGCCTTCTTTTATACTAAGGCATCATCAATCTCATTTCTTTAGTTCATCAAGCCTTCTCTTATACCAAGGCATCATCATTAACAAAGAGGTTTTCAAGATTTAGGAGTCAATAGCCTCATCATGCTTATTTTGTCACAATTATATAATCACATTCATGCAAGCATACAATTAAGCATATAGAAGGGTTTACAATACAATACCCAATACATATCATTCGCTATTAAGAGTTTACTATGAATAGCATAAAAACCATAACCTACCTCCACCGAAGAATTCGTGATCGAGAAATCTACTTTTCCAAAGCTTTGCTTTCCACTTCGTTTCTCCTATCTCTCGATCGTTTCTCTCTTTCTTCTCTATTTTTCTTATTCAAATCCTTTTTCGTTTACCCTAATTAGCATATAATTAAGTATAAAAGATGAAAAAAGTAACCCACTAATTAATTCAAGGTTATCTCCTTTAACCTTCAAGAAATTGGATTATTAATATTAACCCACTAACTTTATAATTATAAGCAGGAATAGTCCAAAATGCCCCTTAAATATTTAACAGAAATCCGACCCAGCCTAGGATTATGCAGTCTTTGACGGGCCGTCGTGACTGCGACGGTCCGTCCTGCTGCTTCCGTCACAGAGTTCAGAGACTAGATTTTTACCAAGGGTCTGTGACGGCCCGCCATGCCTGTGATGGTCCGTCATGCCATTTTGTCGCGAAGTTCAGAGAGTCGATCTCAGTACCCAATTTTCAGAATTCTAAGTGTTTTGGAACGAGACACCCTCGACGGTCCGTCGTGCCCATGACGGTCCGTCGTGGGATCCGTCGACTCCGACTGTTATTACGAGAATTACTTTACTGCTCAAAATGACTAAACAGGTCGTTACAATGTGTAACATAAAAGTAGAAGCCTATGTAAAATTCCTGTGCGATGAGTCTAAGTAAACTCCCTATGTATATATTATGTGTAAGCAACAGGTCTATGTAAAACCTCATGAAGTAGATGTCATTGAAACGTCTTAATTCTCCGCATTTTGAACCTATGAAATGTAATGACGAATGCTAAAATGCTAGTCTTAGTCCTCTACGAGGAAGAGGACAGTGGCTATGTCTAGGGGGTGCTCCCCCGCTGTGACAGAAGGAAGCAACTCAAAATTGATTTTTATTTCATGATAAACCAAAATTGGAAAAATGAGACAACACAATCGAATTGGCAATCTGAATTTGTGTTGGACCATTATATTCACGGATGTTTTGAAGTATATCAGTTGAGTTGGTCATATGATTGGAAGAGCCAGAATCAACAAACCAAAATTTAGATATTACCTCATTACCTTGTAGTCCCAACGTTGAAAATGTTTAAAAGATCATTTATTGTACAATTTCAGGAGTAAGAGCTTTTCCTATTGAAGATGAGTTATCTATAGTCGAATCATTCATCTCAACTTCACAACCGTTTGCCCTACGATTTTTAGGACGTGTGGGACACTCTTTGAAAAGTTTATAGGAGTTTCAGAGTATTACATCTTTGAAGAGGATCTTTGGAGTAATTACCTAATGTGAGAACGAGTTATGTTTTAAGCATATGAGCTTAAGTTCCATATTATTGGAAATAGAACTAGGCACTGATATGGGGATGATTTCAAACAACACAAAATCCACGTAAACCTTGGATCATATTTTTTTTATTAGTTTTACGCATATTATATTGGATGCATTTAGTTGAGGTGTTCTATACCCCGGCAAGATATAGGACAATTACTAGTAAGATGAGTGAGATACTGTATCATCATGTTTCTCATAGTTATTCTTATCAGTTAGAGAATTTCCCAAATAAGAGTAAAGAGTATGTTATTGTATTTTATACATTATCGAATTTACCTCATGTTTTATAATGTTTTAAATATTGCGTCCATCATTGTAACTTTATATTGAGTTGAATTGAGGTGAGTATTCCTTCCATCCTTGTCAGTTTAGTTAGATATTGCTTTAAGTTTTCTCCTTACATGCTCGTACATTAATGTAATGATGTTATTCGACCTCCATCATTTTATGATGCAAACATAGGTGTTCGGTGTCATCAACAGGTGCTCTATTGATGACATTTACGTTTTAGTTATCTTTGGTAAGCCTCATTGCTTTCCAGAGGATTCCACAGTAATTTAGCTTTATTAATATGGTGTGGGTCTAAACCCAGCATCTATCGTAGTATTTAGAGGCTTCAAATATTGTAGTAGTTCCTTTCTTATTTCCTTGTTTATATTTTTATACTTGAGTTGACTTCTTATGGTTATTTGAATATTTCCAGAAGTTTCTGAGTTTATCTATCAATGAGAGAATTAAGAAAATCTTTGCATTAGAAGTTCTTGTTGTTGAGTTATGTCTTCCACTAAGTAGTAAGCTAGGCCAAGGGTTCACTTGGAGACCAACGATGGTCCTCAAATGCCAGCTAAGTCATGTTTATAGGCTCGGGGCGTGGCTCAATTCCATTCAATCCAAAAACTTTCATGTTTAAAATGGAAAAAATGTTTGTACTAGTGGGGAAGACATGATGCAAGAAGAGTAGTAGGTTATATGACATATGTGTCTAACCATGGCATGCCAGTGCTACCACTAGCTGCAAAACATGTTATGACTCAGACAAGAGCTTCAAATTATAATATTATTAATAGAGATTTTATTATTGAACTTGTAAATAATATATTTTGTAAGTTGAACACTTTCCAACTCTTTTACTCATATTAGTACTAGTTACAAATTACAAGTTGTTGAAAGTTGTTATATTTCTCCATATGTTCTACAAGATGTCAATTCTCTGTGAGAAGGATGAATTGTCAGATAGTTGTTTTTCTAATGCTACTACGGATGAAGAGATCTCTCCTACACTATAAAGAATTGAAAATTGCAAAGTAAAAAAAACAAACGGTAGATAACGTACTTGGGATGATAAAGTGTCATGGGGTAAAATTTTCCCTCCCACATCCTTACCATACGCCCGGTGAATTCTGTTAAAGTTCAATGAGTCAGTTTTAGTTTAAGTTGAGGAATGGAGTGTGGGTCCGGTATCTCTTTAATGGGTCCAATTTTTTTGTGGACCTCTAATAATAGGCCATGTAGCAAAACTGCAATACCTCTAGAAATTAGGTAGAAGAAAAAAGTTTTTACAAAATCACTACTAAAAAGTAATTACATAAATGAACATGTTTTATAATAGTGATGACATAATTAAATGAGTCAAGCTTTTAACGAATGACATAGATGATTCCTTTCTAATAGTTTGATGAATTATTTGAAAATTTTCCCTATTTTTAATAGAAGTACACTAAGAGAATTGTTTTTAAGAAAATTGAATTACAATCTTCTGTATGTGATACACTTAAAATATAATTAATTGTTAATTTAATTTGATTTATTATAACCGATTAATTAACATTTGTTATAGATTTCTAAAATTACTTGTAATTACATTTATATAACTTACTTGTATTCAAGATTCATCAAATCAAGTTGTATAAGGAAAGTCAAAGAAAAAGTTAAAATATAATTAAACACAAGAATATAATCTTAAATATTTGAAACCAATATTTATTAGAAATATAATTATAGTGTGATATACCTTCCAAATTTAAAGTCAAAATATTCCTATAAATTCCTAGCTTTTTTTGCCAACTTTGTAAAAATTCATCAAACACATTTCTCTATAATTACGATTATGAAGATGACCACCCACTCTGCCCGTGTTCAAGGCCACCAAAAGATTAAGAAGATTGTCACCCAGTTTGAGCAATCCACCAAGCTGCTAGTGCTACCATTTGCAATCGCTCTTGCATATGTTTTTCGGCACTGGATGAAGGAAATGGTTCAACTTGTCGAGAAAGGGAACATTCTTTGTGTTCAATTATGGGATGTTACTGACGATAACAACCACAAAAATTATGAAAACACTTATGTTATGAAGATGGATCCATGTGAGGACTATGCAATTTATTGTGATGATTTGTTTGAAAATTATGAATTGAGCTATGGTGATGAGATTGAAATCTATTGGGATTCAAATTCAAATAATTTTGAATTCAAGTTAATTAATTAGGATTTCTTGATTGTTATAAATATATTTGAAAAAAATTAATAATATTTCAATTTTATTATTTTTCTTTTCCTATTTCTTTTAATGTCATATTACTTTTATGTTTTATTTTATGTGTTTTGATATAACAAGATATGAAGAAAAAATAATGAAAATTATTGAATTTTTAATTTAGATGTGTATAATATATCAAAATGTCATTTTTTCCAAGATCAACAAAATCCTTTGCCCAACTGTTCCTCTATTCCCTCTCTTATAATGCAATTAAGTAGTACTAAATATCCTAACTTTTCTCCTGTTATATAAAATTATGTAGAAATCCGACGTAAGTATGGAAAAATCAAGGATTGTACTCATAATTATAATTTTTAATTACAAGATCGTTGTATAGAACAAGATTCATATTCTTGTTATACTAGGATTCCTACTACAACACAACAATTTACATGAGTAGTATTCTATTACAAGTCATATACTTTATCCTAGTCGGCTCCTACAACATTTAGTAGCTTAGTTGTACACAACTTAACATTTAGTCATCCTACTTAGATGGACATGTTCCTTCGACATGGTCTATCAGTCTTCAAGCTTCCTTCATCAATTCCCATCAAACTAGTGAGTGGAGGAATTGTATTGCTGCAAAAACTAGACAAAACCTATTTTGTTAAGGCTCTGGTATGAATATCAGCTACATGATCCTTAGACTTCATTAATTGAGTATGAAGTTGTCCCCTGGCTACTTTTTCATGAACAAAATGATAGTCCATTTCAACATGTTTGGTTCTAGCATGCATAACTGGATTAACTGTCATACACAAGGTACTAATATTATCACAATACATTGCACGAACAGATCGAAGGAACACTCCAAGGTCATAATAAATATAAAAAAATCCACGTCATTTCTGTGGCACTAGAGGATAGGGCTTTATACTCTGCTTCAGCAATCGATCAGGCTACTGTGATTTACTTCTTGGTGGTCCAAGAAATACAATTTGCTTCTAGGTAAATGATATAGCATGTATTTAAACTCCCCAATCAGTATCTGAGTATACATACAACCTACATGGTGATTGTGAATTAATTCTGAGTTAAAGTTTAGAGTACGTTTGATGTACCTGGGAATTATTTTTACCCCTTGAAAATGTTCAATGTTTGGGATTTGAATAAAATGGATCGCTAAATTCACAACATGAGTGATGTCAGGTCAAATATTGAAGGCTCCTTACTATCATTTTTTACAAGGATGCATCTATAAAACTTCCCACAACTTCAGTAAAGCATGTTTTTTAGCCAAAGGAGTGACCACAACCTTTCCCAAAGTGATCTCGGTCTTGGAGAGTAGCTTAGCAATATACTTGCTTTGATTTAAGTTAAATTCCAACTTAAAAGTACCTCACCTAAACTCTTAGAAAGAAGTGTAAATGTCCAAGATCTTTCATAGAAAACTACTTCCCAAGTTCTAGGACCAACTCTAAGACATGATATGGAATACTTCATGTGACAATAATATCATCCACATATAACAAGAGAAATATTTTGCCATTGTGAGTTTGAAAAGTAAATAAGGAAGGGTCAGACTTACTACAAATGAAACCAAGGTGTAAGAGATACATGTTAAACCTATCAAACAAGGATATTGGTACTTGATTAAGATCATACAATGACTTATTAAGTAGACACACATGTTGAGGATACTAAGAATAAATAAAAACATGAGGTGGACTCACGTACACATCCTTTTGTAGGAAGCCATGGAGAAAGGAAATTTTGACATCTAGTTGTCTTACTTCCCACTTTGAACTGACAACATTGGATAGAACCACCTAATAGTTGTGGCTTAAATCAGAAGAATAAATGTTTCTTCAAAATTTATCCCTTCAAGTTGTGAGAATCCCCTTTCCACAAGTCTAGCATCATATCTACCTACTGTCACATCAAGTTTTAATATTATCTTGAACACCCATTTTGAGCCAACCAAGTCTATAGAGGAGATTTAGGAACCGAAATCCACGTCTTGTTTGTATGTAAATCATCAATTTCTTCTTGCAATATGATGCCCTTGTAGTGCATGAAGTACCTCTACTGGTACATCAACCAAGGTACTTGACTGGAATGTGGCATTGGTAGGTTGATGGTCAATTGGTACATCAACTAAAGTGGTTGTTTGATGATGCTCAATGGCTGGACCAGTAAGTGAAACATGTTCCTCATAGCTACTAGCAAATTCAAAATCTGTATGTGGGGTTTCAATATTACTGTATGGATCACACCTTCAACCTGTTCCTCAGCATTTGATCAAGTGCCTAAGAGGTTAATAGTACTCTTATCATCAAGGTGTATATGACTTGTAGCAGCATTATCAATATTAATGTGTGTTGTAGAAACTTGTACTTCTTCTGAATTAGAATTATCATGTTCTTGCAATTTAGAGAAAGATTCAACAAATGTACCAAGATAAGGTGAGACATCAATGTTAGTCTAATATTCCTTTGGAGACAACTAGGGCAATGTGTTTTCATCAAACACAAAGTGTGTGGATATGTAAACCGTCCTGGGTGACAGCATTTATATCCTTTGTGTACATTTGTACCCTATGAACACACAAGTATAGGTCTATGGATTGAACTTATTGCTACGATTGATATATGGAAAACACCTAAACTCAAACACTTTTAACTATTTGTAGTCAGGTTGTTCCTCATACAACTTAATAAATGGATTAGCATTTTTTAGGACTAATGAAGGCAATCTATAGATGAGGAATACGATGCGAGGAAAGCTTAACCTATAAGGTAGGTAAGCATGAAGTAGTAGAGTTAAGACAGTCTCCACAATATGTCTATGTTTTCACTCTGCAACTCCATTTTGTTAAGGTGTCTTAGGTCATGAAATATGTCTCACGGTGCCATAATCTTCCAAACGCTTATTGAAATTTGTTTGGATAAACTCACCACCTCCATCACATTGAAAAATCTTAAGCACTTTAGAACATTCTTTTTCCACCATTTTTTGAAATTTTACAGACCGTAAAAAAGTAAGATTTCTTTTTAAGTGGATAAGTTAATGTATATCTCATTTGATCATCAACAATAATAACATATATTTCATATGTTCTGGAAGATTCGATAGGAGAAGGTCCCTATAAATCACCATACATTTTCAATAAATGATCTTTCTCAATTTTATTTCTCAAACCAAATGGAAGTTTAGAACTCTTTCCCAACTGCAACTAGAACAAACAATAGGCCTTTTATTCCGACTACTAATATTGATGCAACTATTACTATTCAAATCTTTTAAAGACTTCACACTAAGATGTCCTAATCTAGTATTACACATGTTCCATCAGTCTTCAAGCTTCCTTCAACAAGTTGCACATCAATTACACATAATAATGCTCTTGTCAAGTCACTGTATTTACAATTTCTTCAATCACTCTAATTCATGTGAATTGAAATTCATTGGTTGAATGGGCATAATTGAGGGAAGAAGGCCACATAGAAAATGAATGGAAATATCAAAAAGTTGGAAAAATAAATAGCTTTTCGGTTAGATGCATCAAATTGGGTAAGCATTTTATTCGAACAAATATAATGCCAAAATGGATAATGTTGTGTTTATTAATGGTTTGTCCTCATGAGTTAAGACTGATCATTCAGATAGATGGGGAATAATATAATTAGCTCAAATATTGATGAACTCTATAGAATAGTTATCTATCATAACAATATCCTTATTGATCTATAAACAACAAGTAGATCTACGCCAAGAAGAGATGGTCATAGTAAATGCTAAAGTCATTTTTTGATGTGATTGAAATGCAAAAATTTAATAATACATAAGCTCTAATTTCTACAAGATATTTTGATATTTATATGGTCTAATAGTCAATTGTTCTACAATAGCTTTAGAAGGTACGAGGAAGGATTTCAAATGAAATATTGATTCATATAGAAGAAATGATCATCTATGTTACCTAAGTAACCTCACATCCTCAGTAGAATTTTCAACCCTACTAATAAGATTGATGTACCTGCAAATTCGAGCTTGGTATAATCTATCATAACCAATTAATTTTATATATAAGTTATATAGAATTACATACACATTTTAAGTGACTTAAATGTTCACTAGATGGTATAACCCATTTTAACTAGGTGAAAGAGTATACAACATGTTGGTGATTCCCAAATTAATAACTAACTTAAGAAGTCGCCACCTAATTACTATGGTGAATTTGGGCATCTAATTAACGTCAAGTCTAAAGTTAACTCCATTTAAGATCTACTAAAGACAATATTATATGTAAAGGTTCAACTAATCTAAAGGGAAGATCTTAAGCACCCTTTAAGATCCAGCAAAAAATGGTTAACTAGCCGAACTTAATTAATTAGGCTAAGTGAAATAACTAAAACTAGCTCATTAAATAGTTGAATTAAAAAAAAGACTTGCTGATAATGTATAAAGTAGTTGTTTAAATTTGAAAAAAGAGAAAATACGCATTTAAAAGTGGAAACAATAAAAAAATTATAATTTTAACTCCAAGGACCATTTTAAAATAGTTTCATATAATTCAAATCACATTATTAAATTAAAGGTGTTTAAAACTATTCTAATGTTGAAAAAACTTGAGTACATTATTAGATTTTTTGGAAAAAAAAAAGAGACATCAGGTGAGTGAAGTATTTAAAATAGGTGTCATATTATATGTGACAAGGTAGCTATTGTTATATAGAAGATTGTCACTAAACGTTTTTTATCATTAAAAAATTAGGATTTCTGTATGGGTTGATCCTCTCTTGGTGCATGTCAGCTAATGTGCACCATCCATAGAGAATAGGGCTCGTTCTCCAACTCAGAAGGCAATAATGACTCAGGATGCTACTCAAGATTTGTGTGTAAGGGGTACAATAAATTCAAAGAAAATTGAAAGTGACAATAGAGCGAGTAGTTGGTGTTACTAATAAAATACAGATAGCGCCAAAACAAACAATGAGTGGGAATTTACAGAGGGGAACTCATTCGGAGGTAACAAAGTCACTAGGGAGTAGTGCAAGTGAGGCAAATAGCAGAGGTATGACAAATCTAATTGGGGCGAAATAATGAAGAATCTAGATGGAGCAAGCTCAGATCTATCTCGATGTGAGGAATATATACATCTAATCAGGGAAAAAAATGAAGCAAGGTTTTTTGAATTGACAATGCCAAGAGTAAGCAAGATGAGGAGAAATAGAATGTGATGCTTCAAGCTAATACAACTATCCCATCGACTAGTGGGATAAAGTTGTGGGCTGATGCAGTAGAACAGGAAGAGAAGAGGACTCCAGTGAGGAAGGCATCTGTTTGGGAAGATTTCAACATCTCTAAAGTTTCAAACGCAGGATTAGAGCTACAATGTTGCCTTGACTTCCTATGATACCTCTACTAATATGGCGATCGAATTTCGAATACATTAGTTGTGAGATTAATTATTGATGAGTTCCCAAATTGGACTCATTTAGCGCTATATTTTGATAGAAATAGTATCCTTAATTGCTTGTTTTGTATCAATTACTAATTAATAACCATGAGTTTCAAGTATTTTGAATTTGAGGCAAAGCACGGACACTACTTGGAAAAAAAAGAGCAAAAACGATGAAAGGATTGAAGAAATGAAGGCGTGAAGATCGCCGAGTCAACTTAGCGACTCACCAATAGGTCTGAAGATTTCGTTTTGTTCCAATGTGATGAGACCTGAAGCAAAGGATCAAATAAGCACTAGAAAGCAGAATTCGGCGCATCGCTGAGAAGTTCCGCAAAGAAGTGCCTTATCGCCCACTAATCCAAAACACAGAGATACTTGGACTACGTGCAGGATGATAATGAAGTGATCAAAGGGTGAACTGTTGATTTGTTTGGCGATTTCGATAAATGCCACCAAGTATCCCGCTACACCACTATTCTTTGAAAACTACATATACTTGTAGGAATACATTATTATCATATTTTTCAAGTTTTTATATTAGCTTTTGAGCTATAAGTTTAAGAGTGTTTTTGGGAGAAGTACTTGAAGACAAAAAGGGTTTCAACTCTATAGGCGTAGACTGGTCTTCATGTGACCAAGTGGTTTTGAGAGGAACACATTTTAAATGGTGCAAGTTACTAGAGATAGAGATTATTCCCCTTAAATTTTAGCCTAGTCAAAATTATTCTATATATCCTCTATAGAAAACATGTACCCAACAATTTATATTAACCCGTATCCTATCACATCCCGATAATTCCCCCTTTAATTGCTTATATTTCTCGTTAATTTTGTTTATTCTTACTACTTGTGACAAAACCCCTTTGATAATTGACCCTTGTGGCACCCCCACTTTGATTTAAAATATTTTTACTCGTTAATGTCTTTAGCTAGGACTAGTTAGAATGTAGTTTTAATTTTATATTAATTCTCACTACCACTCCCTTGGGAAACGAACCCAACCCTTGGTTGGGTTGCTATACTATTGCATGATTGTATACACTCATACAGGAAATTGTGTCTTGATACCCAAACATCAAAACAATGACGTTATCGAGGATTGGGGTCACCTGAAGAGTAGTTACGTAAAATTTCTATTCTTAATTAGTTGTAGCCTTACTAACTTTACTTTTAGTTTTGTTTTCTGTTGAGTTGTCATTCTATGTTGGCACCCTCAGCATGACTGAGGTAAGTAGTGACAAGACGGATGAGACAAATCAAGAAGTCTAGGGCCACTTCAAGTTATCTACACTAGTAACTTAGCTGAATGGCTTGGCCACCAAAATCTCAGAGGTGGAAAACTAGTGCATATTTGAAAGGGAGGTATATACTTCCTCATGAGCAGAATGAGTTTAGGGACAGGTAGAACAATCATGTAGCGAACGCTTTTCAAATAATTCTCCAAGACATAATCGATCAAGATCAAGTGTTGGAAGACATGGAGAATTTTGAAGAATTGAATCAACTGATTGGCTCTCATTCTAGATCCCTCTAGGTAATTAGGACACTCATGAGCCAACCCCAATAATAGAGAATGAGAAAGAACTTACGTCATGCCACAACGTTAACTAAGGTGTTTCTTGGTAGGCAACCCAAGATTTTACATGCTTCAATTTCGCTTTGATAAATAATAGTGTTTTAGTTAAGAAGATTAATGTGTAGAGAGTGTTGAAAATTTAATTTGGCGAAAAAAGGGTTCATTCATCGAATCGCAAAACAAGTCATCATGCCCAATGCAACTTGTCGATTGGCTCAATATAAGTTTAATTTAAAATGTGTTATATTATGCGAAATTGGAAAGCCATTAGGCGGGTTGTTGATCTGTTGGTGATCTCAACTTAGATCGCCATTTTAACCACCAAAGAGCTTAAGATTTTGTAAACAATGGTGGGATAAGTAACCACTCAGTGTGTCACCAAATAGGTCGGTGTATCAGAATAGCTTCGCCAAATGAATGCGAACTGATTGGATTATTATGGCAAAAGTTCTCAGAACTTGAACTTATTTATTCCCTCAGAATTTGAAACTTCACAAACGCTCACCAAGGTAATATTTTCAACACCTTTTGCTTAAAATATTTTAGTAGTTGATTGATGCTCAGAACAAGAATGTCATTACCGCCTAGAACTTCAATCATATTTCAATTGGCATTGAAGATTAGCTCCCTAAACCCCAAGGTTATTTTTGTGAATTTTGGACTCATTTGCAATAATTGTATCTTTTTATTGTGCGTTGGGCCCAATAGGTTTGGAATGTTAAACTATCTATTTAAATTTATAATATTTTTTGCCTATCTAATATTGATTCTCAATATCCCCTTTTTGTTGCGCGACTAGTTAGACTTAAATGTGGGGTTGTGCATATTTGGTGCTTATAATGGTTAAGCGTTATGGGTCAGAGCTTAATTTAACTAATGTGTAGTTTAATTTTGTTTTCGGGGTTTAGAGTGTTGAATTCGAAATGACGAATTGAAAATGGGTTGTTAGGCAAGCTGGGTCGAGCCATTTGAACCACTCAGTGGTTAGTGTGTTGTCTACATGTCACCCATAAATTTATGTCAGACTTAAGGTTTGATTCTGCGACTTTTATCAAGACGTCTTGGATCGCTGAAATCGATCAACGACTCGCCAAAGAGACTCTTGATAGCCCTTTTTCTGCATCCCTGAACCCATTATCCATGAGTTTTGTACATACTAACTGTTCTCTAATATTTTGCAGTCATGGACAAGAAGTCACCTCAAAGAAACTAAAAAACCACGCGCAGCGCACCCCATCTGTGCAAGAGGGCCTGGGCGGCTCCCCTGCAGTGTGCCAGATGGTGCCTCAGACGAAATGGTCTGGCATGGCGTGCCCCGAACGCACTAAATTGGCATTTTTCGCTCAGATTTTGTAATTTAGTATGATTAAGACCTTCTAAGGTGTTTTAACACTTTATAATGATTCTAACTACTCAAAATGACTTCTAATCATATAGAAATCATCAAGAAACACAAATTTACAACCTTGAATCTAGAACTTTATATTCAAGGGAAAGTTAGACATAAGTGTAGAAAACTACTAAAGTCCTTTCATAAAGTCTTTTGAAAAATACATTAAACTTGTTTGAAGACTTTAATATAAGTTTGATTAAGGACTAAAGATAATAAAGAGAAGTTCATTTCAAGTTTTATACGTCTGTCAAAAACATTTAAGTGTCATTTTAAGAGTAATGCTCGAGTTCAGTTGAGAGTAAAGTGAAGTATTCCTTCCAAGTAGTATATGGGAACTAAGTATTCCCAAAAGAACTTTTCACATTTAAAAAGAAGGGAAATTGAGATTTGCAAAGACTCTTCGAGCTAGTGTTCAGTTAAAGAGAAATAGCTTTCTAAATGAAGCAAGTAGAGAAATTGTTATTTCCTAATAGTCTTTGAGCAAAGAATTTTGAGCACATGGATGAAGTATTGAGCACTGATATGAGGGAGAGTTCGTACAACTCATATCCCCCATAAATAATGTAGCAACCATGGGTATAAAAGGTTATACATTTTAGATAAACTTACAGTAGAATAGTGGATCCATTAGGCAGTTCAGGTCTTATACCTTTTGCCAGGTATAGGATATGTTGGCAGTGTGAGGCAGATCGTTGTATCATCATATTGCTATTAAGTAATGGTTGTAGATTATAGAATTTATATATATACATCAGTTCATTTGTATTTTTACATACATCTCAGAGTTATGTATCCTTGTATTCATTGAGAGTTTACATCATGTTTTCATACAGTTTTCATTATATTGCACTTGCTTTTAAATTTTTTTTATATTGAAATGAGTTAGTTATTCATAAGTTTATTAGAGCCAAGATAAGTGTAGCATTCCAACTCGCATACTCGTACACTCAATGTACTGATACCATTTGCATGCATCATATCATGATGCAGACGCAGGTAACCAAAATAAGCATCATCCAGCGCCTCGCTGATCCAGCTGAGAACTCACAATAAGTGGTGAACTCCTTTGATTCTAGAGGATACATTTATTGATTTTCAGTCTTTCTTTAAATAGGATGTTGTGGGATCTGTCCGAACATCCATGTTAGTAATATAGAGGTTTCATAGACAGACAGACAGGTAGTATTGAGTTTCTTATCTTTGTAGTGGAGACAGTTTGCTATGAGACTTAAGTTTCATTTTGGTCAATTTATTTACCATAAGTTATTGAATGAGACTATTGTGTTGCGTTAAGTCTTTCACAAAGTTAAGTAAGTCAGGACATGGGTCTTCTCGAGGCCAGCAATGTTCATCGAGTGTCGACCACGTCCAGGGTGAGGCTCGATGCATGACATCATCTATAGATATCCAGATATAATGGAGTTCCTACAACATCACATATTTCAAATATTCATAAAACCCATTGGCTCTTATATACCAAGTCGGGTTAGAAATTTTTATAGTGTGTACAGTGCATTGGTACCACAAATAAAAAGGATGGTATCGTCTTTCAAAGCAGTTGACTACGTGGTTATCAGAGGAAAAAAGGTGTCTTCTGATAGTGAGGCTATCAACATCGTCTTGGGGATGTATAATAAGATCAAGGATCACTTCCAGTACCTGATCATACAAGATAAATTGGATAAAATGAAAAAGTGGTTAGCTCCACTAATCTTAGATGATAATGCTCAGAAGCGGTTAGCAGCGGAAGCATCAATTGAAAAATATATATCTAAATGTGGTTGCAAGATACTGGTTTGGATTCATCATCACCACAATTATGCCTTCCCAAAATGAATCAACTATTCGCCTCGCTAAGGCAACTTATCTTGGGTGCATTATGAAGGAAATGAGGCTAAATCTGGGGGCAATCATTGCTGAAAAATCCATAAGCGTGCAAAGCAGAGCCGGGCCTATATCCCATTTCCACCTTTGATAATTGTATTATGTAAAAGAGCTAGAGTACCTAGAGATGCAAAGAAGGAGATTTGAGTAACTCCCACATCTTCCACTAATATCATAAAGATGGAAGGTGAGTACCTAAAGGATCCAGCAGAGAGGAAGAAAAAGGAAAATTTGGCGGTCACAGAACTTATACCTGCAGAGGCATCTTTGACAACTCCGGCACCTAAACTTTCAGGTACACCTAGCGTCACTGCTACTCTCACTAAAACTACAGGGTCTTCTATTCTTGCACTATCGCCTAGACCTACTATGTTGTTGTTTCCCGTGATACGATTACTCGAGCCATCTTGATCAAGATGGGATAACTTGCTCAATTTGCTGATTGTTGGGTGGCAAACATAAAAACTCCATTCCAGGCATGGTTCAGGCTGCCCTCGATGATATTTTGAGACCACCGAGTAATATTATTTATACTCTAGAGTCCAAGATAGCAGTGTGTGAGCACGACCAAGGGTCTATGAAGGAGGTGACAGCCTTAAAGATCGTCATTGCTGAACTAGGAAAAGATGTGGACTAACTGAAGTTGACCGAAATATCCATGATCTTCGGAACATTTGAAATTCCTGATGAACCCGAGATGCCTCAGACCACCACAGGATGTGGGTATGGAATGGAGCAGACAACTTATTATGGGTCAGAAGTAGATATTGATGAAAAGATGCTCAAAGAGTCTAAGGGAGCTACGGAGAAAGACTGGATTGAGAGTAGAGAAGTCATGATAAATGTTTTAGTGTAGGATTCCTTGGAAATTGCACCAGTTGATAAACCCAGTGAAGATGGTCCTACTGAGGAGATTTTGGGCACTAATACCCAAGTAAATGTCCCCGACAAAGAGAGAGACTACATAGACATGACCATTTTTTACCTCCCTCTCTATCTTATTATATTCTTAAATTTTGATACTTGTATTAATATTTGAGGACAAAAACTTTTTTGATTGTGGCAGGGTGAGTTCCACGCCTTTTATGTTGATATTTGTGTTTTTGTGTTTATTTTTGGGTTATCTAATCTCAAATTGTGTTTTCTCTGCTTTTGTGGATGATTAATCTTATGTCTCCCTTTTGGTTATAATTTTAAAATGATTTTGACCCTTATGAAAATTTTTAATTTTTCAAAAATTTCTGCCACTTCTTTTATGTACTTGAAACGTGGTTGTTCTTAGGCAAATTTAAGACTCAATTCTGATCAATACCGATGACTTGATTAGTTCTCGCAATCGAATGAACATGAATTTTACGGGTAAAAGAGGACAAGTGAAGTTGCATTGGCAAAATATGTGAACCCTTTGCAACTCGTACTGATTAGCCAATTGTCATATTGATTCTCTTTTAATAACCGATGCACCCTAGCAAAAGTGTGGAGTCTTGTTTAACTTTAGTGTTGAATCCTTGTCTGATAAGCTTACCTTGCACTATGCATGAAAACACCTAGAATTTTCCCCGTTGATTTTTGTCACGACCAGCAAGTACATCCTAGGTTTCTAGGAACATGTGGATATTGTCCTCGAATCGATGAGGACACACCAATACTTCATCTTCAACCCTTAGAAACCTATCCATCCTTCATGGCACATCAAGATTCATTATCCCTACACTTTAGTCAAAAATTAAAATAAGGGGTTAGCACATTAGATGTACTAAGTATGGAAGTCATGCAAAAACCGTGAAAAAGGGATATTTAGTAATAAGCATGCTTTTCATAAATTTTGATTAAAACATCGTACTATAATAAAAAAACAACATTCAACAACTTGGAAACACATAAGAAATCAATTAACAAAAAGTCACATTTTTAGAAAACACTACAGTGAAGTCACTTCACTGGACAGTGAACTCAATTCAATGTTACAGTGGAGTTCCTTCACTTGACTTTAGACACCCTTTAGCATGTAATATTCTCACTCAAAGCTATCCTAAGATTTACTTAAGTCACACAAAGATAGACCGCACATACACCCTCTCTAGATGTGCCTAAATGACCCTCAAGATTACTTATAATGTGTCACATACACACTTAAGAGATATCAACATAAAGCATGAGATTTCCTACCAAGGTGACTCTAAGTTTCACTTTAGTGAGTTGTAAAACGACCGCACATACAATACCATTTACACACAGTTAAGATATCCTATAGACTAACTCAGATAGAATCATTCTCATTTAGCACATTATCATAAAGGTGATATGACATTCTTCTTCCAAAGGCTATCAAAAGACTTACTTAAGTAAATCAAGAAGATAATGTCCATAAAGACCTTTTCAAGATTGCCTAAATAATCCTTATGATTACCTAAGGCTTAGATCATGTCCACATAATCAACCAACTTCCCTAACAAGAGTCATTCTTAAGACTTATCTAGGTAAGGTAATAAGTGACCATTCCTATGCCCCCATCACACCTTAACTAAACAACCCTTAATTACTCTAGATTAGAACTACTTCATTTTAACATACTTTCTTAACTTAAGTCACTACATTCACTAGTTCATTAAGAGACATTCAATACATAAAGGACATTCAAGTAATAGTCTTGGACAAGACCTAGGGACTCTCATTAACATCTTCAAAGCCTATTGTGCAATGTCTAGATAGCGTCCCATAACACCACCTTAACTTTATAAAACTTCTCTAGTGATAGTAAGTATCTCATATGAGGCATTAACCTACATAGACCATGTTAGCAACTCATCAAATCCGGAGTTATAACCTACTCCGATGAGGGTGTTCTACTTGCCAAGGGTAGATTTAGGCCACATCTCATGTAGGCACATGGTTAATGAATGTGAAGGACATGCTTTGTATTCTATTCTCATACTTAACTAGAACTTCTTCCCCTTGCCACGCTCACTCGGTGCTAGTCTTCGTTCTCATAGAGTAATTCACGTTAAAGATTCACATAAAAGGGTTCCATAAGAAGTTCATAACCTAATCACATTCACCCTACCAAAGATGTCCTCTTAGGGATACCTTCCAATAGAGACAAGAAGCTCATTATGACTTTCTTAAGGTTTGATATGATGTTTTTCTAGCCAATCAACCTTCATTCCATCATACTTTACTTAGAAGAATACAATTATGGCTTTCGACTTCCATATACATAACCTCATCACAAGGTTCTTGGTTTCACATAAACGACCATCTGAACATCATTCAAGGTCACATATTTTTCATACATTCAAGACTAATCTTTCATACATTCAAGACTAAGAGACTTAATTATCCTATTTCATGACATCATATATTCATATTCATACAAGCATCAAGTAAGGGACATAAGTCCATCAAGACAAGACACCACATACTTCACCTTAACACATATTACTAGTCATTCTATAAGCACATACGAACAACCATTATCATATTTAAGTCATCCTATACACTACCATATCAGCATCAATATACCTATTATAGACTGATATAGTCACGTAGGAACAACCATGCATCAACCCTAAGACTACACATGCACATAGTCATGGTTTACATGGTTTCTTAACATACATAACAAGAACACATACTTTCATATTCCTTCACATATAGATAGATATATTCATATTTCACATAAAACAACTATAAAAAACATGATAGTTCTTCAAGTAGTGACGACAAGGCCATGATCATCATATTGCATAAAGTAACATCGACAAGGCCACGTCAATCGCAAGTAATGCACACAACACCGCCACCATAAGTGGACCATACCACTCACAACATAATTGAAATCTAATTAACATCAAAATAAAGGAATTAGGTCAGCATACCCCACTCCATCTTACCACTTCGATTTCAAGGATAAATCATCCAATTTGATATTACAAGGCCTTTACCTAAGGCCATAACCAAGAACTCAATATAATTATATCGATAATCAATGAAACTAGATCAATCCATTGCATACTTATCAATCTAATACAACCTACATATCAATTGAATATAATTATTGCATCATTAGAAAGCCCATAAAATTACATCAGAAATCATAAGCCTCAAGTCAATATCAATTTAATAAGCTTAACAAGCAATAGATCTAAGAGTATCCATTAATCAATTAATCAAATTCAAATATCCTATACACCATACATACATAATCTATACATGAATCAAAAGCACATGAATTCATGATCATCAAAGCATAATCAATTCGCCATATTTTAGTCTAAATTGAGAAATTTGAGAAGATCAAGGGTTCATGGATAATTTAATTGGAAAACATCAATTAAACATGAATAATATCATATAATAACATTTGAAAATGTTTCATGCAAGAACCCAAGACTTAGAGAAGAAATTGGACTTTTCATCTTTTTTATATCTTTTGTAAATCTTATTTGAAATTGACTCTAACGTGATAAAAAGTCTTAGATGGATAAATCCCATACCTTATTTGAAAAATCCAAATATAATTGAAGAAGAAACTCCATTGAAGACCCGTCTTCAAGCTCCATCTTCACTTTGAACTCACATGGAGGTTTTTGAAGAAACTTTAGGAGGGAAACTGTTTTAATTTAGGTGTTAGGGTTATAATGAGATTTTAATGACTTATATACTCTTAAAATATCCATAAACACCTAAAATAATCGCTCTCCTATTTTTAAAAGTCTTGGTGTGAAATCCCAACTTCACCTCTAACATTACAGAAAGCTGCAGAAAACAGGAACCCATCGACGTGACCATCGACGACCATTGGTTAGGCCATCTCCCTTCGATGGGGGTTTCGTTGATTGGTTCAGAGAGTCCTCAAACTGCACTAAAATTGGATCCCATACCTTATTTGAAGAATCCAAAACCAATTGAAGAATAAACGCCATTGAAGACCCATCTTCAAGCTCCATATTCACTTTGAACTCACATGGAGGTTTGGGGAGAAACTTTAGGAGGGAAAGTATTTTGATTTAGGTGTTAGGGTTATAATGAGAGTTTAATGACTTATATACTCTTAAAATATCCATAAAAACCTAAAATAATCTTCCTCATATTTTTAAAACACTTGGGGTGAAATCCCAACTTCACCCCAAACATTACAAAAAACTGCAAAAAACAGGCAACCATCGAAGTTACCATTGACGGACCGTTGGTCAAGCCACGTCCCATCGATGGGGGTTCCATTGATTGGTTCCGAGAGTCCTCAACCTGCAGTAAATTTGTCTCCATTGACGGGCCGTCGCCAGGTTGACCAGCCGTTGACTGGTCCGTCGTTTGGCCACTACCTGGTAGTATTGGACTCTAAATTGGGGTCCTCCCTTAGCGCCCCTTTTTGGGTCCTATGTGGAGTCGTACCCGGACTTTTCCACCCCAAATATGATCGTATACAAGTATAGGACCTACCACATGAGTTTCATCCAAAAATAACACATAAAACTTGACGAAACATACATAGACACGCATGGTTGTTTCAAGGAAAGCCTTTCGAATGTCATGGACATTCTTGGACGTTTGATCTCCAAACTTCACGAAACTTGACACACTGACTTTAAACGCCATATAAACTCATTTAAGATCCATATAATCTCTTGCATCACACATAAACACATAAAACCACATATGAGGCACTTATGAGACTTAGTCGTCGAACCTCTTGGTCGTCCCTCGATGTTTGACTTCTAATGAACCTAAACTCTTAGCTACTGACACTACCCCACATCTTAATCCAAATTAGTACCATAAATAACCATTACAACCACGTTAGGCTCTAATTTTACCTAAATTATTTTGGAGGTCTAACAATCTCCCCCACTTGGACAACATTCGTACTCGAATGACACTTGCCACTCTTCTAACACTTCCAAGAGTAAGGATTCAATTACTAACTCATAAAAAATCCACATAACACACAATCAAGAAGAACACATCAATTTCTCATAATTTAGAGAATAACAACACAACAAGAAACTAGAAAACGTCTATAACTCATAATGCTATAAAACTCGCATGCTTCCTTCCAAATAGCAAAATCTCATTTTTTATTCAATATAATACTTATACACATCAGTTCTAACAATATTATAAAAAATTTAGACCAAACAATCAATTAGTCGAATTTAGAAAAAGTTCACAGTGAATTGGTAGTGTGCATTACAGTGATTTGAGCAAATTTTTCAAAAAAATGCAATTTCGAGGCAATTCATGATATAGACATGCTAATATTCAAGGTAGAATCATATAAACATCTTTTACAACATAATCATGGCTTCATAAAATACACCATGCAAGAAGTTAATGAAATTCAATTTCAACAAAACTTCAACCAAATATGCACATCATAAGGAGAATGTTAGTAACTCATCTTCCACAAAACACTCCTCTAAAACCAAGTTACCAAGAAATCTTTGGTTTAGGCTTGAATAAACATATTATGAAAGGCTAAGGGCACCTCACTCCCAACAAACATTACCCTTCACCATACTCCCCCAATTAGGAGAAACCCATTCTAAGGTCAACATAACATTTACTATAAGGAACTCCCTCAAGGAACCTTAAACCATTCTAACACTCTCTTACTAAAGTCTAGATCATGGCTAAAGACTCTCAAAGGTCTCACCATCTAACCACTACATCCCCCTTACTAGGAGAACACACCTTTACTCCTTCAAATCCCATCACCTCCCTTCCTATGGTTGGGGTCTTAACAACATCAAACTATCTTAACAACCACTCCTTTACATTCTCTAACAATATAACTTACCATTTTCTCCAACTTAACTACCCTTTAAAAGGTAACCAAACCAATCTAAGGTCAAAACCACCTTCTATCAGACCTCATGTCACAAGTCACATCTCATCTTTTCTCTCCCTCAACCCAAACTTCATAAAGTTACCCTCAAGGGACCAATAAGGGAAATAAGGGAAAGACATCATATACAAAGCTCCTGGGCACGATTAGATGAATGAAGAAGTGAAACTTTTCCTAGCACCCAATAGCCTCCTATTTATAATGTGGCGCGCTTCACATTATAAACAGCTCTACTAGATGTGGTTCATACGACATCTAAGACTCTCCCTAAACCTTATGCTCTGATACCATCTCTGTCACGACCCGCAAGTACACCCTAGAAGTTAGAACATCCTTGCATAAACATTCTAAAATGAGTAAAAATTTAAAAGTTTCTTCACACACAAAGAACTCTTTCATAAACAATACGCAAGCGGAAGACTTTAATTTAAAACATTAAATCTTTACAACAATCTACTTGAACAATCTAAACTTTGGAGTTTACAACACTTGGTACTAATCCCATATAAGACATAAAATAAAGACTTAAGACATAAAGGAACATGCGGATATTGTCCTCGAATTGATAAGGACTCACTAATACTTCACCTTCAACCCTTAGAAACCTATCCATCCTTCATGGAACATCAAGATTCCATATCCCTACACTTTAGTCAAAAAGGTAAAATAAGGGGTTTGGACATTAGATGTACTAATTATTGAAGCCATGCAAAAACCATGAAAAAGGAACATTTAGTAATAAGTATGTTTTTCATGAATTTCGATTAAAACTTCATACTATAATCAAAAGAAAAATATTTAACAACTTGGAAACACATAAAAATCAATTAACAAAAAGTCACATTTTTAGAGAACACCACAGTGAAGTCACTTCACTGTACAGTGAACTCAATTCACTGTTACAGTGAAGATCCTTCACTTAACTTTAGACACCCTTTAGCATATAATATTCTCACTCAAAGCTATCCTAGCATTCACTTAAGTCACAAAAAGAGACACCGCCCATACACCCTCTCTACATGTTACTAAACGAACCTCAGGATTTCTTATAATGAGTCACATACACACTTAAGAGATACCAACATAAAAAATGAGATTTTCCTACCAAGGTGACTCTAAGCTTCGCTTTAGTGAGTTGTGAAGCGACCGCCCATACAATCCCTCTCACAAACACTTAAGAGATCCTATAGACTACCTAAGATAGAATCATTATCATTTAACACATTAGCATATAGGCGATATGACATTCTCCTTCCAAAGGCTATCAAAAGATTTACTAAGTAAATCAAGATAATGTCCAAAAAGACCTCTTCAAGATTACCTAAATAATCCTTATGATTACCTAAGGCTTAGATCATGTCCACATAATCTACGAACTTCCCTAACTAAAGTCATTCTTAAGACTTATCTATGTAAGATAAGAAGTGACCATTCCTATGCCCCCTTAACACCTTAACTAGACAACCCTTAATTACTCTAGATAAGTACTACTTCATGTTATCATACTTTCTTAACTTAAGGCATTAATTCACTAGTTCATTAAGAGACATTCAACACATAAAGGACATTCAAGTAATAGTCTTGAACAAGACCTGGGGACTCTCACTAACATCTTCAAAGCCTATCATGCAATGTCTAGATAGCGTCTCATACAACCACCTAACCTTCATAGAACTTCTCTAGTGCTAGTAAGTATATCATATGATGAGAATAGGCATTAGCCGACATATACCATGTTAGAAACTCATCCAATCCGGAGTTCTAACCTACTCTGATGAGGGTATTGTACTTGCCAAGGGTAGAACTAGGACACATCTCATGTAGGCACATGGTTAAGGATTATGAAGGACATGCTTTGTAATCTAGGCTGATACTTAACTAGAACTATTTCCCCTTGTCATTCTCATTCGGTGCTAGCCTTCGTTCTCATAGAGTAATTCACATTAAAGGTTCACAGAAAAGGGTTCCATAACAAGTTTACCCAATCACATTTATCCTACCAAAGAGGTCCTCTTAGGGCTACCTTCCAATAGCGACGAGAAGCTCATTATGACTTTCCTAAGGTTTGATATGATGTTGTTCCATCCTATCAAACTTAAGTCCATCATCCTTTACTTTGAAAGATACCATTACGGCTTTCGACTTCAATATACATAACCTCACCACTAGGTTCAAGGTTTCACATAAAAGACCCTCTTAACATTATTCAAAGTCACATATCTTTCATACATTCAAGACTAAAAGACTGAATTATCCTAAATTAAGAAATCACATATTCATATCCATACAAGCATCAAGTAAGGGACACAAGTTCATCAATACAAAACACCACATATTTCACCTTAACACATATTACTAGTCATTCTGTAAACACATAGGAACAACCATTATCATCTTTAGGTCATCCTACACACTACCATATCATCATCAATATAACTATCGTAGACTTATATAGTCAAGTAGGAAGTGACTTATATAGTCAAGTAGGAAGATTCATGCATCAACCCGAAGACTACACATACACAACCATGGTTTACATGATTTCCTAACATACATAACAAGAGCACATACTTTCATATTCCTTCACATATAGATAGATATACTCATATTTCACTTAAAAAAACTATACAAAACATGATAGTACTTCAAGTAGTGACGACAAGGCCATGATCATCATATTGCATAAAGTAACGCCGACAAGGTCACGTCAATTGCAAGTAAAGCACATAACACCGCCACCATAAGTGGACCATACCACTCTCAACATAATTGAAGTCTAATTAACATCAAAATAAAGCAATTAGGGCTGCATTACCCACTCCATATTACCACTTCAATTTCAAGGCTAAATCATCCAATTTGATATTACAACGCCCTTACCCAAGCCATAACCAACAACTCAATACAATTATATCGATAATCAATGAAACTAGGTCAATTCAATACATACTTATCAATCTAATACAGCCTAGATATAGGTTGAATATAATTATTGCATCATTAGAAAGCCCGTAGAAAATTACATTAGAAATCATAAGCCTTAAGTCAATATCAATTCAATAAGCTTAACATGCAATAGATCTAAGAGTATCCATTTCTCAATTAATCAAATTGAAACAGCCTATACTCCATATATACATAATCTATATATGAATCAAAAGTCCATAACAATCTACACATGCGTTCATGAATATAAAAGCATAATCAATTCACCCATATTTTAGTCCAAATTGAGAGATTAAAGAAGAAAAGGGTTCATGGAGAATTTCATTGGAAAACATAAATTAAACATCAATAATATCATATCTGAACATTTGAAAACATTTCATGTAAGAACCCAAGACTTAGAGTAGAAATTGGACTTTTCATCTCTTTAAACTCCTGTTAAAATCATCTTTGAAATTGGCTCTAAGGTGATAGAAAGCCTTATATGAAGAACTAACATAGCTTATTTGAAGAATTCAAAGCTAATTGAAGAAGAAACTCCACTGAAGACCTATCTTCAAGCTCCATCTTCACTTTGAACTCACATGGAGGGTTTTGGAGAAACTATAAGAGGGAAGTGTTTTGTGTTGGGCTTTGTGGAGGCTTGTGAGCCGGCCCGACCCATTACTGAAACCCTAGGTTAACTATTTGGTTTTCCTATAAATATGATCCTTGTATTTGTAATTCTGAAGGAGCACAAGTGAAATAAAATCCTCCTGTTACAGTCGTGGAGTAGGGAAACCGAACCACGTTAAATTCTTGTGTGTCCCGTTTGCGTTCCGTTTCTCTTTTCTCTAAATTATTTGTGTGTGTTGTGTGTTTAATTCCCAACAATTGGTATCAGAGCGAGGTTTCAACAACATCAGAACACAAACTGTGAGAAATTGTCACCTAGGGTTCTTGTGTGAAGAAGCGTAATGCGAGGGGAGGAGAGCCGCCCGTTCTGTGTGGGTAACCTCAGCGGCGAATGGCTAGGAGAACAGCGAGTGCGAACAGCCGTCGTCCGTGTGCTGTCCGTCGCGCGTTCAGTTGGCCGCCATTGTCTGCAGCCGTTAAGGGAATTGCCGAAGGTGCGGTTTTTGTGGTGCAATATTTCGACGAAATTACCAAGATCTCAAATTAGTTGTACCGAGTATCTCATTTAGTCCTTTGAGATGGCGTAAGATGGGAAGTTCGAATTGAGAAGTTCGATGGTACAGATTTCGGTTGGTGGAAGATGCAGATTGAAGATTTCGGGTTCGTAAAGATTTGGACGTAGTGTTGGGTGACAAGCCAGGAAAATTGTCCGATGCAGTGGGCGCTTTGGATCGGAAAGCTATGTCGCTTATCCGACTCGTTGACCAAGAATGTTGCGTTCAACATTCTTAAGGAGAAGACAACGAAAGGCATCTTGGAAGCCTTGTCTAACATGTACGAGAAGCCATCTGCAAAGCAAACAAAATTTTTACGATTAGAGAGTTGGTGAACACAAAGATGAAGGAAGGCGATTCGATTCACGAGCACATCAACTCATTGAATTCGATCTTAGCAAGACTTTGTCGCTTGACATTAAGTTCGATGATGAAGTTCAAGCTTTACCATCATATCATCATTGCCTGGCGGTTGGTCGGAGCGATTCTGGCGATTGCCGATTCGATGGGACCTAATGGATTCACCTTTGAGAAGATTCGTGATCTCGTTCTTGGCGACGATGTCAGAAGAAGGAGTTCTGGAGAATCATCAGGTGATATGCTAAACGTCGTCAGAGGCAGAGAAAATAGAGGTAGTGGGAGCGAGGCAGAAGAAGGAATCGATCGAAGGCTCGGGATGGCTCGGGTGTAACATGTTGAACTGCAGGAGGTGGGGCATTTCAGAATCAATGCCAGAAAGACAAACAAGTCAACATTGCAGAAGACAGCGTCAACGAGGATTTGTTTATCTGTTGCGCGGAGAGCAATGTGGATTCCTGGGTCATGGATTCTGGTGCTTCTTTTCACGCTACCCACAGCAGTGAAGCATTGCAGAATCTGGTTATTGGAGACTTTGGAAAGGTAAGACTTGCAGACGATAGAGCTCTTGATGTTACGGGCATGGGTGACATGGTGCTGAAGACGCCAGTCGGTTTCTGGACCTTGAAGGATGTCAGAGTTGTTCCAAGCTTGACGAAAAGTTTGATTTCTTTGACGCGCTTGGATGAACAGGGACATCATGTGAAGTTCGGAAATGGGCAGTGGAAGGTCGTGAGGGGCAATCTTGTCATGGCTCGTGGAACAAAAAGAGGATCGTTGTATATTGTCGGATTACCGTCTGAGGGAGGGACCGTCCCAGTTCAAAAGAAAAACAAAGTCCGGTTCACAGAATCTCGTGGGCAGAAGAAGGTTGTCTTTGCAAGAAAGAAACTCAGAGCCACAGGTCAGATTCAGGATGAACAAGCAAGGAAAGGTTCAGGAAGACTCGAGAGGCGTTTGTGGCGGTGGGAGCACCGCCGTGCTTGACCAAGGCTCCTAGAAGACGATGGGTCAAGAGAACCAGATTCCATTTGTTGATACGTCTCGAGAAAATTTCTTCCGAGTATGGAGAGTGTTTGTTCTCGGGGAGTTCTAGGATCCGGCGATTCGTGTCTCAAGTGGGAGCGGTAGGGACCGAGGACGAGTCAAGGCGATTCGGCCGTGGATCGATGTGTTGAAGCCGGGAGCTTCAACGGGCCTTCGATTGACTGATGAGAAGGCCAGTAGCAGGAGAGAGTTGAAAAAGATTACTAGACATACAAGTGTTCTAAGTGGATGACGGTTGAAATTCTTCAAGCCTCCAAGTGGGAGATTGTTGGGCTTTGTGGAGGCTTGTGAGCGGCCCGACCCATTATCAAACCCTAGGTTAACTATTTGGTTTTCCTATAAATATGATCCTTGTATTTGTAATTCTGAAGGAGCACAAGTGAAATAAAATCCTCCTGTTACAGTCGTGGAGTAGGGAAACCGAACCACGTTAAATTCTTGTGTGTCCCGTTTGCGTTCCGTTTCTCTTTTCTCTAAATTATTTGTGTGTGTTGTGTGTTTAATTCCCAACATTTTGATTTAGGTGTTAGGGTTATAATCATAGTTTAATGACTTAAATACTCTTAAAATACCCATAAAAATAATTTTCCTCCTATTTTTAAAAGATTTGGGGTGAAATCATAACTTCACCCCTAACATTACAAAAAGCTGGCAGAAACTAGGCACCCATCGACGGACCATTGGTCAAGCCACGTCCCGTCGATGGGGGTTTCGTTGGTTGGTTCAGAGAGTCCTCAACCTTCATTAAAGTTGTATCCATCGACGAGACCCATCAACGGGTCGTCGACTGGTCCGTCGCTTGGCCACTGTCATGCAGTGTTTGTCTCTAAGTTGGGGTCCTCCCTTAGGGCCCCTTTTTGGGTCCTATGTGGCATCGTACCCGAACGTTTCCACCTCAAATATGATATTATACGGTTTTTGGACCTACTTCACGAGTTTCATACAAAACTAACACGTAAAACTCGACGAGACATACATAGACAAGCATGGTCGTTTCAAGGCAAGCCTTTCGAACGTCATGGACATTCTTGGATGTTTGACCTCCAAACTTCACGAAACTTGAGTCACTGACTTTAAACACCATATAATCTCATTTAAGATCAATATAATATCTTGTATCACACATAAACACATAAAACCAAATATGAGGAACTTAGATGACTTAGTCGACGAACGTCTTGGTCGTCCCTTGACGTTTGACTTCTAATACACCTAAAATCTTAGATATTTACTCTAAACCACATCATAAACCAAATTAGGACCTTATATCACCATTATGTACACTTTAGGCTCTAGCTTTACTTAAATCATTTTTGGGGTCTTAGAATTTTATTGACTAAGTAAAGTATTCTATTGATATGATCTTAGGCAACTTTATAGAGTGAAACAATTTGATTATACCACTTTTGTGACCTACCTTGCGAGTGTGTGAGCCTCTCTTGAACACTCATCAATCCTCACCTTTCTTTGAAAGAAACTTGACAACAACATGACCTCTCTTAACTATTTACCCATAATCCTCTAGAGTTGTGGTTAATAGCATAGCCAACTTAGGCCAAAAGCCTAAGTTGAGGGTGTGATGGAAACAGAAAGCAAGTCAAGAAAATGCAAGAAAGATCCTGTCTGCCCATTTTTTTGATGGAACCCCTCCATATATTAAAAAAATAAGAAAAGAGAAAAGAGAAAAAGAAAATTTGTGAAATAAATTTGAAAATTACAAAAAGAAAAAACAGGTCCTTAACATATTAGGGGAAAGTGAACAAAGGGATGACTCGTAAGCACTAATGAATTTGATGAGAGGAAACAAAATGAAGTGTTTTGAGCACCACATCTTATGAGAATCATAGTCAATGATCCTAAATTATTATACCTTTCACTCAACCACATTACAAGCCTAAAATACCTTTTTGATCCTGAGAAAGCTTAAGCAAGTATCGATAGCAAAAAAGGGGAAAACCTATGGGTGAAAGCATGCCTTGTGTTCTTCTTTATGAGAGTGAGTATTGTATCTGATTCTCAAACCTTAAATGATTACGCATAATGTGCGTGAGAATGGAATCATCAAGTGTGTGAGGGAATTCGAATTCTTTTGTTGAGCTTGAACTTCCATTTGAAGCAAGTATTGCGAGCTTGAGCATCTTGGGTAATGGTGTGTCACAACTTGAATCTTTGGGTACACAATTGATCCTTGCATAAGTAACTTGTGTTTTGTTGTGTGCATTCAGAATTGCATGTTTTGTAGCACTGTTTGAGACATTATTTTTAAACTGTTGAACTTGAGTTTTACTTTAGGAAAAGAAATATTTTAAGTTGGGGGTGTTAATGAGTCCCCTAATTGAACTTATTTAGGGCTAAATTTTGATAGAAATAATGTCCTTAATTGTTTGTTTTGCCTCAATTACTAATGAATAACCATGAGTTTTAGGTATTTTCAGTTTGAGGCAAAATAGGGACACTACTTTGCTAAAATGATGAAAAGATCAAAGAAATGAAGGCCTGAAGATTGTCGAGTCAACTTGGCAACTCACCGATAGATCTGAAGATTGCCTTTCGTTCAAGTGTGTTGAGCCCTGAAGGAAAGGATCAAATCAATGATAGAAAGGAGCAGTCGGCGCATCGGTGAGAAATTCCGCAAAGCAATGCCTTACCGCCCAGTTATCCAAAACACGAATGTGCTTGGACTAAGCGGACATCGACGAAGTTCTCAAAGGATGAATCTTCGATTTGTTCGGCGATTCCGACTAATGTCACCGAGCATCCTGCTGCAGCAAAATTTTATGAAAACCATAAGTAAATTTTGAGTGTTTATCTTAGATATCAAACTATTGTTGTAAGAATACACTTATTATATTTTTCCAGCTTTATCTTAGTTTTTGAGCTCTATGTTTTTGAGGGTTTTTGGGAGAAGAACTTGAAGAGCAAAATGGTTTCGACTTTAAGAATTTGACTTGTTTCTTTTTATTTCTTCATCTTTGGTCCGTACCAAGACTCGAATCTTCATGACCACTTGAATGCAAGCTCATTTTGTTATAAATTTCTACCTTTTGTGTATGTCTAGCTAAAACTCCAATTCATGGGGTGTGATTCTGTGAATATGGGTTAAGATTGGTGTTGGGTCTTGCTTGTTGATAGATTAATTATAGTTTAATTGTGATTTCATTTAGTAGTTGTGGATGAATTCAATGAATTTGTAGTTGCAATACAAGTTAAATTATGTATTTTTGGCTTGTTCGAGAGAAAAGTCATGAAACTTAGACTACTAAATTGATGGCCGGTGGGAGTGGGTCGACATGAGGCTCTGCCCAAGAGAGTGAGCCCTAGTCTCATTTCCACACACTCAAGTCGAGAGATTGACCGAATTAAGGTGTAGGCTGGTCTTCATTTGGAAAATGGGTGTCCGAGTGGAATACATTTGAAACGGGGTAAGTTGTTCAAGAATGAGATTATCCCCCATAAAGCTTAGCCTAGTCACAATTATTCTATAAATCCTCTATCAAAAGCATGTACCCAACAATTTTGCTTAACTCGTATTCCTATCACATCCCAAGAATTCCCCATTTCATTGCTTAGATTTCTCGTTCATATCGTTATTTTTACTACTTGTAAAAAACCCATTGATAATTGATGTTTGCTTCACCCCCTTCTTTGATTTATAATGTGTTTACTCGCTAATGTACTTAGCTATGACTAATTAGAACGTAGTTTTAATCTTTTATTAGTTCTCACTACCACTAATTTTTTACACGAACCCAACCCTTGGTTGGGTTACTATACTATTCCACAATCCTAAACACGCATACTGAAAGTTGTATCATTGATTACGCAAACATCAATTACTGAAAGGATTCTGTGGTCTGCTATGTACTAAGAGCGAACCCACCATTTACACTTGTGCTTGGATGTATCTTAAGGCTATCGTCTAAGCACGGAATGAATAAGATCTCAATGCTAAGGAACGGTATAGTCCTGGTAAGGTTTGATAGTTAAATGGATAAGGAGGTTGCTATAGAGGGTGGTATATATTACTTTGACAACAAACCTTTCATCGTGAAGGCATGGAATTCTTAAATGGAGTTTACCAGAGATGAACTCTTAATTGTCCCTATTTGGGTTATGTTTTGGGGGTTAGACTTCAAGTACCAGAGTCCAAGGGTGTTAAGTAACAATAGGCAACCTCGTGGGGAAACCACTGATGGTGGATCAATGTGCTGAGAAGAAATCGGGCCTCAACTTTGCAAGATTATTAGTGGAGATGGATATGGACTCTAACTAAACAAAAACGGTGATCTTCATGAATGAGAAAGGAGTTGTGATCTGTAAAACTGTGCAATATGATTGGAAGCCGAATATGGTCATTTGGACGAAGTGTGTAGGAAGAAACAAAAACCAAAACCCCCAATTGAGCAGGCTCCAAGCAAATTACTTACTCAATCAAGGAAAATCACATACCAGGACACGTTGAGGAATGAAACCAAGCAGCATCTCTGGATAAGGCACAAAAGAATAAACCACATAAGAGATTTGACTGGGTTTTTCCAAAGAGGAAAAGTAAAACATAAAAAGTGACTTTGTGAGATCCCAAACACCTTTGATGTTTTGAAGGATATAGATATTGATCGGCCTGAGTTAATAAAGATTGTTTCATAGCGGAAATGGGACATATTCCCCTGGTTGGGAATGGTTAATCTCCTATGTTGGAATGTGAGGAGGACTAATGCTCCTAATAAACATCATGAGGTTAAGATCATGTTCAATAAATAGAAAGCTAGTTTGATTGGATTGCTCGAATCAAAGGTAAAGAAGAATAGGGTGGATGAAATCACATACAAATTTTTTGGATGTTGGCATGTACTTACTTATCTGGATGCACATTATAATGGGAGAATTCTGCTCACTTGGAGACCTGATTTGTATGAAGTGACTGTTCTTAGTGAAACAGCTCAGGCAATAATGTGTGATGTGCTATAGACCTCTACAGTTAAATTTCCAACTTACAGTAGTGTATGCTTTCATTAAAAAAGAGGAAAGGAGAGCATTGTGGATCACATTGGAAGGGTTGAGTACTTGTGTTGAACCCTGGCTGGTCCTTGGAGATTTTAATTCTGTTCTTCACCAAGGGGATAAAATTGGAGGGAATCCAGTAGGTTGGGCTAAGATATTAGATTTTCACAATTGTGTTGATATATATGGGTTGATTGAACATCCACATCAGGGGAAAAAGTACACCTGGAATGATTAAGGGGAAAATCATAGAATTTATTCCAAAATAGACTGGATTTTCATTAACAATACATGGTTGACTACTATGCTTAACTGTAATTCTATGTTTCTACCAGAGGGAATAATTGATTATTGTCCTGCTAAGTTCATGTTAGCGGTAAATAGACCAATCAGATGGAGGTCTTTTCAATACTGTAATACTTGGGCACATCATCCTAAATTTTTTAAAATTGTCAAAGCAATATGGGAAACACATTTTCATGGTTGTTGAATGTTTCAAGCAGTCAGAAAACTAAAGTTGTTAAAGGAGCTGAAGGCCCTAAATAGCCAAGCTTATTGAAATATTGGAACTGAAGCCAATGAGGATAGAGAGGCTTTGGTCCAGGTGTAACAATTGCTACAGACGAGTCCCCAATGTAGTGTAATACAACAAGTTAACGAGAGAGATATCAAATTTAGACAAAGCTCTTTCTTAGAAATTGAATTTTTTTCTACAACAAAGGGCAAATGCAACATGGATTAAGCTTGGAGATGACAATACTAGATATTTCTACTCTGTTATTAATCACAGAAAACAGAAGTAGTCCACCACCCAACTAAAGTACAATCAAGGTGTATGGCAGAATAATCCAGCATAATAGCAAAATTTTTTGCAAGTTTTATATACAAGGATCCATACTTTCAGGGATGCATAAAAGGGCATTGAACTATATATATTTTGAGAAGGATGTGCAGTCTGCTTTGTTTTAGATAAATAGTATTAAAAGTACATGCCCGGATGGATATAGTACTGGTTTTTTCAAAGTTGCATGGGCAATTGTTGGTAAGGATGTTGGTGGTCCAATCCAGAATATGCTGCTCAGTTTAGACCAATATCATGTTATAATGTCTTGTAGAAGACTATTTCTAAGATGATTTGTGTTAGATTGAAGGAGGATGTTAGTTTCATTGTTGCAGAGAACCAAGAAGCATTTGTTCAAGGCAGATCTCTTGTCCATAATATGCTTATAGTCATGAAAGACTACACCAAGATGTTTGATGAAGATTGATTTGAGAAAAGCATACTCTATTGTTGATTATGGTTTCTTACAAGAAGTACTTGTAGGATATTTCCTGCTGATTTTATTAACACTACTATGACTTGTGTAACATCTCCTTATTTCATTATAAAGGTTATTGAGGAAGGTCATGGTTGTTTTGTGGGGAAAAGAGGACTAAGGCAAGGGGATCCTATGTCTGCATTGTTATGTGTCTTGGTCATAGAGTATATGACAAGGGTTTTGAAAAGAATGAGTGATCTGCCTGATTTTAAATTTCACCCTATGTACAAAGCTTTAAGATTTACTCATTTAATCTTTGTTGATAATCTCATGATTTTCTGTAAAGGGGGCCTACATTGTGTGAATAGAGTTATGGAAGCTCTTCAGCACTTTAGTTTAGCCTCTAGATTAGTTGCCAATATGGAGAAGTCAAGCATTTTTTTTTTTTGGGGTTATTCAGCTACAAAATATGTTCTCCTAGAGAAGATTGGGTTCGCGAAAGGATCATTTCCTATAATACATTTGGGCCTTCCTTATCTCCAAAAAAATTGGAACAAGCTTTATTGCAAACTGCTGATATATAAGATTATCTACAATAATACAGGATATTCGAAGCAATTGTCGTATGCAGGGAGCTACAAGTATTAAATGGCATTATGTTCTCTATTCACAAGTTCTAGGGTGTTGTTTTCATCTTCCCACAAAGTGTATTGAAGGAGGTGGATCAAAGATGTAGGGAATTTCTATGAGGGAGGCACAGAGGGAAGGAAGAAGATCAATCTGGTAGCATGGGATGTTGTTTGTGTGCCCAAGTGTAATGGAGGTCTAAACATAAAAGGATGTGTGAACTGGAACCTACCTTATGCTTTGTCAACTGTTGGTGGATAAGGAGTTTCTATGGGTTAAGTGGTGCATGGCATTTCTATGAAGAATGACATATCAATTTCAGAACATAAAAACCCGCAGTACTACAATTGGTATTGGAAGATATTAAATGCATTAAAGGACAACATGAGAGCTTGGTATAAGCATGGGAAATACAACTTAACTACGAGAGGGAATTACTATATTTCGAAAAGCTATTTGGCTATCTCTGGTAGGAAAGAAAAGGTTGATGTTCCTGCTTTGATTTGGAAGACAATAGCAGAACCAAAACATAGATTCATTATATGGCTAGCTACAAAGGAAAGTCTGCTTACCAAAGGTAGATTGAATCAGCTCAACATTCATGTAGAAGACTTGCAATGTTGTTTATGTAACTCTACTCTTGAGGAAACCGCGAAGAATCTATTTGAGGTGTGTGTGTGGTTCAAAACAATAAAGGAAGCCATGATGCAATGGACTGGAATCAGATTACAAAATGGGGGTGTGGAATAAGTGCTACTGAAGATCAAAAGGAAACATTGGAAATTCATACAAAAGGAAATTATTGCAGCCATTTGGGGGGCAAAGATCTACCATACATAGAGGTCTCGAAATTGGAAGGCGTTCAAAGGGAGAACGATACATACACAGAGTGTCATTAAGCAGATACAAGAGAAATTGATTGAGAGATTGACTCTGCCGTTACTTTATAACAAACTTCATAGATGCAGGGGTTTAATGGAAAGATTACATTGTAACTAGTTGTTTTTTTCTACTGAGGCTTGTGACTCTGTTAAACAGAGTTGTGGAGGTGCTAGTTATCTTGTTATTATATGGATTTGTTTTTTGTCAATGGTAATATTTACAGTATTACCAAAAAAAACTCTGCATTTCAGGTTAGGTGCATTTCTGGGCCAAAATATTGACGGCTAGGACAAAAGATTTGAAAATTTTCAAATGCTTAAAGAGAAAAGGCTACCTTGATGGAGAAATATGTTGAAAAAAATACAAAGAGTTACTAAAATAGAGAGACAAAAATATGCATATGTTGAAAGCTAAATGGAAAAATGAAAAAGTGATGCTAGAAGATTTTCTGATATGTTTCAAATGGGCTAAGCCAATTTGGGCCTATTTTGGACAAATTTGACATCGAAAATAGGCTGAATATTTGGTCAAATTAGAATTCAATTAGGCCCAATTTTCTGGTCTTTTTCTTTCTTAAATTAATTTTTTGTGAGCCTCTAATTTACTGACTAGTACAATTATATATATGTATAAATTTAAGGAATCTCATAGTGTAATACAATAATTATATTCTGTCCCGATAAATTTAGTATTTACTAATAATCCCTTAAAATTGTTGTGGCGTGATACATTAGTATGTTGTGATACATGGTAAATGATACACAGTAACTTAAAATTGTTAAGATTAAACGGGGAAAAGACGGAACATTTAAATTTGTTATCTAAATCAGCTTAAATAACGGTAACAGATCATTAATAAGCATTAATTCAGCACGTAATTGGATAACAATTTCAAATTTGAAAATTCAAGATTATATCATCTAGTCTGAAGACATTTTTATGAACATCCAGTTATTAATTTTATTGACTGATACATGATAACAATTTTCAAAAACTCGTGATACATAGAAAATCATATGATACACATCAAATTCATGTATCAATGCATCGTCTAAACACTATAACACACTGAGTCGATATGGATCAGTAAGCACACTTGATGGCGCAGTTATCAAACTTATTGACTGATACATGATAACAATTTTCAAAAACTCTATATACATAGGAAATCATATGATACACATCTAATTCATGTATCAATGCATCGACTAACACATATAACACACTGAGTACTTATGTATTAAACTTATTGTCTGATACATGATAACAATTTTCAAAAACTCATGATACATATGGGATTCCTTTACTAAAATTTTTACTAATTTCAACAACAATGGTTGCTGCTTCTTTTCTCCTTTTTTGGTGTATTTTGTCAACCTTTGATTTAGATGATTCGCCAAAATCTTTGTTTGAATCCTTCCGAACATTCATAGGATCATGCAAAGACTTTTTTCTATTTTTTTTTCCAATTTTCATCGTCCGAATCATAAATCCTTCTATTAGTAAAAGGATCTATCAATATGATGTGATAGAACAATGAACTAAAACAAAAAAAAAAAAAGGAAAAGAAGAACGGATGATAGAGTAAGAGGAAAAAGAAGACCTAGAGACGACTGATGTAATATAGCAATGAACAAGAAGAAAAAAAGAAGAAAATAAAAACAGATGATGGATTAAAAAGAAGAAGAAGAACTATAGACGGATCACAGAGTAAGAAGAAGAAGAAGCAGAGAACAATGGTCCAATTTTAAGAAATTTCAAATTTTTTGAATTTTGAAATTCAAAATTTCATATTAAATGTTGTGAAACGTTTTTAATTAAAATTAGTAATTCAAAATTCAAAAAGTGATTCAGAAGATTGAGTGTTTTAGTGGATAAAAAATAGGCATGATATTGGGGAAGTGTGTGTTGTTATAGAGAGAAGAAGGCTATGTATCTCTAAAAAACTACTAAAATTAAAAAAAAAGAATTATGTAATATTTAAAAAAAAGAAGGAAAAATTAGAGAATACTAAACTTATAGTTGTGTTATTTAAGTTATTTTTCCTTATATATATATATATATATATATATATATATATATATATATATATATATATATATATATATATATATATATGATGTAAAAGGTTTAGTAAGTAAGAAATTTAAAACGAAGTAGCGACAATCTAATTGAAAGAAGACGACAATAAAGTATTAATAATAAAAAAAATTATTCTTTTAAAATAGTGAATATGATAATAGAAAAATGATAATCAAATAAATAATATAAGTAAAGTAATATAGATAATTATGATATAATAGTAACAAATGTAAAATAGTAGTGAATTATAAAGTATCCAACTTACTAATAATTATAAGCTCAAAAAATGAATTAGAGGAAAGGAGGGGGGGAAAATGGTGTCAACGCTAATACACCAAATATAGTATAGTCATCAGTATTTAAATTATTTAATACACTGAACTTAAAACTTATTGAAGTTATCCATTAAATTCACACACTTTCACTTTACAACAAACAATTTTTTTTATTGAAATAAGTCAGTATTTGAATTAATTCATCAAAATAATATCTATGATGAGTTATCATCTTATTGCAGCCATTGCAAGCAACAAAATACGTTTTTCCTGAAGAATAAATTCTTCTCATTATTCTGCTTGCCATAGCTACCTAGCCGCTAGTGCTTCGTTGACCATTTCCTCTACCACATCAGGTACTACTTATGATTGTGATCCTTTTTTATATAATGATACTTTTTTGGAAAATGTTATTTCTTTACCTTACCAATATAAGACTTCATTAAATCTTAACAACCAACCTTCTCTTACACGTCAAAATAGCATTGACCCCGTTAGACTATCACTCATCATTCTCCTCCTCCAAAATGATATTGATATTCAACATGTGAATAACATGGTCGATCTTATGCCTTACTAACAACCTTGAATTCTCTAGTTGTACCAAACTCTTACAGGCAAGCTAGTGGTCAAAAATGTAGGAGGATGCAATGCATGAAGAATTAGTTTCCCTTAAGGAGAATGGTACATGGGATATGGTGGATAGACAAACAAATTTAACAGCTATTGGGAGTAGATGGGTGTACTCAATAAAGATGAAAGTTGATGGATCCCTATATCGATATAACGCAAGATTAGTAGTTCAAGGATACAAGCGGAAATAAGATGACAAAGGTACGTATATTGCTTGCCTTAAGATCAACAAAAGGCCGGAAGTTACATCAATTGGACTTCAAGAAAGCTTTCCTACATGGAGACTTGAAAGTAGCGGTCTACATAAATCTTCCACCAGCTTATAAATATTATATTTTAAACTAAATCAGGTGCATCTTCTTAAGAAATCTCTCTATGAGTTAAAGCAAGCACCTCGCTCTTTGTTTAAAAAGTTTTGCACTACAATCTTAGGTGTTGGTATTACTCAAAAATAGCTCATATTATTCATTATTCTAACATGGGGCTACCTCAGGTACTACTATTCTCCTTTTTTATGTGGATGACGTGATTATCACAAGAAACAACGAAGTTGGAATCTCTCATTTGAAAGATCTTCTACACTCCTCATTCACAATGAGGGACCTAGGAAAGCTGACATATTTTTTGGGTTTAGTGGTAAGTTATGGAAAGGAAGGAACACGATTGAGTCAACAAAAATATGCAAAACATGTAGTTCAGTTATTCAATCTTATTGATCATGAGAAGGTTCATACTCCAATGGAAGCAAATAAGAAACACAAGAAAAACAGAAGAAATGTTTTTTAGAGCTCAGACCATGTATAGACGTCTAGTTGGATCACTTATATATATTACTATGACTTGTCCGGACATCTCTTGTGCAGTCCATTTGTTAAGCCAATTTGTTACCAAGCCTTACAAGATGCACTTAGGACTGGACATTCGATAATTTAATTCGGTTTCAAAAAAATTAATTTTAATTCTTATACTAAGTGTATCGAATATCGAACCAAAATAACTTAGTTCAATTCCATTTATAGCGATTCGTGTTATTTCAGTTTTGTTTTTGTTACTTCAGTTTTTTGTTATGGGCCTGTCGATGCCGGTCAGTTGCAGAAAGTGAAAAGTGGTCATTTGTTATTTGAAAGCTCGAAAGTGGTCGGCTGGTTCCTGCTGTGTGCTACTGGACACTGATCGACTACGGACAGATGGGTGGCAGCTGCTGGTGGTCAACACCGGTCGTCGAAAGTGGAAAGTACCAAAGTGGGAAACTAACCAGTGTGTGATGATGATGTGCGTGCTGTTGCTGTGTGTGTAAAGTGTAAAGAAGAAAAGTTTGGAAAGACAAAAAAGTCTCGAGTCTCTCTAACCTAATTTTGCATTTAAATTTAAATTATAATATTTATTATTTAATATTAATAATTAATAATATTAATATGGGAAAAGGGTCAGACTCTTAAACTATGTGAAACGAACAAAAATGACCTCCGTTTATAGTTTGGCTAAAAAATATTCGTATCGTTTATACTTTGGCTAAAAAATGTCATTGCATTCAATATTTTGGTCCAGAAATGTCCTTATAGTTACAAAATTGATCAAAAATGTCTTTTTCTGAATAAATATATTATATTTTTTCATTTAAAAAATATTTTTTCCTAATTAAAATTTATTAAAGAACACTATTCTTGTTTTATTTCTTCTAAAATTACTTTAACAAAAATTGTCGGAATTTGTTTTCTTCTTAATCTCATTTTATCAGTTAAATTAGAATAATTTAATGTACCCTTTCAACAGATAATATAAGTTGTATATATAAGATCATAGTATATTCATCATTGATTTATATGATAAAAACAATGATGATAAAATAAGAAATATATTCATTTTTAATTTATTTTTTTTAAAATTGAAGTAAGATAAACATTCGCAATTTCCTTTTTTAAAAAAAATATTATTAGAAAAAAATGTATTAAAAAGAAAATAATAATATATTAATTTGTAAAATGAGCATTTTGACTCATTAAATAACACTAAGGGCAATTTGGATCAAATATTGATGGCAAAGGTATTTTTGCACAAACATATAAACGGAAGGTATTTTCTAATCAAAGTATTGACGGTAAGAGCATTTTTTAGTCAAACTATAAATGGAGGACATTTTTGTTCCTTTCAAATAGTTTAAGGGCATTTTTTATCTTTTTCCCTATTAATATATTATAATATAATATATTTTGGTAAACAGAAATATAAAATAATACAAAAATTACATACCAAAAACCAAACTGAAATATCAAAAAAATATAAAAATATGTACCAAATATCAAACTAAAATTGAAATAATGAATAATTTAATTCGATTCGATATTTCAATGGTTTAATGTTTATGCCCAGCCCTACTGCAGTAATGTAACACCTTGAACTATGTTCAGTTTGTAAGTTTTCACATTATATGCTCACAATCACAAATTCAACAAATATGATAATTTTGAATTTATTTTTAAATTCATAAAATCCCATTCATTCTTCTTGAAGCTTCTTCTAGTTTATCAATGAAGGTTTTTATTTTTTTCACTATCACCCATCCTTCGCACTATATCATAAAAAATTGAAAAATATTGAACAAAATTGAATTTTTGGGATGGAAATGTGGGGTGGGACCACGGAACTGAAGACTTTGAAGAAGATGACTTCTTCTTTCTTTTTTTGTTTTGGCTATTTTTCATTTTTTTTAAGAAAAAAAAACTTAATGATTTTAAATGCAAAATATAAACTCGGCTCACTTTAAAATGCACGGAATGTATTATTAGCAATATTAGTATTACATGTGTTTAGTAAATGGTTAGAATTGTTCAAAATATTGTGTGTGCAACAAGTCTTGTTTGAAGGATTCAATTAGAAAAATCATAAGTATAATAGTTCAACTTACAAATGGAGCCAAGTATAATGCTCTTTCAAGTCATTCCACCTTTAATTAATCAAAAACACGGACATTGAAAATTGGGTCGCGCATTTCTAATCCTAAACTCTATTTTATTATTCAAATATAGAGTTTTCTATTTTTCTAGATAACAACTACAATTCAATTTTCTATTTTACTCTCTATGACCATCTCCAATTCATTTCTATTTTACTCTTAATTTCTATATTTGGAGAGTAAAATAGAAAATGAATTCTCCAACCACTCTCAATTTAACTCTCTATTTTTCAATTATAGAGAGCTGAATAATAGTTCTCCAAATCTGGAGATACTATTCACCTCTCTATTTTACATTTTGATTATTATAATATCAGTTATATTATATTACTAATTTAATCTTTACTATGTATAATTATTTTCTAATGCATATAACATTTAACAAGTTACTACTTCCATTAAATTAATATTACTTCTGTCAAATTAATCATTGTTTCTTTGGTTTTAAAAAGAAATTGTCACTTTAAATATGTTACTCAAAGTTATTTTAATATTATTGATATTATATAAGATTATTAATTAAGTCTCTAATATTTATAATTATATTTTAAGTAATATAGCATCTAAACATATTATTGATTTTTAATTTCTTGGTCATTTTAAATACGGAAAAGGACCTAAAATATCCTTGATGTATTGAAAATGGTATAAAATTACTCTTTATCCACCTATGACTCCAAAATGTCCTTTTCATCTACCTATTGACTCCAAAATACCCTTCTCATCCACTTTTAGGTTTAAAATTGACCACTTCTTTAATTGTTTTAAAATGAAACTCTTTAAATATTTTTAAAATACTTGGCGTTCAACTATTGGTTATAATTTAATATATTAATATAATTTATAAACCAAACCCACTACCCACTCAATACTAACTAAACCCCACCCAATTAATAATCACATTATTATATCAAAATCGTCATAAACACTACTAAAACACGATGAAATAATAGATTCCTTAAAATGACATCCAAAATTATTCGAGTATGAATCGAAGCCCCAATGAAATTTAGGTTGAGCCGCTTATTTAGGAGGACACTTTCAACAAGGTTTCTCTTTCAAGATTAAATTATATATATATATATATATATATATATATATATATATATATATATATATATATATATATATATATATATATATATATATATATATATATGCATGCCTCAATGGCAAGTATTACTATTTATCTATTTTTTCATAATTTTCAAATTTTTTTAATCTTTTTTCGGTTAAAAATCTGTTAAAAAAATATTCTTCCCTCATTATGAGCATTTAATGCATTTAAAACATTTAACCCTTCCTTCCAAATTAAGTTGTGTAATGGTTATAAAGGAATGTATCTACCCTTTCATTTTTTCAATCAACTGTTACTTATTTTTAATTTGTACATATAATGGCTTTTAATATGTATTATTATATTTTAATTAATTTTGTGTCTTCCCATAGTCTATGTTTTTGTGCTATATATATAGATTGAGATTTCTTTTTTCTTTTTATGTTGTAACTTGCTTACTCTATTTTGCTTTTAATTAGATTGTTAATTTAGCATATTTTTTTTACGGTATTAATCTGATATAGATGGTTTGATGATAAGGATTTTTTTTCCTTTTTATGTTGTAGCTTGCTTACTCATTTTGCTCCTAATTAGATTGTTAATCTTACATATTCTTCTTCTTTTTCAGTGTTGATCATTACTGATATGGATGATTTGATGATATGGAATAAAATTTGAAGAATGTGAAATGTAATATATTTCAAGAAACGTTGTGAATTGATTAATCTGGGTATAATTCTTATTGACTAAAAAATATGTTATATAGATTAAGATTTCTTTTTTCTTTTTATGTTGTAACTTGCTTACTCTATTTTGCTTTTAATTAGATTGTTAATCTAGCATATTCTTTTTTTTACGGTATTGATCTGATATAGATGGTTTGATGATAAGGAATTTTTTTTCCTTTTTATGTCGTAGCTTGCTTACTCATTTGCTACTAATTAGATTGTTAATCTGACATATTTGTCATGACCCAAAATGATTCGTGAGTGGCACCCAGACTTAACTCCTTAGGTGGGTGAACCAACACATCTAAACCCCAACATATACTAATTGTTCAACTATAAATAATATAAATAATGCGGAAGCTCCAAAAGATACTAAGCATCCAATATAAATAAGTTTCTAAAATTTAACACTTATCATCCCAAAATCTGATAGTCATCACATCAAGGACATCTAATCTCCAATACTAAGTCTAAGAATATCGAATACACTAAAATAAAAGAATAAAATGGTAAGTGTCCGAAAGTATAGGACATCATGTCATGACCAAGATAATCCAACACGAGCTTGAACGGATAGCTCACCATGGAACTTGATATGTGGAAGGCTGGCTAGAACTGAGGGAAATCAGAAGTCATAGGTACACTCGCTGCATTTCATTTGGGAAAACAAAGAAGAAAACAAATAGGGCTCAGTACGAGGAAACATGTACTGAGTAAGTATCATCGGTCAACCCAAAATAGTAACTAATATACAAAGAATAATAGTATGAACTCAACTATAGCACTTAACATGTGATAAGCAACAAACAACATGAACAAGTGTCAGTAACAATAAAGTAAGCACGTTTTAAGTCAACGGTATCAAGATCACACATGAGGACTCATGCCTCCAAACCAAACATTTTTGGAGTTGACCTTTGAGATTGAGTATCTTCCATTAATTCAACATATTTTTCCTTAATATTAATGTGTCGGAACGTGACACTCCGATCCAAGAATACCGTGTCGGAACGTGACACTCCGATCCAAGAATACCGTGTCGGAACGTGACACTCCGATCCAAGAATATTGTGTCGAAACGTGACACTCCGATCCTATAATATCAATATTTTATCATTTAGTATCGCCACTTTTCCATTCGTTAATAGTATTTCATCTAGACTTCTTTATTCAAGGCATTACTTCGATAGAGATGGTTTAAGATTATACATTCCACGGTCTCGGGATTTCAGACCAATTACAAAATACACGACCAAGCCACACAATCACACAATCAAGTACATAGAAAACTTCACAATATCATTCAATGCATATCATTCACTATTAAGAGTTTACTATCAAATAGCATAAACCATAACCTACCTCCACCGAAGAACTGAAGTCAAGCAACTACTTCTCCAATGCTTTTTCTTTTCCTCAATGCTTCCGAACCTTTCTAATCTATCTAGTATATATGCATAATTTGTAAGTTAACAAGCCTATAAACACTAATATTATTCTATGTCTAGCCTAGATCCACAAATCATCAAACACAAATCTATACTTAATTTTCTAATATTGAGGTTTATTAACATGCCAAGTCTCTTATTATTATTATTTTTTATATATATTTAAGCCTAAAATTAAGTCTTTATTTCTTTGAATAATATCACTTTAATGGTATCCAAATAATATACTAGACTTAATATTTAATTATCTATCTCAATATATAAAAACATGATTCATAAAATAATAATCAAGCATAAGTCTCCATAACCGAAAACCAAACAAAAGAAATGATCCAATAACTCTAACTATGACCGTAGCGTGAATAAATCATAACCATAATGCCAACATCAATTCCACCTGTAATGAATTCTTCCTTCTAATCATAATGTAATTCCCTCACAACTATCAACCAAATTATACCCCACTAACATATTATCTGATAACAATCATATATTACCCCAAGTCCAATTTACCAGTGCCTCCTTTTCTAACCTTTTCAATTCACTTTTTCTACCTACTTTTCATTATTATTAATAGACTAACAAGTATTAAACAACCCACAATGTATTGTAATATCTAAGATTCGTGATTGACTTACCTGAAGCTACGATATGCTCCTTGTGTTTATGCGGTGATGAGGCACAGTGAGTTTTGACGCCTTTTTCTTCGCCCAAACCCTTATTCTTTCTATAAAATATTTACTCCCTAATTATTATATAAGACTAATTATAAAAAATAGTAAAAGTGCTCCACTATTAGTTTTAATATTATTTTCTCTAACCACTAACTAAAAAAATTATTAAAATTAACCCACTTATTTCATAATTATAATTATGAAATAGTTCAAAAAACCCATTTAGAATCTAACGAAAAATATTTTATGAAACACAAGGTTTTAACTCTCAAAACGACCAAAAGGATCGTTACACATATTCTTCTTCTTTTTTAGTGTTGATCATTACTGATATGGATGAATTGATGATAAGGAATAAAATTCGAAGAACGTGAAATGCTATATATTTCAAGAAAAGTTGCGAATTGATTAATCTGGGTATAATTCGTATGGACTAAAAAATATCTTATTACATATTTTTATAATACAAAATGTGTAGACCTGTTGAAATCTATATATATAAAATAAAGTGAAACATAGACGAATTGATGTCATACTTTCTTGTAAGATTGCCATTATAATTTATCTTTATTTTTACTTTTCATTTTTTTTAAATTTTAAATATATAATCAATCTATTAAATAAAAGGACTTATAATGGCTATGGATGTGTATATTAATATATGAGTAAATACATTTTAAATTAATTTTTTGTCTTTTCGTAGTCGATTACTTTGTGCTATTCATAGATCATATGTGTATCCTTTCCTAATGTAGCTTTCTTAATCTATATTCCTTGCTTTCAGTTGGATTGTTAGCATGCCATACGTTTTTCAGAGTTAGATTACACATAAAGAAAATTTTATGATAAATGGTTAGGATTTACAAAATGTGGAATGTTATTACTTTCAAGAACATGACAAACTAATCAATTTGAATAAATTTTTTGTTGACAAAAAGAAATCTTGTTTCATGAATATTAGTCTTTTCTACACATTCTTTTTAAAACTTTTTAAATTCTCAAATTACTTATGATTATAATTCGATGAATCAATATGGTCAAAAGAAATTAAGTTAGCAGGTTCAAATCAAGTTGATTGAAGGTTCTTTATTGATTATTAAAAACTTTAAAAATGTTAAAGTATTGACAACTACCACATGTAAAAGGATTCAAAACTTTTCTTGAGAGGTAAAAAATTAAAGATGACAAAGTTTGATTTTACAATACATGCAAACAAGAAAAAGACTCTACTGAGAATCATTCAAATTATAGTTAATTATCCGTCATATATTATTAATTACGATATTTTTTACGATTTCTCTTCGGATGATACTAATTTAGTGTTACCAAATAATTACCTTCTTAGTGAAGTATAAATTAATTTCACGTATTAATATTTTTTTCTTTTTAAGCTACAAACATTTGTCATATAATTTTTTTTTAAAAAATAAATAATTATATAAAAGATAAGGTACATTAAACTCATGGACAAAATAGTAGATGAACAGACACCCACAAAATAGCCATATGATAAAATTATTAATTTGAAATGTTGTAATCAATAAAATATATTATTTTATGGAAATACTCATTTATTTTGAAAAGGAGCAAGAAGTAACGGTAAAAAGAAGGATGCGAAAAATGAAGGTAAAGAAATGACAAGGATTAATGCGTTGTTTAGTGTGAAAATTGTGAATTTTATAAAGAATAATTATTTCAAAGTTATTAATCGTATAAATTTTTTTTGGGAGCACAAATAAAAGTTGTTTTTTGAATTATTATAAATAATTTAAAGTGAAAAGGTGAAACATATTTTTGTTGATTTTTAAAATTTTAAAATTCAACTTCAAAGTGAATTTACTTAAAGATAAAAATTTTACTGCCAACATCATTTTCTTTCAGAATTTAACTCACAAGAAAAAAATATTTCATGAACAAAAGGGTAAAAGGGCGATGGATAAAAAAAGTCAACAAAAAAAGAGAGAAAAACAATTTTAAAATATAGAAAAAAGGAAGATAAAATTATGTATCAAAACCCATTAAAGAGATGCTGTGAAAAAAATCAAGTATTATTGTTTATTTTCACATGCTCAAGTAGAGTAAATATATTTTTATCCCATTTGATGACATAAGGTAATATAAGGGATCGATCTTTCTTCAAATTATATCACACATTCAAATGATACAATTTAGTGGAAAATAAATATTAACAATCGATTTGATTAAAATTTAAATTTTAATAAGTGATAACTATATAAAAAATTATCACCGTGGGAAGCGCGGTTAAGTTCACTAGTTTATGATTAAAGGTAAAGAAGAAATACATCCCTAATTAATTCATGCACTTTTTAAAATATAATTTTATAAATATTTATGATTTGGTATAAAACCTTTAATATATTTCTTGAATAAAAGTTACCTATGAAGTAACATCACATAATTGAGACATAAGAATAATTAAGATGAACATAGTCAAACTTTTAAAGTTTATCGATAATTTTTATTTAGATACTTGAATGTATGATAATTTACTTCTATAGATTTTTTCGCCTCAAATTTTTAAAAACACTCAATTGGAAGTAGCTTTTTTGTTGTTCATTAATAATGTGACAGTTTATTAATTTAGAGGGGTTTAATTAGAAACGGGTAGGTAGTGGACTGATTTATAAATTATACTAATAAGTTAAATTATAACAAATAGTTGAAAGTCACGTATTTAAAAAAATATTTAAATAGTTTATATATAAAACCGTTAAATAAGTGGTCAATTTTGTATCAAAAGGTGGGTGATAAGGGTATTTTGGACCTAATAGGTGGGTGAGAAGGGTATTTGGAGCCAATAGGTGGATGAAGGGTAATTTTGTACCATTTTCAATATTTTGAGGGCATTTTAGGCCTTTTTCCGTTTTAAATATGTAATTTAGATTATAACTATTTTTCATTATGAAGTATGTACAAAATTCACATGTTAATTTAGACAATCTACTTTTTATGTTATAGTGATAAATTATTAAACTACACTTTTTAAATAACATGAAAATATTTGACTCAATAGTTCAAAATGGAATATCGGAAGTAAATTAGTACACAAAATAATTGGATACAAGATTGTTTTGTTAATTTATACAATTTTTAGCCACACATAAAAAGTAGGGATAAAAAATGCTCATTTTGAACTGTGTAATACATTAATGGAACATTCCGAAAAGTAACGTAATAGTCTTGAATGTTGAGTATTTATGTAATATTTAAAATAAATATTATGATAATCAATATTTATGATGCAATTATATTTCATCAATGCTTTCACTTTTATTTTAAATATTCAATAATATGTATTATATATAATATTTATCACAATTTATGTTATTTAGATTGAAAACTAAAATAAAATTTTGTATTACATAAAAGATTATAAAGTGAATATTTTCAAAAAGAAGAAATGATTTAAATTAGGAAATAAGAAAATAAATATGAAATAGAAATAATAACATAATATTGAGAAGAGAGAGAAAAGATTCTTTTTAGAGAGTAAAATATACTGGATTGAAGTTGATTGTCCGAATAAATACAGAACTCTATATTTAGAGAGTATTATAGAGGATAGGGTTAGAGATGCCTTAAGAAAGATTTTTTTTCTCTCCTCTTATTTCATTCTTATTTTCTTATTTTATAATTTAAATTCTTTATTTATTTTTATGGGATAATGCACAAGTATCCCCTCACCTATGCCCGAAATCTCAGAGACACACTTATACTATATTAAGGTCCTATTATCCCCTGAACTTATTTTATTAATAATTTTCTACCCCTTTTCGGCATATGTGACACTATCTTGTGGGCCCAACATTGTTTGACTTTTTTTTCAAGCAAGTGTCACGTAGGCCAAAAAGGGGTAGAAAATTACTTATAAAATAAGTTCAGGGGGGTAATAGGACCTTAGTATATTATAAGTGTGTCTCTGAGATTTTGGGCATAGATTGAGGGGGTACTTGTGCATTTTCACTATTTTTATCAATAACTACTTTATATAATTTTCATTTGATGTAATAATTTATTTCTTAAAATTGTTTTATTTAATATAAACTATATTTTATTCTAAATTTTAAATAACATAAATTGCAAGGAAATATTACTCTATATAATATACAAATTAATGGAAAGATTCAAATAAAAGTTATATATAATTACTTAAATATTACATAAACACTCAATTTTCAAAATTATTAAGTTGCTACCATAAATGTTTTATCAATGCATTCTGGAGTTCAAAATGAGCATTTATGTCCTTAATTTTTTATGTTTTTTATGTCTCGCTAAAAATTATTCAAATAGGAGATTTTCATCTACCACCATTTATGACCTTGGAATTTGAGCCTCTACGACATCTTGAATTGGTGCATTAAAATCGTCTTAGATTCATCCTCAATTGTCATGTTGTGCAGTATAATACATGTAGTCAATATATCATGTAGATTTTTCTTTCTCCAAAAATGTGACGATCCTGCAATAATTGCAAATCGTGATTGCAAAACTCTGAACGCATGGTCAGCATCCTTTCGACATAATTCCTTTTTTTGTCACAGACTAATTATTATGTTATGTAATGTGTTTTATCTTGTATTTAAATTTTTATGTTATGCATTGTGTACTTGTCTTATATTTAAATTATCATATTATGTATTATATTTTTAAATTAAAATTTTAATCTTATTATTTTAATTGTGTGCATTCTTAATAGTGAACATTAATAATAAATTATATTATATTATTGACGTAAATGAGAAAAAACTAAAATACTATTAATTCGAGATGAAAGTACAGCTGGCAGAAATCAAAGACTTCAACGATTGTCTGATTAACAGTAACCTATTAGAGCTTCATGCAGTAGGGAGTAAATATACATGGACTAATGGACATGTGTTCAGCAAGATAGATAGAGCATTGGTCAATGATGAATGGGTAATTAGAATGCGACCAGTACAAGTGATGTTGAAGGCACCTCTATTCTCAGATAATTCCCCTTTGAGTATAGATTTGGAATAACAAAGGGACATAAGGAAGAAACCATTCATATCCTACAAATGTCTAGCTAAGCATCTTGATATTAAATCCATAATAAAGTCAAGATGGAAGAGACAAAATGGAGGAATGCAAGGGTTGTGGCAAAATCTAAAGGATGTAACAAGAGAAATGCAACATTTGAAAAAAACGAACATGTAGGAGTCACAAGAAAAGTTCAACAGATTAGAAGAGAACTTTTGGAGAAGCAGAATCAAATGAGAAATATTTTTATTCCCCAACATATGCTAGAAGAAGAGAAGGATATGAGGACATAACTTATCAAATGGAGCTTGATTGAAGAGTCGATTTTTAAGCAGAAGTCTCGAATGCAATGGCTCAAATTGAGTGATTCAAATACTACATATTTTTTTCCCAGTATGAAAGGAAGGAAAGCTCATAATCAAATTACAATGCTTACCAAAGAAGATGGTACAATTTTCATAGATCTAGTTGACATCATAAATGTATTTGTGGGTTTTTAGAAGGGGTTATTAGGATAATCAACTTCACCTATGCCAGCTACTAAACCAGCAGTAACGAGAGATGGCCCTATGCTCAGTAAAACACAACAACTATCACTCATACAACCTTTCATTTCTGAGGATGTTCTAACAACACTTAGAGAAATTCTTTTTCAAACAAGCATGGCTAACAATGGGAGATGAGGTAACAGAGGAAGTATTGCAATTCTTTCAAACTAATGAGATGTTTGGTCCTATTAAAAATGTTTCTGTCACATTGATTCCAAAATTATAACACCCTAGTTCGATTAAAGAATACAAGCCAATTTCATGTTGTACCACAATATGCAAGATAATCTCTATTATGCTTACACATAGATTACAGGGAGTAATGAATTATCTTGTGGATCCTAGTCATGCTGAATTTGTACGTGGAAGAATGCTAAATGATAATGCGATACTAAGTCATGAACTAGTTAAAATATAAAGGGATCTCACCTAGATGCATGTTTAAAATTGATCTGCAGAAAGGCATATGACTTTTTGTAATGACATTTCCTAGAAGAGGTACTATTTGGTCTGCAGATACCTGCTCAATTTATAACATGGAATATGAGATGTGTAAGGGCAATCTCTTATTCTATAGTGATAGATGGATCTCCCAACAGACCATTCCAAGCAAAAAGAGGGGTGAGACAAGGGTATCCCCTATATCTGTTTGTTCTACCATGGAGTATCTCATTAGATTATTGAAGTCGTTGAGGACTGATAACAAATTCAAGTTCCATACAAGGTTCCATAAGCAGTAGATTATATAACTGAATTTTGTTGATGATCTCCTTTTATTCAGCAGAGGAGATGTGCAATCAACTTGTAAAATATATTGTAAATATCTTGTATTATGGTAAATATCTTGTATTATGGTTAGTTAGGAGTGTATTTAGTAGCCTTATTTGTTGCTATGTTTATGTATATAAGGATCATTAAGACAGAGAGATGGGATTGAGGAAAATATTCTTTCATGGTATCAGTTGCTTAGGGTGCTTCTTCCGCATATGCCCCTGATTCCACCCCCTTTTCTTCTTCCCTTTCTTCATTTTTTTCCGCCGACAATCTCACAATGTCGAACAAATCGTTTCATCCAGCTTTGGCCGTCTCTAATATCAAGAACCATATTCTCATCACTCTTGAGATAGAAAACGTTCAATACTCTACGTAGTCGGAATTATTCAAAATTCATGCTCGTTCTCATAGAGTACTAGCCCATATTATCCCTCCGAAAGAAGGTACGTCCAAACCACCTTCAACTGATCAAGAGAAGGAACTCTAGACTACTCTGGATGCTACGATTCTTTCATGGATATATGCCACTATCTCTAATGATCTCCTGCAAACCATCATTGAGCCTGATTCGACTGCTATGGAGGCCTGGGATAGGTTGCGATACATATTCCAGGACAACCAACATCCCCGTGCCGTTTCTCTTGAAAAAGAATTCTCCATCACTTCTATGGAGAATTTTCCCAATGCATCTTCTTACTGTCAGCATCTCAAGTCTCTCACTGGTCAATTGAAGAATGTCGGAGTGCCGGTTTCTGATAGCCGAATGGTGTTACAGTTGGTTGGTGGCCTTACCCGAGCCTACTGTGGTGTGGGCACGCTTATTCGTCAAAGAAATCTGATTCCTCCCTTTTACAAGGATCACCATGCTTGTTCTTGAGGAAACCGAAATGGCAAAGGGGGCGGCAACCAAATATGCAATGGTTGCAGCCTCGTCAGATGACTCCTTCTGTCATTTGACAAACACGGGTCAGTTGAAGAGCAAATATTCTAGTTTGTCAAACAAAAAGCGCAGCTCTGGTAGCCGAAAAAATGTTGGTCGTGGCTCCGGTGATGGCTCTGGCGGTGCCAGAAATAATGGTAGTCGAAATTCACCGGCTACTGGGCGAGGCTCCGGTGCGGCTCAAGCTTCGAACATGTCCCCTGCTTTTTGGCAGCAAGTGTATCCTTAGGGATATGGCTTGCCCATTCCTCCTTGCCCTTACCCAACTCAAGGATGGACAAGACCTGGTACTCTAAACCAGTAGTCTAGACTATTGGGCCCAAGGCTACAAAATCAGCAAGCTTACATGGTGTCTGGACAGCAACAACAGTCCGGTTCGATGACTCCTACCGATATTCAGGCTGCAATGCATACTATGTCCCTTAATCCACCTGATCCGTCTTGGTACATGGACACCGTGACTACTTCTCATATGACTTCCTCTTTAGGTAACCTCTCGTCTTATATTAATTTGAGCACTCATCTAAATAATAATATAGATGTTTGTAATGGTCATAAAATTCCTATTCTTGGTTACGCTCACACTTGTTTGCCTTCATCTAGCCTGACCTTTCATTAAATAATGTCCTTAATGCTCCTAAGATCATAAAAAATCTCATATTTGTTAGAAAATTCACTACTGATAATTCCATAACTGTTGGATTTGATCCTTTTGGTTTTTTTGTAAAGGATTTTCAGACGGGTAAACAAATAATGAGGTGTGATAGCCGCGGCGACCTTTACCCAATTACTACTCCAATCAACAATCAAGCTACCTCTACTTTTGCCGCACTTTCTCCTAAATTTTTGCATGATCAGTTGGGTCATCCGGGTGCTCCTATTTTAGATGCTCTTAGGCACAATAAAATATTGATTGTAATAGACTTTTAAGTTATAGTATTTGTGGATCATGTGTTTTGGGGAATTCTGTGAAGTTGTCATTTGTTTCTTCGATTTCTAGTACGACTTTGCCATTTGATATAATACAAAGTGATCTTTGGTCATCTCCCATTTTGACTTCTGAAGGGCTTCGTTACTATGTTTTATTACTTGATGATTTTTCTAATTTTTTGTGGACTTTTCCTTTGGCCCGAAATCTGATGTATATGACACATTCTTGGTTTTTAGGAATCACATTCTCACCCAATTTGAACGTAATGTTAAAAACGTACAATGTGATAATGGGAGGGAGTTTGATAATGGTCCATTTTGGGAATTTTGTAAAAAACATGGCATGTCTTTCTGTCTCTCTTGTCCTCATACTTCTTCACAAAATGGGAAAGCCGAAAGAAATATTCGTACTATCAATAACACTAGCCGTACTCTTCTTGCCCATGCCTCACTTCTACCTTCTTTTTGGCATCATTCCTTACAAATGGCAACCTACCTTCTGAATATTCTTTTGAGCAAATTGTTGGGTAATAAATCTCCTTTGGAAATTCTTTATAAAAGGGAGCCTTGTTATTCTCATTTACGGGTTTTTGGGTGTTTGTGTTATCCACTTTTTCCATCTACAACTATTAATAAATTGCAACCCCGATCTACTCCGTGTATAATTTTGGGATTTCCCCCGAATCACTGTGGCTACAACTCCTATGATTTATCGTCTCGTAAAGTTATCATTTGTAGACATGTTATTTTTGATGAGAATTCCTTCCCCTTTGCAAAGTTACATACTCCTTCTTCTCCACAATATAATTTTTTGGACTCTGGACAAAATTCTTATGTTATTCAACATTTTAGAAATCTAATAATGTGTCTAACGACACTCCACATCCTGCGGCCCATTCCCCAGCCCAATCTACTCCACCTGGAAGCACCTCTTCCCAGAAATCCCAACCCGCTTCTCCCCCTACTGACTCTCCCCAGCCTCCCTTTGGGCCATCCTCCATTGACAGCCCATCACCTCATTCCTCACCCCATACTTACCCTTTGTCCCAAACACATTCCACACCATGAAACAATTTAGCACCACAAACCACTCAAATTCCTCTCCAGCGGCAAAGAGTTGTGACCCGTAGCCAAAGTGGGATATTTCAACCAAATAAGAAATATTTTTTGTTTCTGAGATTACAAGGTCACCTTTGCCTCGTAATCCGATTGCGGCTCTCCGTGATCCAAATTGGAAAATGGCCATGGATGATGAATATGATGCTCTTATTAAAAATAAGACGAGGGAGTTAGTGCCTCATCCACCTAATGTGAATGTGATTTGGTCTATGTGGATTTTTACTCATAAAGTCAAATCTAATGGTGTTTTTGAGAGGTATAAAGCACGTCTTGTAGGTGATGGCAAAACACAACAGGTTGAAATTGATTGTGGTGAGACATTTTGTGCGGTGGTCAAACCGGCTACAATCCGGACTGTTCTTAGTCTATCTCTGTCCAAAGCATGGCCAATTCATCAATTGGATGTCAAAAATGCTTTTTTCACGATTAGCTTCAGGAAACTTTTTATATGCATCAACCCTTGGGGTACAGGGATCGTACTCATCCTGATTATGTTTGTCTGTTACGTAAGTCTTTGTATAGCCTTAAGCAATATCCCCGGGCTTGGTATAAGCGTTTTGCTGATTATGTTTTGTCCATTGGTTTCACTAATAGCCGGTGTGACATCTACATCAAGGGTTTGTACATGGCTTACATTTTATTATATGTTGATGATATTATTCTTACTGCTTCTTCTGATACTCTTTGGTGTTTAATCATAGCTCTTCTAAGTTCTGAATTTGCTATGAAAGATTTGGGTCGTTAAATTATTTTCTTGGTATTGCTGTCACTAGACATAAGAGTGGTATGTTTTTTTCACAGCGGAAATATGCTGAAGAAATAATTGAACGAGCCGGCATGTCCTCATGTAAATCGACACTTACTCCTTTGACTCCATAGAGGTTGATCGAGCTAAAGTAGAGGTAATAGAGAGACTTCCCCCACCTATATCTGTAAAAGGTGTGAGAAGCTTTCTTGGGCATGAAGGTTTTTACCGGAGATTCATCAAAGATTTTTCAAAAATTGCACATCCGTTGTAAACTGCTGGAGAAAGATTGTAACTTTTATTTTGATGAATTCTTTCTTAAAGCATTCGGCTAGCTAAAAGAAAAATTGGTGTCTGCACCTATCATTATTTCTCTGGATTGGAACAGTCCATTTGAGGTGATATGCGATGCTAGTGGGGTTGCTCTTGGTGTAGTATTGGGACAAGGAAAGAACAAAATCCTTCACAACATTTACTATGATAGTAAATCCCTAAATGATGCTCAGAAGAACTACGCAGTAACTGAGCAAGAACTCCTTGCAGTAGTCTTTGCTTTTGAAAAATTTCACTCTTATTTGCTAGGTACTAGAGTTATAGTGCATACTGACCATTCAACATTGAGATATTTGATGGCAAATAAGGATGCAAAACCTAGGTTGATTCGTTGGGTATTACTGCTACAAGAATTTGACTTTGAAGTGAGGCATAGAAAAGCGACCGAAAATCAAGTTGCCGATCACTTTTCCTGAGTAGAAGATGAAGCTATTAGATAGTTAGGGGATGATACTGATTTTGATGATACTTTCCCCGATGAGCATGTATTAGCTGCCTCACAAGACTTGATTCCATGGTTCGCAGATTTTGCGAACTATCTGTCTAGTGATATTATTCCATCAGACTTGTCCTTTCATCAAAGAAAAAAGTTCATGTACTATGTGAAGAAGTTCTTTTGGCATGAACCATATTTATATAGGAGTTGTGTGACGGGCTTATTCGGCGTTGTGTGCCAGAATTTGAGATGTTTAGTGTTTTGGAGGAATGCCATTCCTCACCCGTTGGTGGACATCATAGTGGTATCCGAACCTCTCACAAGATATTACAATGTGGTTACTATTGGCCAACACTTCATCAAGATGCTCATGAGTTTGCTAAAGCATGTGATAGATGCCAAAGAGATGGAGGCATTTCAAGAAAGCAAGAGCTCCCTCTTAACCCCATTCTTGTGATTGAGTTATTTGATGTTTGGGGTATTGACTTTATGGGTTCTTTTGTAAGTTCTCATGGAATGAAGTATATTTTAGAAGGGGTTGATTATGTATCTAAATGGGTGGAAGCTATCGCCTTTGCAAACAAAGAAGGGAAGAGTGTCACTGCGTTCTTAAAAAAGAATATATTCTCTCGTTTTGGCACCCCAAGGGCAATTATTAGTGATGGGGGCTCCCACTTTTGCAACAGATTGTTCAAGGGATTATTTGAGCAATATGGGGTTCTCCATAATGTGGCTACTCCTTACCACCCTCAAACTAGTGGGCATGTCGAAGTGTCAAATAGGGAGATCAAACAGATATTGTCAAAAACAGTGAACGCTAGTAGAACAGATTGGTCAAGGAGGCTTGATGATGCTCTTTAGGCCTACCGGATAGCGTATAATACTCCCATAGGTATGTCCCCATACCAACTTGTATATGGGAAAGCTTGTCATCTTCCGATTGAATTAGAGTATAAAGCCATGTGGGCTACGAAGAAGTTGAAAATGGATTGGAACGAAGCTGCAGAACAACAGTTAACTTGGTTGAATGAACTCGATGAATCTTGCCTGAAAGCTTATGAAAGCTCAGCCCTCTACAAAGAAAATATGAAGAAGTACCATGACCTAAAAATTGAAAAACGAGAGTTTATGGTTGGGGATTTGGTGCTTTTATTCAATTTTAGGTTGCACTTGTTTCCGGTCAAGCTCAAGTCCAAATGAACTAGTCCTTACTTGGTTACCCAACTATTCCCTCAAGGAGCAGTTGAGTTGGAAACTAATAAGGGTGTGCGGTTCAAGGTGAATGGACAACGCATAAAAATCTATTTCGGGCATGCTGAATCAGCAAATGAAGTATCGAGGCATACCATCTTGATGAAGTCTGAGTAATCAAGTATCTTCAGTCGTGCCACGACGTTAAATCAGGTGCTTGTTTGGAGGCAACCCAATACTTATAGTTTTCTTTCTAGTAATGGTAGCATTTTTCTACTACTGGATTTTTAATTTGCAGGTACATCACCAGTAAATTTTGCAGAAAATCAGACTGCAACAGTCACTGACGGACACATCGACAGGCCATCATGCACGCGACGGACCGTCGCATGAATCTGTCGTGCCAAATACTTCTTTAAATTATTTTCAAAACTAGGGCACACGTGACGAAACCAATGACAGACCGTCGCATCTATGACTTACCGTCGTCGGGGTCTCATTGCATCATTAATGAGCATACCCGACCCGACTCGGTTGGGGGTTATTTGAAAAATTGGTAACAATTAAAAACCCCACCCCTTCATTTCACCCATTTCCCTCTCTTTTCAACTTCCAACTTCCTACCTCCCTTCTCTATCAACCGATCGGTTCCTTAAATTCCGGATATCTCCTTTCGACTGGTCGGAGTCGGTTGTTGTGGTTTTGTTCTTGATTCCTTGCTTGTTTTTCTCAAATGCTCAGGTATGTGTCTCTGATCTCTACCTATTTACATTGCATTTTATTTTTTTAATTCGTATTAGCCTATTTCTCTTTGGTGGGTCTTCATGCTTTGATCCAATTTTGTCTGACCTAGGTTAAGAATCCTTAAATTGCATTGTTAAAACTCTAGAAATAAGTGCTTTAGCATTGCTAGTTTGCTAGGTAATTGGGTTAGACACGTGTAGGTTAACACTAAAAATTCCATTTAATTCATAGGGGATGATTGTGGAATCCCCAGTTCTGTCACTAAATGACAGAACGAGACCCCGATGACAGAACCATGTACCCACGACGGACCGTCATAGGGTATGTTCCAACATCCCACTGTACGTTTCTCCAAGTGTCCACCAACGGATACATGCGACAGACCGTCGTTCCCACGAAGGTCTGTCCTGCACAACCGTTCTGGTTGTTAGAGACCATTTTTCTACGGGTCTCCTACTTTTGTTAAGTCTCCTCTGACGGACATCTACGACGGACCATCATACCCTCGACGGTCCGTCCAACACAACCATCGTGACGGTCATAGACTGTTCTCCTGAGGGTCTCCATACTTTTTCTAAGTGTCCTCTAACGGACATCTACGACGGACCGTCGTTACCACGATGGTCCATCCTACACAACCGTCATGGTTGTCAAAGACCCTTTTCCTAAAGGTCTCCCACTTTTTCTAAGTGTCCTCTGACGGACATCTACGATGGAGCGTCACACCCTCGACGGTCCGTCGTGCACAACCGTCGTGACGGTCAGAGACCCCTCTCCTAAGGGTCTCCATGACGGACATCGATGACGGACCATCATTGTCACGATGGTCTATCCTTCTTATTTGTCATACTTGTGAGAGACTTTCTTTCAGGGGTCTCCACATCAACATAGTTGAAGTAAGACATGCCGGACCCCATGACGGTCCGTCGTACTTACGACAAGCCGTGACCTGGTCCATCGTATTTCACTGTTACTGCAAAAAAAGTCATTTTAGCTTAGCTCTTCTATTAATTTTGTGTCATTTTTGCTCGTCTTATTTGCTCCTATATTAATTCTTTGCAGGTACTATCTCGAATGGCACCAAAACATGATCGAGTTTACGCACATTGGCGTTCAAAGTCTGTCGCCCCGTCTGCCCGCCTGGTCATAGGCTCTAATGATAAGGATGATCTTGAGTACGTGCCCCCAGGCACTGTCACTCAATCATGAGCTGCACGTGCTTCCAGAGCTACGCCCAAAAAGTTGGCGTTCGACGTAGTCACTGCCTCCCAGTTTGATGAGGAGCGCACACTGACCGACACACCTTCTGGGTCAGCTACATATGCAGAAGGAGCGTCTGGCTCCGTAAAAGTTTTGTGGTCGGAAGAAGCCTCCGGGTCTGAGAAGTCCTTGCACCCGCCATAGTTTCATATTATGCCTTGTCTGAAGAGGCTGACAATTCTGATTCCATTCCAGGCTCACCGACTCGTGCTCTTACCCCGGTGCCGACCAGCCCAAGGTGGTGTGTCGACGAGCAATATCAAGTTTATTCAGACGCCATGTTTCTGAATGATAAAGGAGTCATGACACGAACCCTTACACTGGAGAGGCGGATCTTTACGGGTAGTCTCCCCACCATGCCAGAGATCCACAATCTCTTCACCAGACACCGACTGGAGTGGACAACGCATTATTTGGGACGTTATAGTGAGGAGTTGGTCTGAGAGTTCACACCTCTTACGTGGCTACTCTTAGATCACAAATAGATAGGCGGGCTGCCCCCACCAAACAGGCCCCACTTGAGCATGTCCGAGTACGTGGCATTCAGTTTGATATCTCCTTGCCTGCCATCCGCCAGTATTTATACAGCGAGGATGTTGATGCTAACCGGACCCCTCTCACCGTCGAGTTCAACTACTGGTGGCAAATTGTCAAGGCTGGCCAATTTCTGTGTGAGCCATCGTGGAGAGAGACCACCAAGAGGTGGATGGCCCTGCACTTGTCTGTTGATGGAGAGGGTGCTGACTGGGTGACCGAGCCGATGGGAGTCATCAAGAAGGCTAACCTGACCTTCACGGGGAAGTTTTTATGGTTGATTGTCCGCCACTGCCTTTTCCCCACAACTGCTGATAATATAGTCACATGGGATCGTTTAGTACTGATGGCGGCAATGAAAGCCGAGTTTGAGGTTGACTTTTCTTGGATTCTATAGGCGGTCATGCACAAGAGGGCTTTTAAGGTCAGAACTACTTACCCTTTCCCGTGCATGATATTTTCTCTATGCAGGTCCGCAGGTGTGCCTATATGGCACGTTGATTAGCTCAAGACCCCGCTCGGAAGTGTTGATATCGGCCTCATCAGGGATGAGGCCAATGATTTGGCTCCACGCAGAGGGCCCCGTCCAGAGTTGCCTCTACTTGGTGACAATCTGGATGATATGGTAGCACAGGCCCGCACGGCTATGCAGGCGGCTTCCACTGACCCTACCCCATTCGAGTCTATCCCTGGTAGTAGCAATACCCCGAGCTCCTCTTGCTCAGCCCCTTTCCCCGCTATGGTCCCGCTTTCTAGGGTCCAGAAATTAGAGGCACGGATGGCTACACTTCGGCATCACATCCAACCTTGGATGCAGAGGTCTATTGCGGAGGCAGAAGAGCGCTTGGATCGGAGAATGGTCAAGCACAGAGAGCGGAAGATCGCTGGGGTTCATCAGCGCTTGGATACTTTTGAGTTGCGGGTGCTAGCCTGGACAGCCCCTCAGGTGGATGTGTCGACCCTTCAGGCTGCGATCGATAGTCTTTGCGCAGACATCGATATGATCTTAGAGTCTAGGGTGCCTGAGTCTGAGGCCCCTTCTACAGATCCTGCTGAAGACAAAGTGATGGTGGCCTTATTCGCCACTTTTGAGATTCCACCACCTCCCCCTCGAGAGCATGCCAAGAGGCGTAGGGGTCGAAAGGAGGATGAGGCTCGAGCATGGAAGAAGGAGCGCCGTGAGATGGAGGCTGCGAGGAGAGTCTCGCTTGATGATGAGGAGGCGCGTCAGATGAGGGCAGTAGAGTTAGCTGCTGGGGATCTAGATCCAGAAATGTGGAGATAGCGGGAGGCACTGCTGATAGTGTTGTTGATGCTGTGGACACTACTGAGGGTGTCTAGTTTACAGAGGTAGCGGGTTCCATAGAATCGAACCCATCAGCTTGCTGATCATCGGCACTTTGCGCCCCAGGTTTGCTTCACCTACCACTCTTGTATTTCAATTTTTTAATGCATTGGGGACAATTGCATGTCTTTTTGTTGGGGGTGGGGTAAATGGAAAGTGAGTGCTAGTGTGAAGTCTGTGTAGCCCAATTCACTATTTTCTTTTGGGGTTTTCTTGCATGTGTTCTTTTTCCCCAAAAGACTGAGTTTTTTTTCTATTGAACCGACATGTCTATATCTTGTGTACATAGTTTAATTCTGAAGCATGATGGCTAAAATGATATCCTGATAAAATGAAAATGATGCAAGACTAGGCATAGTAATTGATAAATGTGTGGCTCTAAGCATGACATAGAGGTACACCACTGCATGATCCTAAATCTAAAATTCGAACAAGGTGTCTTATAATCTGGTAGAGTAATGAGATGTCAAGTGAGTGTGAGGAAGATTTGAATAGTCCACTATTTGTACTGAGCTAGAACTTGCTTGGTTAGTCCTGCTAAAAGTAAGCTGTAATAGACAATTAGGAAAGGATCAGAGGCCCTTGTTCAATATAGCCCATTTTTAGCCTAAATAAAAGAAAACCAAATGAAATTAATCCTTGTTTGATCCAAATGATTTGAGCTTAAACTAGACCTTTCTTTTTCAACCCAACTGATCTTTTCTGAGAATAATGTGTTGGCCTTGGTCCCTCCTTGGACATGTGCACCTCAGCTTATGCCAAAAGCATAAGTTGAGGGTGGATAATGCAGTAAACAACCCTTTTTATGGCCCTGACCCAACTTTGGGTATTGTGTACTTTGACTTATGGCAAAGCCATGAGTTGAGGGTGGCTATTATGAGGAATGCTCTGGAAAGTGGGGATGAAAGAACAAAGAGAGAGAAAGAACAAAAGTAAAGTGACTCAAGAATCAGTTGAAAGAAATGTTTAAAAAATACAAGAAATACAAGCAAGAAAAGAAGAGTGTCATTTACACAAATGAAGAAAGAAGGGAAAATAGCAAGGTGAAAGAATATGAGAAACTGGGCAAAATAAAATGATAATAAGTGGTATGTTTAGCCGATATGTCCAGGAGGGCAAAAATTCACTAAAGTATACCTGAATATACCCTACCTGACCCTGAGCCTATGTTACGAGCTAAGAAAGTCCTATCCTGATCCTAAGAGTTGTATAGCGAACTTAGTGAAAATAAGGGCAAGCTTATGGCAATATGTATGAATGAGTGTGAATTTGTTCTGAGAGAAAGTGTTAAAAATTAATCCTTATACTAAAACTGAAATCATTGTGTGAAAAATGAGTATATTGTTTTGAAGTGAGGACACTAGTAGTAATACCGAAAATATTAGCACCTCCGTGGGAAATTAAAGAGGATAGGTGTTAGTGCATGGTGAGTCTGTGTCAAGGTCTGATTCCACATAATTCAAGCCTAATAGTGATAGCATGCATATATATGATGAGACTGATCGGGATTGATAGCCAAATGATTGCGAAAGATAAAACATGGAGGGTGTTGATATACCGTGGTTTCACGGTATTTTTAATGCTTTTTCCTTAAGTTTAGTGTGTCCAAAAGACTTTTTGTATTATTATTTTATGTAAGTTTCTCTTTATTTGCAGGAAATCTGTCTAAAATATGAATACGGAGGTTTTTGAGCAAGAAATGCAGAAAAGTACCACCTACAAAGCTTGTGACGGTCCGTTGTGCCAGTGACGGTCCGTAGGTGGCATCATAGTGCAGCTGCTAAAGGAAGATGGGGAAGTCTGACCAAGTGTGGGGTAAAGGAATGCGTGATGGACCGTCGTAGCGATGACGGTCCCTCCTGCTGGTTCGTCATGAAGATCAGAGAAGTAGTCCCAGTACCCAAATTCCAAGAGTTAAAGTGTTATGGAATGAAGACCCTCGACGGACGGTTGTGCCTGTGATGATCTGTCATACCTGCAGTAGAGCCTAATACATAGAGCAACAAAAGAATTTGCACAAGTATGGGACGACAGAGTCCATGACGGCCCATCGTGACCACGACGATCTGTCGCGAGGTCCGTCGACCCAGCCGCGTTTTGACAGATTTCCAGCAAATAGAGTCCTTATTTAATTAGGTTTTTATTTTTTATAAATAGTTCGAAAAACCTCATTTTTGGGGTTAGACTCTTGGTTATTTGAGCTTCTTTTGTGGATTAGACTTGGTGATTATTGTTAAACTTTTGGAGAATCTTTAGTATTCAATTAATTTAGTAATGGATTGTTGGTGACTTTTGTTGATAAATCAAGTGAACTTTTGGATTTTATTCTTTCTCACTGAAGTAAGTGCATGAATTCTTATATTACATATTTGAATATTCTGATTATGACTATGGGTAACTAAACTCCATGACTGGGGTTGTGGGATTCATAGGCGAATAATGATGTAAAACCTAACTAAAATAACAATTCTAGAATAGTGTCTTGCATGTATTGACCATTCTTTCGCTTAGAAGTCTTATTAACGGATGGCCAACATTAGAACTCGTCTTAATGCTACTTGTCGGACCAAGGAGGTAGATAATAGGAAAAGAATTATCAACATAGATTTAGTGTATACTATCTATTAGGCTAGTTATTTTCATTTATTTAGAAATAGAAAACCCCCCTTTTATCATTTTTGCTTTCCAAGGAAATAATTGACTAAATTGTAGTAATAATAGATTGAAGTTAAGTCTGAACTATTTTCCTCGTGGGAACGATCCCAACCTCATTAGTTGGGTTCTTTACTTGATACGACCGCTTTAATTCTTATTTGAGAAGTAAGTTTGAGCGTACCAGTATCAAATATATATTCTTTAGAATTGTTAAGATGTTGTGGCTCTTATTCCGAACTCTATCATAGTATTTAGAGGCTTCATAGATAGTAGTAGTTGAGAGTCTTTCCCATCCCCTTGTTTATATTTTGACATTTGAGTTTCCTTATTATGACTATTTGAACATTTCCATACGTTTCTTTGTTTATCCTGAGACAATTGAGTGAAACTTTTCATTTGAAGTTCTTGTTGTTAAGTAATATCTTCCGCCGAGTAGTAAGCCAGGTCAAGAGTTTGCATACGGACCAATGATGGTTCTCAAATGCTATTCACGTCCGGTGTATAGGCTTAGGTTGTGACACAAGTCCACTCAATCCAACAACTTTTGTGCTGTAAATGGACAAAATGGTGGTACGAGTGGAGAAAACATGATGCAAGAAGAGAAGTAGGTTATATATCTGCCAAATTAAACTCTAGTAGCCCTTATATTTGTGTCTAACCATGCCATGCTAGTTGCACCACTAGCTGCAGAAGATATTTATGACTCAAACGAGTGCTTCAAATAACAATATTACTAAAAGAGATCTTCTTAATGAACTTGTAACTAAAAAAATTGGTAAGTTGAATCCTTTCTAATTCTCTTACTCATATTAGCACTGGTAAGAAAATTAAAAGTTGTTATTTTTCTCCACATAATTTACAAGATGTGAATTCTTTGCAAGGAGAATGAATTATCGGATAGTTGTTTTCCTAATGCTACTAAAAATGAAGACATTCTCCTATACTACAAACAAGTGAAAATTCCAAAAAAAAAAAAAAAAAAGGTAGACATCATAGTTAGGACGATAACGTGTCATGGGGTAAAAGTTTCCTACCATTTTGTTATCATAAGCTAGGTGAATTCTGTTCAATTTCAATGAGTCAGTTTCAGTACCAAATTGAGGAAATGAATACAGTCTGGGTGCGTTATATTTTTGATGGGTCCAATTTCTTTTTTGGACCTCTAATAAGAGGTCATGTGGCAAAAATGTTTTTACAAAATCACTATTAAAAATAATAACATAAATGAACATGATTTATATAGTGATCACACAATTATATTAGCTACTTTTAACTAATGACATAGATGAGTCTTTTCTAATAGTATTACGCCCTGACCCTACACTCTAGGCGGGACTGGAACTCGAAGACCAATTCTGTCCCTCAAGCGGACCCTTGGCCGGCTTACTTAATTCAGCGTAAGACTAAACTCAACTCAAACAATAAATAAGACATGTTTAAAGGAAAGTACTTCTTACAATATCAAGCCATGATGACACTCAAGTCTCAACAAGCAACAATAAAATCTCAACTGACATACTAGTGTCTACGAAGCCTCTAAACTGACTAAAAAAGAATGTTGCACAGACCCCACAACATCCCAAAAATAAACTACTAAAATCAAAAGAAGTGGATGTCCCCCGGAATGCAAGGAGGCTCACCTCTGACTCTGAAGCTCAATCTGGATCAATGATATGTTGCGTGCTGATCCTAGTTATCTGCGTCTACCTCATAAAATGATGCAGACCAACTGACATAAGTACATTGAATGTACAAGTACGCGAGTTGGAAAGCTAATCAAAACTTAGGCTTAAAAGGGAGTTAGACTGAATACTTACCTTGACTCTGCTCAACTCATGATGTACTAACACTTATTCGATATATGCAGTTAAAATAAATGCAATATATGAAATGTCAACCGAAAAAATGCTTAAACCTCTGAGTGTATATATATATATATATATATATATATATATATAAATATATACACACACAACTACACACAATAATGTCTGAGACGTATATGAAATAAAATATTATTGTGTATAAAATACAATAACTGATGTATATAAAAATACATTTACGTGTAGGAGATTCTCTAACCGACAACCATCACTTAAGAGCTACCGTGATGATACAGTTGTCTACCGCATGCTAGTATACCCGGCCAAAGGTATGAGACCTGAACTTTCTAATGGATCCACTAGTAATTGTGAAAAGGAGTTATCGAAGTATGACCCTTTTCTACCTATAGTGGATACATGGTTTATGGGGGATGTGAGTTATTTGAAGTCTCCCCCAAATCGGTGCTCAATACTACTCCCAAAACTATACTGGCTCTTATGTTTAAAGACATACTGATTATGTGGTTTCAGATTAGTGCTCAAAATATAGCTTTTAAAAAGCTCTCTTAGAAATCATAGTTTCCTCTTCCTTCTATTAAAACTAGCCATAGGCTTTGTGAAAGTCTAGCTTCCCTTCCTTCTCAAAAGTTTGAAACATTCTTTTATGTTAAACTCTTAGGGACTACTTAGTTCCCATATAACTCTAGAGAAGTGAACTCAACTTGATACTCTTTGCTTACTTGAAACATAACTCTTAGGGAATACTTAGTTCCCTTATTGTTTTTGAGAAATAAACTCAACTCTTTACTATTTCTTGACTTGAACTTTAAGTCTTTAAAAGAAAGTGAAAAATATTTGTGAAAGACTTTTAGAAAGCTTGGTAACTTTAATTTGACTTGTTTCTTAACCTCTAGATTTGGATCTTAACTTCCTTGACTTTGATCTTAAATTTCCTTTAATTAGATTATGGATTCAAGGATCATGATCTCATATTTATGGATGATTTCATGATGTTTAGATGTACTCTAGAGTATTGGAATCAACAAGAAATGAAGGTTACATCACTTAGGAACTAGTATGAAAAGATAGGGAAATAATGGGGTCTCTAGGAGGGTCCTGGCACTCTAAGAGGCTCGGAGAGCCATATTGTGATGGACAGAGTCTGTCCTCATGCGCTCTGAGAGGCGCGGCAAACCAAATCCTAACGGATAGACTCTGTCCCGAGGGGCTTTGGAGGCACGGTGCCCCAACATTTATCTAATGGGTTTTCTGACTTTCTTCTTCGTTTTTCACCTATAAACCTTCCCAAACTCGCACAGCTTCCACCCAAAACTGTTAGGAACCATAAATAACTCATTACCCAATAGTTTATACCCAAAAACAGTCCAAAAACATAGATTAAAACTATCAGAGATCAACAACAATTCAACCAACAAGAACTTCAAACTTTTCATCAAGAACTTCAAGATTTTCATTCAATTTAACTCTAAATTGCTATAATGAATCAATTTGGAGGTTGGGTGAAAGACCCAACACCGAATTGTTTTGACATACCTTGTTAGGGACCATCCCGACGAAATCCACAAACGAAGTCTTGGCGTTCTAGAATGTGAGATGTTACAATATTTCCACCTTGGAAACATTCGTCCTCAAATGAGAATTCTTCACTGAGCTAAGGATGGTAACATCATTTCAACACGAAACAACAAAAAAAAGTAATAACATGCTTATACATGATCTTATAAAGTGCTAAGAGGAGAATTAGTTACCTCGATTTGCATTCTCTCCAGTTTCAAATAAACGTGAATATCTTTTCTTCATATCCCCATCTGCCTCCAAGTAATTTCCTTTGTCCTCAACTTGTGAACCGATCCAAAATCTGAACCAGAAATTCTTCATAGGACAGGTTGTCCTTAATTCCAACATTCTCTGTTGGTAATATCAATGAAGGATCACTCAAACACTTCTTCAACATAGAAATATGGTATACTGGATGAACCACTTGTAACTCTTGGGGTAGGTTCAACTCATAAGCCATATTGCCGACTCTCTTGGAGATTCTATAAGGTCCAATATACCGGGGACTAAGTTTAACCTTCTTACCAAACCTCAAAACTACTTTCAAAGGTGAAACCTCAAGATACACCCAATCATCTACCTAAAACTCTAATGGCCTTCTTCTAACATCTGTGTAGGACTTTTGGCGACCTTGTGCTGTCTCAAACCTTTCTTGAATCACTTTCACCTTCTCCATAGCTTGGTGAACTAAATATGGTGCTATGAACCCTGCTTGAGCCAACTTCGAACCACCTAATAGGAGATCTTCATCTTCTCCCATAAAGAGCTTCATATGGGGCCATTTGGATGCTCAAATGATAACTATTGTTGTAAGAGTACTCAATGAGAGGTAGGTGATCATCCCAATTTCCCTTGAAGTCTATCACGTAAGCTCTCAAAAGATTTTCCAAGGTCTGTATATATTTTATGCTTTGCTTGTCCATCTGTCTGAGGATGAAAAACAATGCTCAATTTCACCTTGGAATTCAAACCTTTACGGAAAGATTACCAGAATTGTGCGGTAAATTGTGCACCTCTATCTGAAATAATGGAGATCGTAACTCCATGAATTCGTAGAACTTCCTAAAGGTACAAATTAGCATAATGCTTGACCGAATAGGTAGTCTTTACTGGCAAGAAATGGACTGACTTTATCATACTGTCGACAATCACCCAAATATAATCATGTTATCTTCGCGATCTTGGCAAGCCTGTGATGAAATCCATTTTAATAATCTCCCACTTCCATTTTGGAAGTTATATATTCAGAGCTAAACCTCCAGGCCTTTGGTATTCCACTTCACTTTCTTACAATTTGAACACTTGGCAACAAACTCAGCAAATTCTTTCTTCATATCTTTCCACCAATATACCTCTCCCAAATCATGGTACATTTTGGTGGCACCTGGATGAATGGTCGTATCAAGTAAAGAACCCAACAAATGACGTTACGATCATTCCCACGAGGAAAATAGTTCAGACTTAAATTCAATCTATTGTCACTACTATTTAGTCAATTATTTCCTTGGAAAACATAGACAATAAAAAAGGGTTTTTTTATTTCTAAATGAATGAAAATAACTAGCTAAATTAAATGAGACAACTAACAGATTCAAATGTTGTAGTTTAATCAATTAATAAAAGTAACTAGGGTTTACGTGTTCCCCACAAGTACGTACTTAATAATTCTAACCATGACAATTCTTTCCTAGAATCTTGCATGCAAAGTGATAAGTTATGTATTTCTAAATAATTGGTCCGGCATCTAGAAAATTTCACTCCGCACCTTGGTCCGGCTACGTGTGTTGCTATACTAACCCTTACCTTTACCTCATATTAAGCATCGTATTCGATATTTGACTAAGTAATTACCTCGTACCAATCAATACTAGCCTATTAGATAGTATACACTAAATCTATGTTGAGAATTCTTTTCCTATTATCTACCTCCTTGGTCCAACAAGTAGCATTAAGGCGAGTTCTAACGTTGGCCATCCGTTAAAAAGACTTCTAAGCGAAAAAATTATCAATGCATGCAAGACACTATTCTAGAATTCTTATTTTAATTAGGTTTTACCTCATTATTCGCCTATGGTTCCCACAACCCTAGTTATGGAGTTTAGTTACCCATAGTCATAATCACAATATTCATATAAATGATATAAGAATTCATGCACTTACTTCAATGAGAAAGAATAAAATTCAGAAATTTACTCGATTAATCGACAAAGTCACCAGCAATCAACACCAGATAAAGTGTAACAATCCAAAGTGTAAGAATCCAAATAATCTCCTCACAAAGAATATAGCATAAAAGTGTCTAATAACCAAGAGTCTAACCCAAAAAAAAGGTTTTTCGAACTATTAATAAAAAAACAAAAACCTAATCAAAGAAGGACTCTATTTGCTGAAAATCTGTCAAAGCACGGCTGGGTCGACTGACCTCGCGATGGGTTTTCGTGGTCACGACGGGCCGTCATGGACTCCGTCGTCCCATAATTTTCAAATTCTTCTGCTTTTCTCTTCATTACCCTCGACAGCAGGCATGACGGATCGTCACAAGCACAACGGTCCGTCGAGGATCTTCGTTCCGTAACACTTAAACTCTTGGAATTTGGGTACTGGATTACTTCTCTGATCTTCATGATGAAACAGCAGGACATACCATCATGGCTACGACGGTCCGTCACGAACTTCGTAGCCCCACACTTGGTAAGACTTCCCTATCTTCCTTCAGCAGCTTCACTACGATGCCACCTACGGACCGTCACAGGCACGACGGACCGTCACAAGCTCCGTAGGTTGTACTTTTCTGCATTTCTTGCTCAAAAACTTTCGCGTTCATCTTTAGACATATTTCCTACAAATAAAGAGAAACTTACACAAAAATTAATTTAAAAAGACTTTTGGACACACAATAAACTTAAGGAAAAAGCAGTAACAATACCGTGAAACCACGGTATATCAACACCCTCAACTTAAACTCGTTGATTGTCCTCAAGCGACGCACTATGACTCACTACAAAATCTTTGTACAATAGTATCCATGTTTTATCTTTCACAATCATTTCACTATCAATCCCGATCAGTTTTATCAGGTTTATGCATGTTATCACTATCAGGCTTGAATTATGTGGAACCAGACTATGACACAGACTCACCACACACTGACACCTATCCTCTTCAATTTCTCACCGAGGTGCTAGTATTTTCGGTATTGCAACTAGTGTCCTCACATATAAATAATATCCACATTTTCACACAATGATTTTAGTTTGAGTATAAGGATTACTCTCCAACACTCACTCTCAGAACATATTCACAACTCATTCATACATATTTCCATAAGTTTGCCCTTATTTTCACTTCTTTAAGTTTGCTATACAACTTTTAGGATCACAATAGGACTTTCTTAGCTTGTAACATAGGCTCAGGTAGGTATACTTTAGTGACTTCTTGCCCTTCTTGACATATCGGCTAAACATACCACTTTTTATCATTTTATTTCGCCCAGTTTCTCATATTTTTTGACCTTGCTATTTTCCCTTCTTTCTTCATTTGTGTAAGTGACTCTCTTCTTTTCTTGATTGTATTTATTGTATTTTTTTTTATTTCACTTTTCTTTCAACTTATTCATGAGTCACTTTACTTTTGTTCTTTCTCTCTCTTTGTTCTTTCAACCCCACTTTCCGGCGCATTCCACATAATAACCACCTTCAACTCATGGCTTTGCCTTGAGTCAAAGTACACAATACCTAAAGTTGGGTCAGGGCCATAAAAAGGTTGTTTACTGCATTAGCCGCCCTCAACTTATGCTATTGGCATAAGCTGAGTTGCAGATGCCAAGGAGGGACCAGGGCCAACACATTATTCCCAAAAAAGATCAGTTGAGGTGAAAAAGAAAGGCCTAGTTTAAGCTCAAATCATTTGGATCAAAGAAGGACTAATTTCATTTGTTTTTTTTATTTAGGCTAAAAATCGCCTATATTGAACAAGGGCCTATGATCATTTCCTAATTGTCTATTGGAGCTTACTTTTAGCAGGATTAACTAGGCAAGTACTAACTTAGTACCAATAGTGGACTATTCAAATCTTCCTCACATTCACTTGACATCTCATTACTTTACCAAATAATCAGACACCTAGTTCAAATTTTAGACTTAGGGTCATGCAGTGGTGTATCCTTATGTCATGCTTAGAGCCACAATTTATCAATTACTATGCCTACTCATTCATCATTTTCATTTCATGAGGATATCATTTTATCCATCATGCTTCAGAGTTAAACTATGTACACAAGATATATACATGCCGGTTCAACAATAAAAATAATCAGTCTCTTGGGGAAAAAGAAAAAAGGCAAGAAAACCCAAAAAGAGGATAGTGAATTGGGATACTCAGACTTCACCCTAGAACTCACTTTGTATTAACCCTACCCCCAACAAAAAGACATGCAATTGTCGCCAATGCATGAAATACGAGAGTGGTAGGTGAAGCAAACCTGGGGCGCAAAGCACCGACGATCAGCAAGCTAGTGGGTCTGATTCCCCGGAACCCACTACCTCTGTAATCTGGACACCCTCAGTAGTGTCCTCATCAGCAACAACACTATCAGCAGTGCCTCCTGCTATCTCCATATTTCTTGAGCTAGATGCCCCAGCAGCTAACTCTACAGCCCTCATTCGACGTGCCTCCTCATCAGCAAGCGAGGCTCTCATCGCAGCCTCTATCTCACGGCCCTCCTTCTTATATGCTCTAGCCTCATCCTCCTAACGACCCCTACACCTCTTGGCATGCTCTCGAGGGGGAGGTGGTGGAATCTCAAAAGTGGCGAATAAGGCCGCCATCACTGTGTCCTCAGCAGGCTCTGCAGAGGGGCCCTCAGACTCAGGAACCCTAGCCTCTAGGATCATATCGATGTCTGCGCGAAGAATCTCCACTGCAGCCTGAAGGGTCGACACATCCACCTGAGGAGCTGGCCGGGCTAGCACCCGCAACTCAAAAGCGTCCAAGCGCTGATGAACCTCAGCGATCTTCCGCTCTGCGTGCTACACCAATCTCCGCTCCAAGCGCTCTTCTGCCTCAGCAATAGACCTCTGCATCCAAGGCTGGCTGTGATGCATAAGTTTAGCCATCTGTGCCTCTAGTTTTTGGACCCTAGCAAGTGGGACCATAGCGGGGAAAGGGGCTGAGCGAGAAGAGCTCGGGGTAGTGCTACTACCCCGGATAGACTCGACCGGGGTAGTGTTGGTGGAAGCAGCCTGCGTAGCCGTGCGAGCCTGTGCTACTGTATCAGCCTGATTGTCACCAAGTGGAGGCAACTCTGGACGGGGCCCTCTGCGTGGAGCCAACACATTGGCCTCATCCCTGATGAGGCCGATATCAACAATGCCCAGCGGGGTCTTGATCAAATCAATGTGACAGATAGGCACACCTGCGGACATTCATAAAGAAAATATTATTCACGGGAAAGGGTAAGTAGTTGTGACCTTAAAAGACCTCTCGTGCATGACCGCCAGTAGAAGCCAAGCAATGTCCACCTCAAACCCGGCTATCATCGCTGCCATCAGTACTGCACAATCCCATGTGACTTTATTATAAGCGGCTGTGGGGGAAAGGCAGTGGCAGACAAGCAACCATAAGAACTTTGGCGTGAAGGTCAGGTTAGCCATCTTTATGGCTCCCTTCGGCTCGGTTACCCAATCAGCACCCTTTCGATAAACAGACAAGTGCAAGGCCATCCACCTCTTGGTGGTCTCTCTCAGCGATGGCTCACGCAAGAATTGGCCATCTTTGACAATTTGCCACCAGTAGTCAAACTTGGCGGTGAGAGGGGTTCGGTTTGCATCAACATCCTCGCCGTATATATACCAGCGGAAGGCAGGCAGGGAGATATCAACCTCAATGCCACGTACTCAGACATGCTCCAGTGGGGCCTGTTTGGCGGGGGCAGCCCGCCTATCAATATGTGATCTGAGAGTAGCCATGTAGGAGGCGTAGAACTCTCAGACCAACACTTAACTATGACGGCCAAACTAACGAGCTGTCCACTCCAGTCGGTGTCTGGTGAAGAGATTGTGGATCTTTGGAATAGTCGGGAGACTTCCCGTAAGAACCCTCCTCTCCAATGTAAGGGTCCGTGTCATGACTCCTTTATCATTCAGAAATTTTGCGTCTGATACTGCCCGTCGACACACGACCGGTTAGGCTGGTCGGCAACCGGGGTGAGAGCACGAGTCAGTGAGCTAGGTGTGGATTCATAACTTTCCGCCTCATCAGACGAGGCATACTGTGCAGCTGTGGTGGGTGTAGGGACCTCAGTATATCCTAAGTCTTCCTCCGACCACGAAACTCCTAAGGAGCCAGACGCTCCTTCTTCATGAGTAGGTGCCCAGAAGGTGTGCCAGTCAGTGTGCGCTCCTCATCAGACTGGGAGGCAGTGACTACGACGGATGCCATATTTTTGGGTGTGGCTCTGGTAGCACCTGAAGCTAGAGATGGGGTGGAAGTGCCTGGGGGCACGTACTTCGCTCAACATCAGAGCCAATGACCAGGCGGGCAGACGGGGCGACAAACTTTGATCGCCCACATGCGTAGACTCGATCTTCTTTTGGTGCCATTAGAGATAGTACTTGTAAGGAATAAATATTAGTACTAGTAGGAGGAAACAAGACAAGCAAAACGACACAAAATAAATAAAAGAGTTAAGATGTAATGACATTTCTATAGTAACAGTGAAACACGACGGACCAGGTAATGGCTCGTCGTGAGTACGATGGACCGTTATGGGGTCTGTCATGTCTTATTTGAATTATATTTATATGGAAACCCCTGAAGGAAAGTCTCTATCAGTTATGACGAATAAGCAGGATGGATCGTTGTGATGATGACGGTCCATCGTCGATGTCCGTGTTGGGACACTTAGAAAAAGTATGGGGACACTTAAAAGAGGGGTCTCTGACCGTCATGACGGTTTGTGCAGGACGGACCGTCGAGGGTATGACGGTCCGTCGTAGGTGTCCATCAGAGGACACTTGGAAAAAGTTGGAGACCAATAGGAACAGGGTCTCTGACAACTACAACGTTTGTGAAGGACGGACCATCGAGGGTATGATGGTCTGTCGTATATATCCGTAAGTGGACACTTAAAAAAAGTGAGAAACCCTTAGAAATAGGGTCTCTGACAAACAGAACGGTTGTGCAGGACGGACCGTCATGGGAACGCCGATCCGTCGCATGTGTTCGTTGGAGGACACTTAGAAAAAGTGAGAGACCCTTAGGAATAGGGTTTCTGACAACCAAAATGGTTGTGCAGGAGGGACCGTTGTGGGAATGACAAATTTGTCGCATGTGTCCGTTGGTGGAAACTTGGAGAAAATTGGACAGTGGGGTGTTAGGGATGTTGGGACGGACCCTATGTAGTCCGTTGTGGGTACGACGGTCCGTCATCGGGGTCTCGTTCTGTCATTCAGTGACATAACTGGGGATTCCACAATCATCCCCTATAACCCAAATGGAATTTTTAGTGTTTTAACCTACATGTGTCTTAATCCAAATACCTAGTAAACTAGTAATGCTAAAACACCTATTTCTAGAGTTTTAACAAGGCAATTTTGAGGATTCTCAACTTAGGTCAGACAGAATATGTATTAAAGAATGAACCCATCAATAAGAAATAGGCTAATACTAATTGATAAGCAAAAATGCAATGTAAATGGGTAGAAATCGAAGATACATACCTGAGAATTTGAGAAAAACAAGCGAGGAAGGTACTTGGTGATCAAGAAGAGAACCACAACAGCAAAGTCCGACTAGTAAAGAGTTGATTCTAGGAATTGCGGAATTTGGGGAAATGATCGGTTGAAAGAGAGGTAGGAAGTGGGAAGTTTAAGAGGGAGGGAAATGGGAGGAAGAGGGAAGGAAATGGGTAAAATGAAGTGGTGGGGTTTTTAAATGTTAGGATTTTTTAAAAAACCCAGCCGGGTCGGGTCGGGTACGCTTCATTAATGACGCGATGAGTCCCTGACGATGGCCCATCGCAATTGTGATGGTCCGTCATTGGTTTTGTCGCACCTGCCCTAGTTTTGAAAATAACTGAAAGACGTACCTGGCACGACAGAGTCATGCGACGGTCCGTCGCGTTTGTGACCAACCATCGATGGGTCCGTCAGTGACTATTGCAGAGTCATTTTCTGCAGAATTTCCTGGTGATATGCTTGCAAATTAAAACCCCATTAATAAAAAAATGTTACCATTACTAGAAAGAAAAACTATAAGTATTGGGTTGCCTACCAACAAGCGCCTGATTTAACGACGCGGCACGACTGAGGACACTTGATTACTCAGACTTCATCAAGATGGTATGCCTCGATCACTTCATTTGCCGATTCATCATGCCCAAAATAGATTTTTATACGTTGTCCATTCACCTTGAACCGCACACCCTCCTTAGTTTCCAACTCAAGTACTCCGTGAGAGAATAGTTGGGTAACCATGTAAGGACCAGTCCATTTGGACTTGAGCTTGCCTGTAAACAAGCGCAACCTAGAATTGAATAAAAGCACCAAATCCCCAACCATAAACTCTCGTTTTTCAATTTTTAGGTCATGGTACTTCTTCATCTTTTCTTTGTAGAGGGCTGAGCTTTCATAAGCTTTCAGGCAAAACTCATCGAGTTCATTCAACCCAGTTAACCATTGTTCTGCAGCTTCGTTCCAATGCATTTTCAACTTCTTCGTAGCCCACATGGCTTTATGCTCTAATTAAACCGGAAGATGACAAGCTTTCCATATATAAGTTGGTATGGGGACATACCTATGGGAGTCTTATACGCTGTCCGATAGGCCCAAAGAGCATCATCAAGCCTCCTTGACCAATCCGTTCTACTAGCGTTCACTATTTTTGACAATATCTGTTTGATCTCCCTATTTGACACTTCAACTTGCCCACAAGTTTGAGGGTGGTAAGGATCGGCCACATTATGGCGAACCCCATATTTCTCAAATAATCCCTTGAACAATCTGTTGCAAAAGAGGGAGCCCCCATCACTAATAATTGCCCTTGGGGTGCCAAAACGAGAGAATATATTCTTTTTTAAGAACGCAGTGACACTCTTCCCTTCATTGTTTGCGAGGGCGATAGCTTCCACCCATTTAGATAAATAATCAACCGCTACTAAAATATACTTTATTCCATGAGAACTCACAAAAGGACCCATTAAGTCAATATCCCAAATATCAAATAACTCAATCACAAGAATGATGTTTAGGGAGCTCTTGCTTTCTTGAAATGCCGCCATCTATTTGGCATCTATCACATGCTTTAGAAAACTCATGAGCATATTGATGAAGAGTTGGCCAATAGTAACCACACTGTAATATCTTATGAGCAGTTCGGATACCACTATCATGACCACTAACGGGTGAGGAATGGCATGCCTCAAAAACACTCAACATCTCACATTCTGGCACACAACGCCGAATAAGCCTGTCGGTATAACTACTATATAAATATTGTTCATCCCAAAAGAACTTATTCACATCGTACATGAACTTTTTTATTTGATGAAAGAACAAGTCCGATGGAATAATATCACTAGCCAGATAGTTCGCGAAATCTGCGAACCATGGAATCAAGTCTTGTGAGGCAGCCAATACATGCTCATCGGGGAAAGTATCATCAATATCAGTATTATCCCCCAACTCTCTCGTAGGTTCATCTTCTAGTCGGGACAAGTGATCGGCAACTTGATTTTCGGTCCTTTTTCTATCCCTCATTTCAAAGTCAAATTCTTATAGCAGTAATACCCAACGAATCAACCTCGGTTTTGCATCTTTCTTTGCCCTCAAATATCTCAATGATGAATGGTCAGTATGCACTATAACTCTAGTACCTAGCAAATAGGTGCAAAATTTTTCAAAAGCACAGACTACTGCAAGGAATTCTTGCTCAGTCATTGTGTAGTTCTTCTGAGCTTCATTTAGGGCTTTACTAGCATAGTAAATGGGGCGAAGGATTTTGTTCTTTATTTGTCCCAATACTATACCAATAGCAACCCCAGTAGCATCGCATATCACCTCAAATGGACTGTTCCAATCCAGAGAAATAATGATAGGTGCAGGCACCAATTTTTCTTTTAGCTCGCCGAGTTCTTTAAGACAGGATTCATCAAAATAAAATTTACAATCTTTCTCCAGCAGTTTACACAACGGATGTGCAATTTTTTAAAAATCTTTGATGAATCTCTGATAAAAACCTGCATGAACAACAAAGCTTCTCACACCTTTTACAGAGATAGGTGGGGGAAGTCTCTCTATTACCTCGACTTTAGCTCGATCAACCTCTATGCCGTTTTCTGAAATGCGATGACCCAAAACAATACCTTCTTTCACCATGAAGTGGATTTTTTCCCAATTTAGTACTAAATTGCAGTCTTTACATCTATTAAGGACCTCAGATAAATTGTTTAAACACCGCTCGAATGAATCACCAACCACAGAAAAGTCATCCATAAAAACTTCAATAGTATCTTTCACCATGTCGGAGAAGATCGACACCCTACATCTCTGAAATGTGGCGAGTGCATTGCACAACCCAAACGGCATTCTCTTGAACGCAAAGGTCCTATATGGACAAGTAAAAGTTGTTTTCTCTTCATCTTCAGGTGCAATAGAAATCTGATTAGAACCCCAATATCCATCAAGAAAATAGTACCACCCTTTTCCGGCAAGTCTATCCAACATTTGATCCATGAAGGGCATAGGAAAATGGTCTTTTTCAGTCCATGCATTTAATTTGCGGTAATCCATACACACCCTCCATTCAGTAACCGATCTCACTGGAACAAGTTCATTTTTCTCATTAGGGACCACAGTCATTCCCCATTTCTTAGGTACACACTGAACAGGGCATACCCAACTACTATCGGCGATCGGATAGATTACTCCAGCATCCAACCACTTAATGATTTCCTTCTTCACGACCTCTTGCATAGGTGGATTTAAGCGTCTCTGGTGCTCAATACTTTGCTTATTATCGGGCATGAGTTGGATTTTATGAGAACAAATACCAGGAGGATCCCAATAATGTCCGCAATAGTCCACCCAATAGCACTTTTGAACCTTTTTAGCACTTTCACGAAACTCTCAACTTGTTATTCATTCAAGTCTGATGCAATGATTACCGGCAAAGTGTCACCATTTCCTAAGAATTTATACCTGAGATGAGGTGGGAGAGCTTTTAGTTCTAACTTTGGAGCCTCCTCTATAGATGGTTTCGCGGGCGGAGACTCGCAATTCTTCATATCTAACTCATATTTCTTCGGATTAAACCGAACATTACCTCGATCAAGAGCCTCGACTAATGACTCATACTCTTCAATGCAATCGTTATAAAAATTCATTATCACTGCCGCTAATGCTTCTACACCTTGACGTTCTTCTATTTTGTGTCTCAGATGTCTCACCAACATTGTAGCAGATACTGATTGGAGCTCACCACTCTGCCTCATGGACCTACAAATGTTAAAGGTCACTTTCTCATTGTTTAACCGAAATTTCATCTGCCCCTTTTCCATATCTACTTAGGCTCTTCCCGTTGCAATGAATGGCCTCCCAAAAATAATGGGCACTTCAAAATCGACTTCACAATCAAAAATAACAAAATCTTCTAGAAATATGAATGACTCCACTTTTACTAGCACATCGTGGAGTATCCCTATAGGCCTTTTTACTGTTCGATCGGCTATCAGTAGCCGCATCGCAGTGGGCGTTGGAACACCCTAACCCAACTTCTTGTTAATCAAGAGGGGCATGAGATTTATGCTTGCTCCCAGATCACATAATGCTTTCGCAAAATGTAATAGCCCAATTGTACAAGGAATAGTGAACGCACCCGGATCTTCTTTCTTTTGTACCAGAGATCTTGTAGCAATAGCACTACAATGGTGCATTATATCATCATCCTCAAAAGTGACTGATCTTTTCTTTGTAACCAGATCTTTCATAAACTTGGCATAACCGGGCATTTGTTCGAAAGCTTCTACCAAAAGGACATTGATAGAAAGTTGCTTCAACATTGTTATAAAACGCCAATATTTATCATCCTCGGTCTTTTTCACTAATCTTTGAGGAAATGTGGGGTGGCCTAGGCATGGGAGTTACCTTTTTAGGCACTTCAACATCTTTTCCAGTGTTATCTTCTACTTCACCATTAACCTCTACCACTTTATCAGTATCTTTTGTCACCTTTTTCTCATTAGACGGCATAGGTGGGTCAATGGTTTTCTTACCACCACGAGTAGTGATTGCCATACAATGTCCATCATTTTTTAGATTTTGGATAGTTTTGCTAGGAAGAGTGCCCGGTTGCCTCGTGTTCACAATCGCAGATAATTGGGCCAATTGTAACTCAAGCTGCTTAACCGATATTGCATGTGTATCGACTTTTTGCCCAATACCCGCTAAATCATTCCTCAACTCTTTAGTGTGCTCATAACTCACATCGAACCTCCTTATAATTTTATGCAACATATCCTCAACTCGCGCCATACTACCTCCACCATCCGTAGGAGTAACTTCATGATTTTGAGGAGGAACATAGGGCCCATTTCTATTACCATAGTTACCCCTGTTGAAGTTGTTGTCGCGGTTGTAATTTCCTTCTCGAACATAATGACCCTCATAGTTATAGTTACCATAGATCCGACCTTGGTTCCCTTGACCTTTGCACCAATTCTCCTGATTAGAGCCTTCGGCACTCAGTCGGAACCCCCTCTCCCCATGTCTGCTCATTTATCGCATAAAAATCCTCATCATAATAGCATTCATCATTTGGTGGTGGTGTCTTAGACAAGTAGTTGACTGCATTTATCTTTTCTGCTCCGCAGTGACATGTTCTAATACCAACCCAAGCTCAGTTCTCATCTGATCCATCTCTTCACGAATCTCATTTGTGGCTAGGTTGTGAGTGGATTGCACTGCGAAGGTATTTCTTCAAGTATCTGACTTCCTATTACTCAAAGCTTTATTGTTCCGGGAGATTTTCTCTAACTTTTCAGCAATCTTAGCATAAGGACACTCCCCATAAGAACCACCTGCTATCGTATCCAACACCGCTTTATTATTATCATTCTGTCCCCGATAGAAGTATTCCTTAAGTGACTCATCATATATACGGTGATTGGGGACGCTTCTAAAAAACGAGGTGAATCTATCCCAAGAACTACTAACTGACTCTCCTGGTAGTGCCACAAAGTTGTTCACTTTGTCTTTGTGGTTTAGTTTCTTGGAGACCGGGTAGTAGCGTGCTAAGAAAATGTCCCTTAGTTGGTACAAGTGAAAATTGAGTTGTAAGGGAGCTCAGTGAACCTAATAGCAGTCTCTCCCGTTAGTGAGAGAGGAAACACTCTCAGCCCAATTACATCGAAGTCCAAGTCAGGCCTCCCTACACAGCTTTTACACACTGCCCTTACCTTATCTATATGGGGATGTGGATCCTCAAAAGGTAGCCCTGAAAACAAACCTCTGGCAGTGAGCATTTGCATCAGGCTACTAGTTACCACAAAGGTGTGTCCTGGTAGTAAAGGGGGCAAGACAAGTGGCCCATCAAAGTCTTCTATATTGTCATAGCCTCTGTAGTATTCTTGGGGCCGTGGAGCGGGATTTTGTCCCCTCTGTTAGTTTTCACCCGAAACATCCGGTAACAACTGGCCATGAACATCAACCGTAGCTGGGATGTTTTGGTTTTGATCATCATCATTAATATCCAAGTTTCGATTTATGTTGCATAGTGTACGGTCCAATTCGTGATCGTAGGGAAATAAGGGTTCTCTTCCTCTCTGTGTATTAGGCATACAAGGAAGATAGTTCTGCAAGAATAAGAAAAACAAGAAACAAAGTAAAATTAAGAAAATATCGACTAAACGATAGTAATAAGTGTAAGTTAATCTAAAAGCTACTTTCCCCGGTAGCGGCACCAAAATTTGATAGGCTAAAACTTAATTCTCAAATAAGAAGTAAAGCGCTCGTGAACCCAACTAATGACGTTACGATCGTTCCCACGAGGAAAATAGTTCAGACTTAACTTCAATCTATTATTACTACTATTTAGTCAATATTTCCTTGGAAAAGATAGACAATAAAAAGGTGGGGGGGGGGGGTTTATTTCTAAATGAATGAAAATAAATAGCTAAATTTAAGGAGACAACTAACAGATTCAAATGTTGGAATTTAATGAATTAATAAAAGTAACTAGGGTTTACGTGTTCCCCACAGGTTCCTAACTTGATAATTCTAACTATAACAATTCTTTCCTAGTATCTTGCATGCGAAGTGATAAGTTATGTATTTCTAAATCCTTGGTCCGGCATCTAAAAAATTTCACTCCGCACCTTGGTCCGGCTACGTGTGTTGCTATACTAACCCTTACCTTTACCTCATATTAAGAATCGTATTTCGATATTTGACTAAGTTATTACCTCGTACCAATTATTTCTAGCCTATTAGATAGTATACACTAAATCTATGTTGATAATTCTTTTCCTATTATCTACCTCTTTTGTCTGGCAAGTAGCATTAAGGCGAGTTCTAACGTTGTCCATCCGTTAAAAAGAATTCTAAGCGAAAGAATTATCAATGCATGCAAGACAGTGTTCTAGAATTGTTATTTTAGTTAGGTTTTACCTCATTATTCACCTATGGTTACCACAACCCTAGTTATGTAGTTTATTTACCCATAGTCATAATCACAATATTCATATATATGATATAAGAATTCATGCACTTACTTCAATGAGAAAGAATAAAATCCAGAAATTTACTTGATTAATCGACAAAATCACCAACGATCAACTCCAGAGAAAAGTGTAACAATCCAAAGTGTAATAATCAAAATAATCTCCTCACATAGAATATAACATAAAAGTGTCTAATAACCAAGAGTTTAACCCCAAAAATGAGGTTTTTTGAACTATTTATAAAAAAAATAAAAACCTAATTAAAGAAGGACTCTATTTGCTGAAAATCTATCAAAACGCGGCTGAATCGACGGACCTCGCGACGGGTCATCGTGATCATGATAGGCCATCATGGGCTCCGTTGTCCCATACTTTGCAAATTCTCCGCTGCTCTTTTCATTACCCTCGACGGCAGGTATGACGGATCGTCACAGGCACAACGTTCCATCGAGGGTCTCAGTTCCATAACACTTAAACTATTGGAATTTGGGTACTGGGACTACTTCACTGATCTTAATGACGAACCAGCAGGACAGACCATCATGGCTACGATGGCCCATCACGCACTTTGTATCCCCACACTTGGTCAGACTTCCCAATCTTCCTTCACCAGCTTCACTACGATGCCACCTACGGACCGTCACAGGCACGACGGACTGTCACAAGCTCCATAGGTGGTACTTTTCTGCATTTCTTGAGCAAAAACTTCCGCATTCATCTTTAGAAAGATTTCCTGCAAATAAAGAGAAACTTACATAAAAATTAATACAAAAAGGCTTTTGGACACACACTAAACTTAAGGAAAAAGCATTAACAATATCGTGAAACAACGGTATATCAGTCACAATACACCTATACTTGATTAACCTCTGGTAAGGTCAAAACCGGAGCGTTATTCAATCTATTTTTCAACTCCTGAAAGCTTTTCTCACAAGTTTCGGACCATTGAAACTTGACTGTCTTTTGAGTTAACTCGGTCAAAGGAGAGGAGATAGATGAGAATACTTCAACAAATCTCCTATAATACCCAGTAAGACCCAAGAAACTCCTTATATATATAGGAGATGTGATTCTAGAACAACTCAGAACTACCTCATCTTCTGAGTGTCAACTTTAATACCTTCACTAGAAACAATGTGGCCTAAGAATGTCATAGATTTAAGCTAGAACTCACACTTGGAGAACTTGGCATACATTTATTTGTCTCTCAATGTTTGAAGAACAATCCTTAGGTGACTAGCATGATCCTCTTCATTCCTGGAATAAATAAGTATGTCATCAATGAAGACGATGACAAATAGCTCTATATAAGGTTTGAAAACTTTGTTCATAAGATCAATGAACGCTACATGTGCATTTGATAAACCAAAAAGCATAACTAAAAATTCATAATGCCCATACATTTTTCTAAAAGTTGTCTTAGGAATATCTCATTCCCTTACTCTTAACTGATGATAGCCTAATCTAAGGTTGATCTTTGAAAAACAAGAAGCACCATGAAATTGATCAAAATGTCATCTTTCCTTGGAACACGATATTTATTCTTGATGGTCACCTTATTCAGCTGACGGTAATCTATACACATCCTAAGGGACCCATCCTTTTTCCTAACAAACATGATCGGAATGCCCCAAAGTGAGACATTTGGTTAAATAAAGCCTTTATTTAAAAGGTCTTTCAATTGCTCTTTTAGCTCTTTCAACTCTGCTCGTGACATTCTGTATGGAGGAATAGATATAGGACGAGTATCTGGGATGACTTATATGCTGAAGTCTACCTCTCTTTTGGGAGGGACCACGGGTTGATCATCGGGAAAGAAATCAGGAAACTCACTGACTATAGGAACTAGTTGAAGAAAAGAAACCTCAACACTTGAGTCATGAACTCTGACTAAGTGATGAATACACCCGTTAAAAACTAACTTCCTCTCCTTAAGGTACGAAATGAATCGACCTTTAGGCACTGCTGAACTACTAGCTCACTCTATGACTGGCTCATTAGGAATCTGAAACTTGACAACTTGAGTTCTGCAATCTATTGATGCATAACAGGCGTGGAGTCAATCCATACCTAGAATGACATCAAAATCTACCATGTATAACTCTATTAAATTAGTCATGGTACTCTTGTTACTGATGAAAATAGTACAATCACGATAGAATCTTTCTGCTAGAATGGATTCACCAGTAGGTGTGGATACACCGAATGGTTCGCTAAGTTGCTCAGGAGAAATCTTAAAATTCATAGCAACATAAGGAGTTACAAAAGATAAACTAGCTTTTGAGTCTAATAATGCATAAGCAGTAAAGTCAAAGACTCGATCATACTAGTGACAACGTCTGGGGAATTCTCTTGTTCATGAAGATTAATAATAGCATACAAGCGGTTTGTTCCTGCGCTTGTACCAGAAGCAACTCCCCTAGGTGCAGCCTAGTTTTGTGGAGCAACAGATGAAGATTGAGCTCTATTGCCCGGATTTCCACCACCTTGATTGTCCTTGGGGAACTCTCTTATGAAGTGAACCTCTTGACCATACTTGAAATAACCCGTGAAGCCTTCGCGGCAGATGCCAGAGTGATTCCTACCACACTTGGCGCAAACAAGAGGCTTAGTACCTCCTTGTGCCACACTACCTTGTGATTGAGCCGATCTAATCTTGAAGTGGTGCGAATTCTGGCCGCTATACTCACTTTGGTTTCTGGGTGCAGGTGCACTAGCAGATGATGGTGCATGCCCCTTTAGTTTCTATAATTGTGGTCGGCTTGAACCACCTTTCAGTTTGCAGACTCATTTTCAGTCATGGCCTTCTTGTTTTGGTACTTTTCTTTATCCTTCACCTTTTCTTCTTCAACTTTTTGAACATATACCATCAACCTAGATATGTCTATGTCACCAATAAACATGGAAGCCCTACCTTCCTTACTATAAGCGCGACCCAACCCTACAACAAACAAACTCATCATGCTCCTCATGTCTTTCACCATTTCCGGAACATAGCGAGATAGTTGGATGAACTTAATCCCATACTCATGTACACTCATGGAGTCCTGTTTCAGAGTAACGAAATTCCTCACTTTGGCTTCCTTCAGTTCGCGAAGAAAGAACCTCCCCAAGAAGGCTTCTTCGAAGAAAGTCGTACCATACTTCCATTGATCAAACCAGGTTTTAGCCACACCCTTTAGTTGATAGACAACCAATTCAACCCTATAAAAATCCACCTCATGCATTACCTCAATCACTTTCTTTAGTTCCTCCACAAAGTTCTCTGGATCCTCAGTAGGGCTTGATCCAGTGAAAGAATGAGAGTTCATTCTCAGAAACTCGTTAACTCTCGAGGCATCCTCCTTCTAGTGGAGCTCGTGTCTATTGCAAAACCTGGTTGGTCACAACCTTACTTAGCATCTGATAGCTTCAAGAAATTCAGCATTGGTAACCTCTCCTTGGGGTTGAACCTTTGGTGCATTTGGAACCTCTTGTTCCTCAATATTTCTTCGTGGTCTACCTATGAATGATCTTCTTGGAGGCATGATGATCTTACAAAATATGTGTAAGCATGAATTAGAGAGAGAGACTTTAGAGATAAAATCTTCGAACGAAAGTAACATGAAATAATGGACACATTCCTAAATGTTGTATCCTGCTAATCATAGATGTGGCGCTACTTCATAGACTCCCTAGAACTCTTAACTCTGGGCTCTGATATCAAGTTTGTCACACCCCGAGCCTACACGCTGGGCAAGACAGTCACTCAAAGACCATTTATATCCCTAAAGCGGGCACTTAGCTTGGCTTACATAAATCTTCGGAAGACTAAACTCAACTTAAACAAGAAATAATACATGTTTAAAGGAAAATACTTCTTATAATATATGTCCATGATGGCACTCAAGTCTCAACGAATAACAATAAACTCTCAGATGAAATATAGTGTCTACGAAGCCTTTAAACTGACTGAAGAGGGATGGTTGGACAGACCCCACAACATACTAAAACTAAACTACTAAAAGCAAAATAAATAGATGCCCTCCAGAATGCAAGGAGGCTCACCACTGACTCTAGAACAAAATCTGGATGAACGAAACATCGTTTGTTGATCCTGGTTACATGTGTCGGCATCATAAAATGATGCAGGCCAACTGGCATTAGTACATTGAATGTACAATATGCCAGTTGGAAAGCTAAACAAAACTTAGGCTTGAAAGGGAGTAAGAATGAATACTTACCTTGGCTCTGCTCAACTAATGATATACTAACTCTTATTTGATATACGCAGTTAAAATAAATACAATATAAATAAATGTTGACTTACAACATGCTTAAACCTATGAGTATATATAAAAATATATACACAAGTACACAATGTTTGAGACGTATATAAAATAAAATATTTTTGTGCATAAAATACAATAACTGATGTATATAAAATACATTTACCTGTGGAAGATTGTCTAACCAACAACCATCACTTAAGACCTACCGTGATGATTCAACGGTCTATCACACGCTGCCAGCGCATCCTATAGTCGGCCAAAGGTATAAGACATAAACTGCCTAATGGATCCACTAGTAACTGTGAAAAGGAGTAATCTAAAAAGTATAATCCTTTTCTACCCATGGTGACTACATGGTTTATGGGGTTTGTGAGTTATCTGAACTCTCCCCCATATCGGTGCTCAATACTACTCCCAAAAATATATTGGCTCTTATGCTTAGAAACATGTTAATTCTGTGATTTGAGATTAGTGCTCAAAACATAGCTTTTAAAAAGCTCTTGGAAATCATAGTTTTCTCTTCCTTATATTAAAACTAGCCATAGGCTCCTTGGAAGTCTAGCTTCCCTTCCTTCTCAAAAGTTTGAAGACATTTTTTTTGTTTAAACTCTTAGGAACTACTTAGTTCCCTTATAACTCTTGAGAAGTGAACTCAACTTGATAGTTTTTCCTTACTTGAAACTTAACTATTCGGGAATACATAGTTCCCTTATAGTTTTTGAGAAATGAACTCAACTCTTTACTCTTTCTTGACTTGAACTTGAAGTCTTTAAAACAAAGTGAAAAATGTTTGTGAAAGACTTTTAGAAAGCTTGGTAACTTAACTTTGACTTGTTTCTTAACTTCTAGACTTGGCTCTTAACTTCCTTGACGTTGATCATAACTTTCCTTGAATTGTATTAAGGATTCAAGGATCGTGATTTCATATTTATGGATGATTTCGTGAAGTTTATATGTACTCTAGAGTGTTGGAATCAGCTAGGAATGAAGGGTACATAACTTATGAAATAGTACGAAAAGATAGGGAAAGAATAGGGTCTCTAGGGTGTCCTGTCTCACATCCGGTAATACCCCTAGACGTAACCGGCATCGTCGTCCTCTTTGAGGACTAAGACTAGCCTCTTAGATTACATCATTACATTCATAAGTCAAATTTAGCGAAAAATTTAAAAAATTTTACTACTTCTACATTGAGGTTTACAAAGACCTCTACATGCACGTAATAAATATATATCGAGTATACATAGACCCTTCGTATAGGAAGATTTCTTACTCTTCTACTTTTATTGCACACACACACACACACACACACACAGATATATATATATATATATATATATATATATATATATATATATATATATATATATATATATATATATATATATATATATATATATATATATATATATATATATATATATATATAAACATAGCATAGTCATAATAGTCGTCTCATCTCATAACCATCTAGTAAGATTATATCAAATTGGGTCTAGCCCATACATCAAAGTAAGAAGACCATATATAGGTCATACAATGTTTAGTACTCAAATGAAAGGAAAGAAACATAAGAGTCTTAATACTAAAAAAAATCATTAGCTAGATAGTGGCATCGCCCTCGGAAATTGAGGACCTACCCTGCTTAGATGAATAAGAGATCCAAGTCTTCTTCAAGTCGTATCCAAAAGCCCTTCAACGACTGGAACCTAAAATATTGGGGAATAGGAAGAAATGGGGTTAGTAAATCACTTGTACTAAGTATCAGACCATATGCACACATACTTCAAAATCATGCTAAGAAAAAGGGACATTTCAATCATTAAAAACTTTTATGCATATTCAACAAGACCATACCAAATCAATAAGACATATTCATTAAGTCATAGGCATGTACATTATGAGACCAACTACCTGAAAACTAGTCAAGTCAACATGCATATAATGTAATTAGACATATATTCAAATCAACTCTACTATCAAGTCATAACCTCAACAAGCATGAATAAGAGTTCATTATAACATAACCAAAGCAAGACAATTACACACGACCCCTATCAAGTCAACAAGTGCAATGACCAAGCAAAGCCTCATAACCTTACTCAATCAAGTAACTCAGCAAGAACCATGACCAACCTCCTACTTCACATAGCATAGCATTTAAGAGTACATATCATCATACTTCAACAATGTAGACCAATTACATGTTCATTGGGGTAATTGACATCACATATTATCACTAACATGTAAGATCATCAAGTACATATCCTTAACATTTATAGCATATACATACATAAGAAAATCCTCCTAAGATATCCCTCAAGGTTAACTAGTGCAATGTATAGGTCTAGTCTCATACCCCTACCTAGACTAAGCTAAACCACTTACGTCATCTTAGTTAGAGTTCATTCCATTAGTTCATTTTACCTTTTGGGAACATCTTCCTCTAACCGACATAGACCACATGAGCTAATGTGAAATACGGTGTCATGGAACCCTACAATGAAAGAAGGTGAACTACTTGCCGAGGTAGTACCAAAATATGAACATAGAAACTACGTGGATCCACTAGCTAGTATTCCTATTGGGAAACATAGTTCAAGAACTAGGAGATATAGTTGGTACCCTTTTTATTATACATCCATTGTAGTCTCCAATCTCAAGAGTACATTAGTGATCCTACCTTCCCTATGTGGGAAGGGACACTCCTCACTCTATTTCACTCGGCACTAAGCTAGAATCCCTTTTGAAATTTCGTTAATGTCTTTATTAATCATCATAGCTAATGTAGTTCATAAGGACTAACCATTGTATAAACAACATCATCATCATCATAGCTCAATAATAATTTCATGAGTAAAATCCATTCATTACAATTCATATAAGTAAGGTTAGCACATTTACATATTACTTCATGATAAGGCACACTGGTAAATCATTCACCATCCTTATAACATTTACATCTTAAGCCAACACCTCACATACCATAGTCAAGACATTTCAATTCAACATCATACAAACACTATAAATCCTAATGCAAGGCATACTCTAATACAAAATCATGACTTAATCACAATTGACCATAATTTAAAGTAAAGAATAGGGATCACAAGACTTATTAAGTCTCCATCATGATTCATCATCACGGTCTTACCATCAAACCTTAGTTCAACCCAATTAGGGTATAACATCATCATAATTCAATTACCAACATGAAGGCAATGCTAAAAAAATCACCACATCACAATTCAATACTAGTTCATAGCTTAAGGCAAGATACTTAAGTCAAACTCCCAACATTGTCCCTAACCTAGATCAGTTCTCAAGAACTAGCATGAAAAGACTACAAATCACCCTAATTCATCAATTATTAGCATAAAAACCTCATATAGTAGTAATTCAACCAATAACCAAGTCATTTGAACCAATATAACCTAATTCATATCAAGATCATAACTTAGGGTTAAGGGGTAAAGATCATCTCCTACAAACAAGACCAAACCATGAAGATACATCATAAATGAGTTAAATTAATTGTTAATATATTCATAATATCCAAAATAAATCATAAAAAATCAATTCATAACATCAATTTCGACATTGGAAAAGACCCACTTGAAAACCCAACTTTTGAAATTAATTTGATTGAACCCTTTGAGGAAAGAGGTCTCAAAGGTGAAAGAGATACCATACCTTCTTAATTGATGAATATTGTTGGTGAAACTTGAATCTTTTCATCCCTTAAACCCTCCCCTAGCTTGGTCTTCAATGGTGTTCTTCACTAGAGAGAGAAGGAAGAGACATTGGGTTGGTGAGTTTTGAGAGTTTAGATTAGTTTAATGGGGTTTGGGTCATTATATGGGGTTTTAATCAACTTAATTGGTGTTCTCTTAAACCCCAACTAATGACTTCACCGCTTAATTAATTAATTGGAACAAACTAAAGCCGTGCAGCAAAGTCAGGCAGGGCTTGTGAGTTGACGAGCCCTGCCTCCTTCTATGCTGCACTTCGTCGATGACTTCAGATACTGGTACAAATGTAACATTAGACAAAATGTTTAAGTTTTGGTCAACTTATGGCATCGACGTCCCGTCGATACACACACGCCTAGTCGACTGCCTTCGTGGGTGCACGCTGCCCATGCAGTCTTTGACCCCTAAAAATGAAAAGGTCCTCCTCAATGGCCCTTGGTTGGTCCTTGGAGAGTCGTATCCAGACGTTTCGTCCATGAATCAACTTATACACATGTTAGACACCCTTTTATCAATTTTTATCATTTTCTGACTTCTAAAAGCTAGTCAAATAGGCTAAGGCACGATGGAACCTCATTGAACTAGTTTACAGACGTCATGGACGTTCTTGGACATTTTAGTTTCTAGACTTCCTAAATGACTTATATTAATTAAAATGGACCTTAAAATAGTGTCTAAACCTTATGAAACTTATGTTAGGCTCTAGAACACGTCTTGAATTTTTGAAGTGTTACATCCTGGCATTCTAAGAGAAGCGGAGCGCCATAACCTAATGGACAAAGATTGTCCTCAGGCGCTCTAAGAGGCGCGGTACGCCAAATCATGACGTACATACTCTGTCCTGTGGTGCTTTGGAGGCGCGGCACACCAGCATCTGTTCAATGGGTTTTCCGACTTTGTTCTTCGTTTACACCTCTAAGCCTTCCCAAACTCCCATGGATTCCACTTCAAACTCTTAAGATACCTAAATAACTCATTACCTAATAGTTTATACCCAAATATATTTCAGAAACATGGATTTAAAACTAACAGAGATCACCAACAATTCAACCAATAAGAACTTCAAACTTTTCATCCAGAACATCAATATTTTCACTAAATTTAACTCTAAATTGCTATAATGAATCACATTTGAGGGTGGGTAAAAGAACCTAACACAGAATGGTCTTACATACCTTGTTAGGGATCACCCAGACGAAGTCCACGAATGAATTCTTGGCATTCTTGCGTCTTCTTCTCCCTTCTCCTCTATTCTCTTTTCTCTTAAAGACCTAGATTATTTTGTAAATGTCAAACCATTGGGATAATCTTAGACCCCAACTTATTACCCCAAAACTAAAATAATAATTAATTTAGGAAAAGGCCAAAACACCCTTAACAAATTCGGGTTTGGAACTTTTCCTACTCAACATCCCAACTTTCGAAAGTCATATCTCTGTCATACGACCTCAAAAATTTACAAACTTGACGTCCATGGAAATATCTTCCGACGATCTTTCCATCCATATATATAAATCACTCAAACTTCTCCTGAGCTGGAATTTATGGCTGTTTTAATATGACCAAAACTCACTTTTTAAATCTAAAAATTTTCCAGATTTCCCTACTTATTTCCAAATTTGATTATTCTTGTTCTTCTTAGCTTAACCTTAGTTCATTTTAGAATACGAGATGTTACAAATAGTTTGATAGCATATTTAAAAAAAATTCGTGTTATTAATAGAAAGTACACTAAGAGAATTTTTTTAAGAAAACACATACCAGCTTGTGTATGTGATACGCTTTAAATATAATTGACTATTAATGTAATTTGATTTATTATAACCCGTTAATTATTGTTTATCATAGATTTAAAAAATTAATTGTAACTACATTTAATTAACTTGCTTGTATGCAAGATTCATCAAATCAAGTTGTAGAAGGAAAGTGACAAGAAAAAATTAAAATATAATTAATCTAAAAAATCTAATCTTAAATATTTGAAACCAATATTTTTTTAGAAATAATATAATTATAGTGTCAGATACTTCCAAATTTAATGTCAAAATATTCCTATAAAATCCTACATTTTTTCCTCAACTCTATAAATATTCATCGAACACATTTCTCTATAATTACAACTAAAAAGATGACCACCCACTTTGCCCCTGTTCAAGGCCACCGAAAGATCAAGAAGACTATCACCCACTTTGAGATATTCAGCATGGTGCTAGTGCTACCATTTGCAATCGCTCTTGCACATGTGTTTCCACACTGGATGAAGGAATTGGTTCAATTTGTAGAGAAAGGGAACATGCATCATGTTCAATTATGGGATATTACTGAAGATAACAACCATAAAAATGATGATAGCGCTTATGTAGTGAAGATGAAGCCATGTAAGGACTATGCAATTGTTTGTGCAGATTTATTTGAAAATCATGGGTTGAGCTATAGTGATGAGATTGAGCTCTACTGGGATTCATATTCGAACAATTTTAAATTCAAGTTAATTAAGTAGGATCGATTTGATTTTTATAATTATATTTGAAATAAAGTAATGGTATTTAAATTTATATTTTCCCTTTTCCTATTTCTTTGAATGTCATGTTACTTTGGTGTTTTATTTTAGTATAGCTTACCTAATTCCCATAGTGTACAGAGTAAATTACATCATATCCCTATTCTTTTTTCTAATTACAATAATTCCTTAAAATTTGTACGTTTTGGATACATAAGTAACCATCTGAATACGTACACTAATTCTAATATAACGAAATAAAATTGAAAATTAATTAAATCTCATAAGTATGCTTACGTTTCTTCATACTCTCAATTATACCAAGGCAAATCCTAACCGGACGAAAAAATTTGAAATTTCAAATTACATCCCCCATTCAACTAAGAAACCTTTCAGATTTGAGTCAAAAATGTTTGTTGAAATTTGCGTAAGCGGGGTGAGTTATGAAGGATACAAAGGTGATGGAATTGTTTTTGAACAATCGATTTCCTTTTGAATCTTCAAGTTCATCGATGATCCTTCAATTTTGGCTCAAGAATATTTAAAATTTTGAGATTCAAGATTTTCTTATCTCAGTTCATCGAAGATCCTTTCAGTTTTGATTCAAAACTTTTCTCCTAATTTATTGAAGATCCTTTTAATTTTGAATCAAAATTGTTGAAAATTTTTAAAAGATACATCATGAATATAATTGCTACTTAGAATTTTACTATTTATGCATCTTGCTTAAATTGATAAGTATTGTATTTATATTAGATACACAAAATAAATAATTATCGCCCATAAGATGTTAGATTTGAGATTGACACAATAAGTGTGGTAGTTTCTATGTATTTGATACATTTAGTACAAGTTCAAATTATACGTATCGTATCATAAAAAAATAGTTCATGATACATTACTATTTATGTATCTCGTTTGTATTGGTAAGTATTGTATTTAAACTAAATATGTTAAATACATAATTTTTGCCCATAAAAGATTAGATTTGAGATCGATACATTACGGTATGATGGTTATTACCAATTGATATATTTAGTATAAATTTGAATTTATGTATCTTATTTAAAAAATTAATGTATGATACATTACTATTTATTTATCGTGTTTGAATTGATAAGTATTGTGTTTTCACGGAATACATTAAACATGTAATTATTGCCCATAAGCTGTTTGGTTTGAGATCGATATGTGCAGTATAAATTAGAATTTATGTTTCATGCCAGTATAATTTGACGTAGCTATGTATAATATACCAAAAAAAAATGAATACGATAAACAATGATATAGTTATCGTATAGTAATGCACATACAAAAAAACATATGATACATAGTTAATAAATTGAGCCTATTGTTCGTTTACAGTGAAAAAAAGAACTGAAAAAATTAAATTGAGCCTATTGTTCGTTTACAGTGAAAAAAAGAACTGAAAAAATTAAATTGAGCCTATTGCCTACATTCATTGGTTGTAATGAGTCTCTACAAGGAGGACGGAGAAAGTATCATTTAATTTCTTCCGGATAATTAATGTAAAATTCAATATTCATTCATACAAGAATAGAAAAATGCTTGATCAAGTTCATTTTTCAAGCCTTTATATTTTCTGATTTGATTTCTTTCCAAAAATTTAGATCCCTTCTTAAAAAAAATCATTAATTGGAGAGAGGAAATATTTAAAATTAAAAAAAAGGGAGAAAATAGTTGATTTGGAAGATTGAAAGTTATGTATATGGAAAACAGAGAATTTGAGAAAAAAAAGAGAGATTTTTGTAATTTTTTAAAATGGCAGGGAATAACACATAATACTATAAAAAAGGATGTGTAGTTAGGTAATTTTTCCAATTTAATAACCACCACGTTGTTTGATTTTATTTTTCCCCTTTTATATGAAAATCTATTTATTATTTCATATAAGATATAATATGAAATAAAAATTAATATGTTCAGTTGAATGTTGGAACTCAACAGTTGCGAATCATTAGGGGATGACCAGGATGAATGCAGACGTTCATCACTCAATGAATAATTATCATCTTATAATTAATTCATGTCATAACTTTTTTAATATGAGTTTTCTTAAACAAAGCAAATGACTTTCTAAGATAAATAGCTAATTTTAGTTGAGTGACGCCACATGTACACGCCAAACAAACCCAACCTCCACATAGAAAACTGTGGAAAAAGTTTAAAACTACTCTCAAACTATTCGAAATAGCTTAAATATACGCATAACTATATTTTGGATAAAAATTTCCCTTCGCGTCAAACTATTAGACCAACTTTCCTTTTTTTTAAAAACAAAAACATCATGTGCATACCAAAATGCCACATGGACTCCCCATGTGCACTCCAAACACACCCCACCTCACATAGACAACTTAAAGCCGTAATTTCATTTCCCCCCCCCCCCCCCTCATTTCATCATTTTCTTATTTGGATACACCTATATGAATATATAATAAACATTGACTCAATTCAGTTCCATTTTATTGTGATACTAATATATTGGACTTTGAAGATCACTACTTAAACAAAATTTAAATTGATTCTGCTATCTAATGCTTAGATAATCTATAATATTGAATTCTTCTTTAACATTCCCAAAAAAATCTTGAACTTCCTTAACAATCATTTAGAGCATCTTTTGGATTTGGGGCCATAAAAGCTCAAAACTTGAACAAAAATACATTAATTGGTAAAAAAAATTCAAAAATCTATAAAGACTTCGTAGGTATTCATTGATGTAGTATCAATGGAAGGTGTCATCCCATCCGTTCGTCAAGTTTTCCTCATTGGTGAAATCGCCGACATTGATGTGGCAGAGCTCGGTCACCACCGCCAGGGATGCCGTCGTAATTGTCTTCATGTGCTTGGAGTTCCAGTGATAAGTATATTAGGTCTCTTACGGCAATTGCTATTTTGCCATGTCCATGAGTTGAATCAATAAGAAAGCTTTGCTAAGATTTATTTAAATAACATTAATTTATTAAAAGAAATTAAAATAACAAATTAGTGTTTTTTCTGCTTCATTCGGTTACGTATAAAAGTTTCTGCATATATTTTTGCTTTTTTTTTTTTTGGTTGTGTATACTTTTTTTTCAGGATGAAATGAGAAGGGGGAGAGGAGTGAAACTTAGGGCTTTAAGTCGTCTATATGGAGGTGAGGTGTCTTTTTCTTGCATATGTGGAGTCCTTATGGCATTTTAGCAAACACATAGATGTTTTTGTTAAACAGAAGGGAAAGTTTGATCAAATAGTTAGATGAGAAGGACATTTTTAGCCGAAATATAGTTTAAGAGTATATATAAGACATTTCAATAGTTTAAGGGTAATTTTGACCCTTTTCTGTAGTCGTCTATGTGGAGGTGAGGTGTCACGACTGGAATCTAGACCCCAGACGAGACCGGCGTCGTTGACCTCTCTAGGTCGCAAACAAGCCTACTTACGTCATTCTTACTTTACATAGGTTAATTTTAGCGGAAAATTTGAAATTTTTGATTCCTTAAACATACTTGATAAACATTCTTAATATTTCGTAATCATGCATCATCAACCATCTAACATTTAATAGATAAGCAACTGAAAGAAATAATTCATTAAGTATTAGTTGTATAACGGCCAAAATAGCACCAATACAAAGTCTGAACCAAAACAGGAAAGAAACGCTAGTGGAACATGCTCCACTAGCTCAACTCTAAAACTACGCTAGAATATAAAACAGTAGCATCCTCGAAAGCATGAGGACCTACCAAACTCCGGATGAATGATGACGTCCGGATAGCTGCAACAACGAACCAGTAGCTTTACCGCCCACCTGTGCCTGCACCTAAAAGTAGATGTATGTATGTAATTAGTACACGCTTGTATTAAGTATGGGTATATGGAAGCACACACCAGGGACATGCATGAGAAAGAATAGCTCTTTCCTAACGATAACGACATGATTTTTTTTGGAAGTCAAGTAAGTGGACTTGCCAAATTGAGATTGGAAAAGTTATGCCATGAGAGTGACATGCATCATTATAATTATCGTACTACACATAATACATAACATCTTCATATAGCACATCACATATAACACATAGTTTCTTTCATATTATTCATTCATATGCCATGAGACCTTGTTATCATGGACTTGACCTTAAAACTTTCCAAAATGAGGGCCAACATATGGGACCTCAACTAGGGAGCCTTCTTTAGCAAACACAAAGTCTGCTTCATTCATACATACCTCATTTCAGTTCATTCATAGGCCAGTATAAACACAAGCTATATCTAGGATGTAGTTTAAGACTTTCATCGGGTTTGATGTGCAATGATCAGGAATAACCTAATTTCATTACCTGAATCTAGCTCACCTCTTGATTATACTATCCTAACACCTTCGGTATCATTTATTTATTTATATGATTCATTTGAGGCTGGCCTCATTCATTCATTGGGAACTTTAACATTAATCGACATAAATCATGTGAGCATCATGAAATCCAGTGTCTCCCCCACACCGAAAAGAGGTGGAGTCACCGGCCAAAGTGACTCAATAACATGCTACCGTATATGGAAATTTAACCCCATCAGATCCCTATATTGCCAGTATAGGTTCAAAGACTAGGAGATGTATGGATACCCATACCCGGAAAGCCAGACAGTCTCATCTCATGATTGTTGCATGCACCTTCGCCCTTCCCGAAAGAAGGCATCACCGCTCATAGCTAGCCTATGGGTTCTTAGTATAAAGTTCCATTACATTCAACTCATACATCATGGAAGTTGGCTTCTAGTATGAGGAAAACATAGCTCATTAGATTATTTCTCATGTCATCATTAGTATTAAGTGTTTTAAACTCAATATGTTCATTAGTGTTCATAGATACTGGTCTCTTCATTATCTTACACTCTCATTGGTGAGTACGTATTGGTAACATTTACTTAGGATCATTTGAGATTGCTCTCATCATATACATTAGCCTCACATCATGATTGTCACCACATTCTTCATTATTAGCACCTTTGTTTTTCATACTTACTCACCTCTTATTACGTGAATGTTCATTTCTTCATTTCATAGTTCATTTCATCATATGCCAATGCACTTGTCCATTTTAGTGTATCTTACACTCATACTTAACCCTCCTAAGGTTCATCACTTCATTACGTACATCTTAGGCTCACTTAATTTTTGAATGTATGTTAGACTTATGTGTCTATACATACAAGTCATGGGGCTTCATTCATAGTTCTCTAAGTGTTTCTTACTTTCCTAAGATTATGTATTACAAGACTTATGCATCTTGTATATATGCCAAAATCTTGATTTTCGATCTAAGTAGATGACATTATTCTTGAATATTTTATTCACGTATGACTCATGTATCAATACGGAGGTTTGGGCACGGGAACCCAATTCTTGAATCACTTGGATATCATTTATATTTTTCATTGATTTTATTTCTAATATTTATAACATTCGAACTCTAAAATAAATCTCACTATTTACATGGAATAATTAATTTTCTACTTTTAATTGGAATTCTACATTAAATCTCAACATTTACATGAAAGAATAAATTTTCCATTTTAATTAGAATTCTTAATTAAATCTAAACATTTACATGAAATGATAAATTTTCTATTTTAATTAGAATTCTAAATTAAATCTCAATATTTAAATGAAAGAATTAATTTTTTTTATTTTGATTAGAATTCTAATTTAAATCTCAATATTTACATGAAAGAATTAATTTTCTATGTTAATTAGAATTCTAATTTAAATCTCAATATTTACATGAAAGAATTAATTTTCTATTTCAATTAGAATTCTAATTTAAATCTCAATATTTAAATGAAAGAATTAATTTTCTATTTTTATTTAGTACATTTTCTTGCCAAATTCGCATATACCATGAGCTTGTGGGATAGAACCCCCACAAGCTCTCTTCCTTTTTCTCCAATTTCGCAGCGTGTCTGAGGTCGTGGCCTCGTGGGTTCAATTCCCATTCCTCACAATTCTTTAATTTTCATTTTTCTCCTTTCTTCTTGAGCAGTGTTAGAGGTCACAGAGGGGTAGAGTTGTCAATATGGGCTAGCCCACCCAATCCGGGCTAACCCATACAGGCTTAGATATTTTAAGGGCCAGGCCGTTCTAGCCCACTTTTTGTGTGGGCCAGAAAATGGTCGGGCCAGCCCACTTTTTAAAAAAATTATATGTTTTTTTATAATTATTAAATTAAATTATAAATTATAATTTAAAAATATTATCATAAATATCGCAAAACAATATTACATTATGTTAGACCTCATTTGTTTGTACTTAATGGGGTTTGAATCTTAGTCACTCAGATTTGACTCATTAAGTGTGTTTGTTTTTAAGAACTGGATCTTAATTATTGAGATTCAATTCATTAAGTTTGTTTGTTTTATTTTCTTATAAGCCTCATAATGGGTCTGGATATACCTGAATGAATCAGATATGAAACACACCCTTACCACTATTCAGACCTAAAAATAAGACTTCTATCTTAATTCAACTAAATCTCGACAACTCATAAAAATTATTTTCTTATTTAATTAATATTGATTACATGCTTGTCATTATAATTTCCTTTATTCATATTAACTTAATATACATATTTTACTTTCTAAATTAATGAATATATTTGAATTGATAAGCACTCCCATAATTTAATATTTAGCACGATTTTAAAAAATAAGAAAGTATTAGTTATTTGATCGATAACAATAAAAAAAATTCTATAATAAAATAAAATATTTTCCTAAACTATATATTTACTACTCTATATAAACTATTTTAAATTGTATTATATAAGATTCTCAAAGTATTTGAGTGCAAAAAAAAGTCATATTAATGATGTAACTTGATGTTTAGTTCTTAAAAGATAAATCATATTACCTTGTTACGGTAAAAATGTTCAAAATATTATTCTATATGAAAAAAACTATTTTACTAACAAGGTGTTTTTATAATATTTTATTGATATAACGTTTAATTTCATATGTGCATTCAGATCCTTGAGTCAAGTCGTTCTAACCCATAATTTCGTGTGAACTCCATAACTTGATTTTGTTTGAGAAGAGTTATGAGGGAGAGTTCAGACAACTCGCAGCCCCCATAAACCATGTAGTCAATGTCAATAGAAAAGTTCATACATTTTAGATGATTCTTTATTATTTTTTAAGCATAAACTAGTGGATCTACTTAGTTAGTAGGTTATATACCCCGGCAAAGTATAAGAAAGTTTTGGGAACATGGGCTAGACATTGTATAATCACATAGCTCATAACAATGGTTTTCGGTTATAGAATTTCTCAAACTGAGTTATTTTTATCTTTACATACAAATAAGAGTTATTATTGTATTTTGCATAAAACTAAGTTATTATCCATTGTTTAAAAGCATTGCAGATATTGCATCTTTTATTGTTGCTTTATCCTTGAGTATCTTATTGTTGAGTTAAGACCTATTTCTCTAAGTTTAGTTGAACTTTGTTTCACTGAGTCGAGTATCTTATTATATAGTTAAGCCCTATTTTCTCTGAGTTGGGTTGAACTATGTTTCAGTTAGTTGAGTGAGTTGAGAAGAGGTAAGTATGTTTCTTTTGTATCAGTTCAAGCTTATGTTTATGCTATAGAATCGTACATTCCATATACTGAGCCATGTTGCATGCATGGTCTCATGATGCAAATACAGGTATTCAGGATCATCAATAGGCGTTTCGTTGAGGTCACATGAGATTTCAGCCACCTTTGGTTTTGAGATGTTGCGTATTTTGTCCAGATATCGTTCTGTAATAGTAGAGGCTTCATAGATAGAAAGAGTTGAGGATTTTATCTAGACATTCGAACTATTTGTCTGTTTCACTTAAAATGTGGTCAGATACTCAATTTGAATTAAACAAACTATAATTTGAATATCTAACTGAAATTTATAAACCTACTCGAATAAGATCACATACGTGGTCGATGCCCTTGTAAGGATAGTGAGATTCGGTGTTAATACCACCATTGGAAATAATAAATTGAAAAACATAATCCATTAGGCCACCATTGCAATCATCATCATACGTTGTGCCACAATCTACTAATTCTTGCTTAGATAAGGTGATCACAACTCCTATTGCTATTTGGTTTATGCCTTCTACTGCAACCACTATTGAAAATGCCCAACAACTCCTTGTAAATCAAAATGATCAAAACTCCTCTATGAAAGCCATATATTGATAACAATGCTAGAGAAATCATACATTTATTTATATAGGAGTAATTTTGATAACAATGTTAGAGAAACCATACTTTTATTTATATAGGAGTAATTTTTTTGTGTTTTCAACGCCCCTTTTTTTTATGTGCACTATTTAAAAGATCACTATTTTTCCAATGAAAATTGTTCAGTATTTGTTTCCAAAGATATTTTTGGTTGAATCGATCAGGAATATCTATTTCCCATCATGTGCTTTCCCAATGAGTTTGTTAAATGAGATATGAGTGGAAACATCATATATTATTGCAGAAAATATATTATTGCACAAATTTCTCCTTAATTCATGGTGTAAAAAACTTTTGTTTATAGTAGTGGTGCAAACATGATTCTTTTGATAATCAATGTATGCATGTGCGGATCTACTTTTTTTAATGGATAACAGTGTGACTCGAATTTAGGTCTCCTGTTTGTTCTGATATCATCCATAATGTAAAAGTTGAAGCTATTAGAAAGAATATATTTTAATTATTTAGGAATATTTACAGAAAGGTTACATCCTACACTTAGCAAGTAAAACAATATTGACTAGAAAATAAAAAAAATTATAGCTACCAAAACTCCCTTGGTTCTTAATACGGGCAACTGCACCTTTCATCCTCCAATCAAATGATTCCGGTACATGATCGCTAGCCCAAAACAAGTAACGATGGCTAGAGTTCTTATACTTAATAAAGTGGTGTATAGAATCACTCTTCAGGCCCAAATACATGGTCTTATATTCCTCGTTCGTGAGATCAGCAAGCCGTTTCAATCCTAGCACATACATTTGATATCAAGTTGTTATGTTCCTCGATGAACCTCAAATTAACTTTAAAAATGTTGAATCTTTTCCCTTTTTCTCCTAGCCCATTATAAATTTTTCCGTGCTTCACCAACCATATTTCATATATATACCTTTTACCTCCTCATTTGTATTATTATTGATATTGTTATTATTGTAAGACATGTCATTTGAATTCGTTAAGTATGCAAACAAGATGAGGAGAAAATTAGTTATTACAATGATATACATAGTTGAAAGTGGAAGAGAACAATCAACAAAAAGGTCTAGAAACTAGTAAAGAGGGCTTCACAAGTAAGGGAAGTAGAACCATTTTTTGGCTTATAAAGATGAAAAATTGGATATTTTATTACATTATCTTTCGCCAATTATTGATATGTTATAAGAAAAATGCTGCCAAAAACTATTTTCTAATTTCTTGACCATTAGGTACTAGTTGTTACACTTTGAGGTTATATATATATATATATATATATGTATATATATATATATATATATGTATATCAATAGATATATATATACATATATATATATATATATATATATATATATATATATATATATATATATATATATATATATATATATATATATATATATATATATATATATATATATATATATATATATATATATATATATATATATATATATATATATATATATATATATATATATATATATATATATATATATATACATACATATATATATATATATATATATATATATATATATATATATATATATACACAAACACACACACACATACATCAAGTGGAGGGTTTTGGAATATAATTTTTTGTAACCATTTCTAAATAATTACTTATTGTTGTAGGGAAGTAGCTAGATTTATAGGATTCAGGGTCATCAGTCTTTTTTTAATGAGGCTTGATGATCTAGTATATTTATTTTATCGAGAGAAAAGACATAGAAGTTGTTACGAATTTTTAAATAGATACCTTAATTTTGCGATCGTCTTATTCCTGTACAAAAGTAATGAATATCTCTGTAAAGGACTATTTGACCCATTTTCTCACCTGATTTGTGAACACGCGTGTGAAGGTGAATTTTTGTGCTAAAAACCAAAGTGTCATGTTTCAGTTTTTTCATTATTAATTCTTTACTTTATTTAAATTCATCATCTTCCCCAAAACAAACTCAAAAGAGTTGTTGGAACTCTCTCCGGTGAATTCATCATCTTCCCCAAAAATTATTCATTTTTAAATTCCTGTCGGAAAACTTAATTTGAAATTTTTCAAGGTTTATTTCTTATTCAAATGTGATCTTTTTCAAATAATGTAAGAAAACACTAGCTTGTTAACCTTAAATTCTTTGATTGTTCAGCTATTCCTCCAATAATTTTGACCAAGAATTGTAAAAAATGAAGGAGATTATCTCCAGTCCGTTATCCCTTAACAAATAAATTGAAAAGACATGAAAAGCCGAGAAATGGAAACAAAAGAAATACAAGAAATATATTCAATACCAAGTGATATGCTCACCTGTCTTACCAGATGAGAAAATGCATGGCCTAAAATAGTCTTTTTCTTTATGAAGATATTCAATACTTTTGTGAGGTAATAGGATTCCCGCAAAATTAAGGTTTTTTTTTTAACATTTAGGACAACTTTAGTGGTGACTTTATGTCTTTCTCTTTTATCAATAACAATTTGACTTTCGTTATTGACTTGCATCTTTTCCTTAAATGAATCGAAGCGAAAAATGACAGATTTTAGTGGATTGAAATAGGAAGATCACTTTTCCTGATACACTATTCCATTACGTAATTAAGTCATTTGCTAAAATTATATTTGCTACTCAATGTGAAAATTATACATCAAGGTGGTCATGCGACCCTTCTATACGTCATCATTACTAAGCCAACAATACATGCCCTTGGGTCAAAAAGGACCCTACCATTTCGGCTACTATAAAGTCATTACTTAACAAACGATAGCTTCATGCTACTATCCATCATGATGATTAATAATGTGAATTAACAATTACTTTCATATCAATTTGAATTACTATGGCGACACTAACATTCCCTTTTTCTAGTAATTTAGTAATACTTTCTATTAGTATAACAAATGAATCAAGAAATGATTTGAACACCTAATTCATGAAACTCATAAAAGCGGAGGAAGCATTAGTCAACCCAAAAGACATAACCAAAAACATATAATGCCCAAAGTGGGTTCTAAACATTGTCTTAGGCACATCGTTAGGCCTAATTTTCAACTGATGATAGTCAGATCTTAGATCAATCTTGGTGAAAACTGATGCACTTTGTAATTGTTAAAAAGATCATCTATTTAAGGAAAGGAATACTAATTTAGAATGGGGATCTTATTCAATTGTCGGTAGTATGTACACATTCTCATACTATCATCTTTTTTATTAAAAAATAAAATTGGAGCACCCCATGGGGAAGCACTAGAACATATAAATCACCTGTCAAGAAGCTCTTAGATTTGAGACTTAAGCTCTCTTAATTGTGTTGGGGCCATGCTATATGGAGGGATGGAAATAGGACGAGTACCAGGCTTCACATCAATGCAAAACTCTATGTCTCTATCTAGAGGCATACCAGGTAAATCAGTAGGAAACACTTCTCTAAATTCTGAAACCATAGGAATAGACTCAATAGATGGGTACTAAACCTCAACATCCTAAATATGCACTAAATAATCTAAACAACCCTTCCCTACTAGTTTTCTAGCCTGAATGGAGGATATGATCTGAGCTTGCTTAGGCTTGTATATCTCTTCCCACTATAACTTTTTCCTTTTCATAATTTCTTGAGTTACAGACTTAGTGTAACAATTAAGCACAACATAATAGGGGGACAACAAAGTCATTCCTAAGAATATATCAAAGTTAGTCATATCCAATAATACCAAATCAGCTGAACTGGAAAGACCCATAAATAAAATAGAACAAGCACGATAGACATGGGTAACTATGATAGACTTTCCAATTGGGGTAGAAACATGGATGGGACCATCAAGTATATCACAAATCATATCAAACTCTGAGGAAAATCGAATGATACATAATAATAAGTAGAACATGAATAAAATAACACATTAATTATCCGGTCACACACAAGAATAGTACATGTGATCATTGCATCTGATACCTCTGCCACATTCTTACCCAGGAAGACATAACACTGAACTTTAGCATCATGTCGAGTGACTTTCCTACTTGGTTTCACATTACACCTTCATGTGTAACCATTTCCTCTACCCTCACGGCCTTACTAATTACCTCCCAGTCAACCATGTTAACGTCCTCGACCAATATAACCGTTTCCCATGGACAAGTGCTTTAGTCTGCTGTTGTGTGGAATCCATCACTCGTGGTAGGGGCAAATCTCTTCTCATATACCCAAGTTCTCCACAATTATAGCAAGTACGATCAAAGATGGTCTGCAACCCGTCGAAGGTGCAACTTCCTGGCTATCCTGAATCAATATTATGAGGTGGAGTTTTTGAGTAATTACATGTAGAGGCGAGCATGGCGGACTAAATTTTCTTAGATACAAGTGTTGTCCTCCCTACCTCCTTGGACTAAGAACCTTGAAATTTACCTGAGTTTTTGACCTTTTAGACAATGCTTTGGCCTATCCATACGAAGTGGTATTACTAGATTCTAACCATTTATGAATATGATCTGATTTACATATTTTTGTTGGGATTTTACTTAGCATCGAGTGGGGTTTTGCGATGAAGGTGTTTTTTAAGCCTTTTTTGATCTTCAGTAGCAATCCCTAAGTTTCAAAACTATGTGCCACCATATGATTTTGTCTCAAGTAGTCATTAGCTAGTGGATCTACCTTAATTCAGACTCATGGTCCTTACCATGAAAGTAAGACACTCTTTTTTCGATGTTGGAGTAAGACACCAGACTCCATGTTATATCTCACATGGTTTATGTTGGTGAATGGTATCTTCGACACCTAAATCTTTTAGTTTATTGGTTTAAGCTTATATTCGGTTATTTTAGTTTCAATATCTAATATTTACATGTTTTAATACTTGGTCATTGCATTAGTTCATGTATTTCAGTTTATTGTTCAATGAACATCTCATATTCATCATGTCCTGCTTTACAAATTATCATACACATATTTTATACTCAGTACATGTAAAGTACTAATCCACATAATTCTTGTGTTTACAGTTTTCATATGATGTAGATTGAGGTTCTTACTATCAAGATCTTAGTGAGTTGGACCGCAACCTCTGGAGAGAAAGTGATGAGTCCTCTTACTTCGATTACTAAAATCAATTTGTAATTCTAGTATGTTATTTATATTTACATATATTGATTGGGGAGATTCGGGGTTATGTCCCACTAACTATAATTAGTATAAGTAGAGGCTTCATAGACTTCCAGTTAGAGTTGTTGTATTCTCTCCTTTTGAATTAAAATTGTTGTATACAAAATTTTGTTCAAAAATATACCAACCAGTATTCCATAGTCATGCTTACACTTAGATATTGTTATTCTTTTACATGTTCATATTTTGTTGCTCATTACTGTATCAGTATCAACGGTGAGCTTGGATTCACTTGTGACTTTAAGCATCGTGTTAGGAGTAGGGGGTAGTCACGGGGTCATGACACGAATTAATGCATCACCGTTTTTCCTCCTATTTTTTAAAGGAAAAAATTGGTTTCTCCAAAAACAATCTAAAGGCACCTGCTCGAGGGAATAATGAAGGCAGAGAATTATCGTGCAAGGAGGGTGAAAACCACAGGATTTCCAATATTGTTTCATTATACACTGCTCCCGTATAGTAAAATTTCATAGGTAGAATGCATTAGCAATTGCTCTTAACAAAGGTAGGATAGGTTTTCTTAACCTAAGTAGTCCAGACCCGTTACTACCAAATTATATCTTGTATCTATTTGGAGATTGCATGCATATGCATTTAGGCATGGAGTTTGAATGATTATAGGTTTTTGTTAGGGATTTTAAAGTGGGAGATGTGATAATGACTAGAGGTACATTATCTAGTTCTTATTTGTCATTAAGTCTCCATGTAAGGATGGTTGCATTGTTCTATAGATATAGGTATACATATCTGTTGCTTGATATATCACATGACTATGTATAACAAGAGAAACCATAAGAAGGCATAAGTAATGACAAAATATTGATATATAATCTCAAATGAACTTATTATGTACTTGTGGCATTAACGTTATTCTTCATAATGTTTGTGATTATGCATGATTGTTTGTGTTTAATGGTTAGCCTAAGTACATATAAGATATCCCCATCATTATATCAAATAACACATGTAGTATGGGGATATCCACATATGGTTGACTCAGATACTACACTAGTATTCTAATTACGCATACCTTAGATATCACGTCGATATACTAAAATTTTGACTTTATATTCCATGAGAGGATCAAGTATGTGTTTATAGTTCCATGAGTGGACCTAATTTGATTCTTCATAAAATAATTGTTGCATGTTTGATCCTTTAGTTGTTTGGGCTACTTAAAAGGTAAGATTATATCATATATAACTTGTATGTGTTAATGTGGAACATTTGGTGTATGTTATTTTAAGTCATGGTAAGGAATGGGATTCCGGGATAAGTGTTACTCGTGATGGATAAGAAATAATATTTTTTGTTGAAAACTCAGTGCTTATAATTTTTGTTTTGCTTATTTTTTTAAACTATTGGGTGGTGTTTAAAAGAAACGTTATTTGTTGTTGACACCATTATAAACTCATGATTATTTTAGTTTATGATGATTATTTTCACACTGCCCATTTTTAAAAATTAGGTGGTACATGTGTTAGAATAGGTGTCAGCATGTACCACTGGGTTGGATCATGATTTCTATTCGTTGAACTTTGCCAATAAATTCTAAGACCTAGTTGTTGTGATGGTCACAAAAAACTATTTCAATGTCATCAAAATTTGAAGACGGATCCATCACCAAAGGAATCTATTCTTACCTTTCCAAATTGTTGAAAGGCAAAAGGGTAAAAAAGTAGTTGGGATGTCGAAGCCATTAATAAACATCCACATTTAAATACTCTAAATCGATTAAAGCATTAAAGTAATATTTAACCATGAAGGCTCCTGAAAAAGTTAGACCACACACAATATGACCATTAGTTAGGGAGACCAAGGAAGATATACATTAGTTATTTGCATTCGCACAATAATAAAACGCTCGAAGGATAGAGAAAAGAGATTCTATAATGATCAATCTTAGTCGACATATTTTTACAATTGTAGAGGCTTCAATGAATTAGAGATTTTAAAGCAACTGAAAGCCTCATAAGCTAATAAATTTAGTACTTAAGTATAAATTCACATCTCAAAGATTTTATCCTACATTAATTCATAAAAAGAAATGCACCAAAACAAAAAGGTCAAAATCATAAGTTTTCAAAGCCATAATGAGTACTAGATCTTCAAATCAATCAACTTTAAATGAGACATAAGAAATTATGTGTACTAGGTTGGTCGAAATTAAAGCCATACACTCTTCAAATCCCGCGTTTTGCATAAAGGACAAGTGATATTGATCTTCAACCACTTCCAGATGCAATAACAATGAAATTCATGACCACAACTAAGCTTTCCAAGTTCTATCCCGTCTTCATAAGTATCCTACACTCATCCAAACATGAAATAATATAATAGAATCAGGTTGTGAACATGTTCGTAAGTAGCCAAAGTTTTGTGCTCCTTACCAAGCATATGCAACATGAATCATTGTTATCATTCCTCTCTCTTAGTTGATACTTGCGCGCCATTATAAGTGTAGAAATCCTCAACTCAATCATGCATTCAGCTTGTAAAATTGACTAAAACACAAACCATCCATAATTTGAGAAAACATTAGATCATTTATTATAATCGTATCACGTGTTCATGCATTATGTTTTGATACATTACCTCAGAAGACATAGTCTCCAACAAAGGATTAGTATTGGCAGGTTCATCATTTTCATCATCCTGTCATTTTGAACTCTCAGTAATAATAGACTCAGTTCTCTAACCATCTTAACCACAAATTTTGAGAAAGGTATATATGAAAAGAAGATTCTACATTTCAATGTACTATATAAAACAAATAGTATGTCCAGCATATCAAGATTACTAGATTGATGTTCTCTAAAATAAGATAGTCAACTCATATCCTAAATATACAAAGCTCAATCCTCTTATCTTGTGACAAAGGGTAGTGGGGGTGTTGATATTTTTCCTTACCGAAAGAGTGGGAAATTAGGAAAATAAGGAAAAACTATTGGAATTAATGACACACACCTTGATGTTTAGTCTTCCAGTATTGTCTCTATGTTTTTCAAAAAGTGTTTTAAGATTCTATAATACATGTATCTAATTATTTGTGCAAGACCTTTGGTTTTTTTTTATTAGTATAAATAAAGATGTAACTGATGATTTTAATCATCTCAACAGGTAATAAGTCGCCCATATAACACTTGAACATTCTATAAAGAAAGTACCTTCCTATACTTCCTACGGATTTGTATCAGGGCATTTTTTCATTTTTAATTTATGGTTAGGTGAAGAAAAGAATATTACATCAAAAAAATAAAGGGGTTGATTCATCAGTTGTTCTTACTCCATTTTTTATGGTAATATCTTTGAATAGTGGAAGATAAGAATGAGAAAACGTCTGAAAGTTGAAGGTTTGTGGACTATTGTTACAAATGGCTATGAAGAGCCAAAAATAATGGTAAACATTCCGTAGTAGGCATGAAAAATATTTGAGGTTAAGTATTGTCGACATGCAAAAGCCTTGAGAAAAATTAAAATATGACTCTCGAGATCATATTTTATAAAGATTGCTACTTGTGACAAACAAAGTAAGATTGGAAATCTCCGAAAACTGAGGTGTATGGTGAAGAAAAGATATGCACTATAAATATTCAAACTCCTAGAAGAATACATCAAAATATAAAGATGATAGAATTTGAAAATAATAAATGAATATTGCACAAGAGCCATCTATATTGTAAATGAAAACAGAAATCATAGTGATACTATTTTTGACTAACAAGTTGTAGAAAAGATTATAATTAGTTTTACAGAAAAGTATGAGTACATTGTTTCTATCACTGATGAGACGAAAGATCTTTCTTAGCTTTCCATTGAGAAAAGAGTAGGATCATTTCTTTGCAAATGAAAAGCGAAGATTTTTTCATGAAGATCAACCCAAGGAGGTGGATTTCCAGTCTAGAACCAATGAGAATACCATAATTTTCTCAAAAAATCAACAAAAGAAAATTACAATCTAAAAAAAACAAGATCATGATGGTTCTTCTAAGAAGGCTGAAGAAAAAGATGATAAAGGTTCTAGTATTTTTTATAAAATTTGCAAAATTGACTGATCACAAAGCAAAATAATAATGGAAGAAAGGCAAGCCCCAATGTAACTTTTGTAAACATTTCGGACACATTGAGAAGAATTGCTAGAACAAGCAATGAAAGAAAACATTTTTTTTGTGAAGAATATGAGGAAAAAATGGCAGAAAACCTTTTTTGATTCTTAATCTGATGTTTTCAACAAAAAGTAAAGAATTGTATATTGAAAGCGTTGTAGTAATCACATTACTGGAGATAAAAAAGATTTTCTCTCAATTAATAGTATCATCGCTACTAAAGTGAGAATCAGGATAGAGGAGCCTTAGTCATATTTTTGATATTAAAAGGAAGTGGTAAGAAAATTTATGATATTCTTTGTCATCCTAACATGGAAAAAAATTTTCTTAGTGTTGGTCGACTCATGGAAAATGGTTATTCTCTTGTGTTTAGAGATAATTATTGTAAAGTTTCTAATAAAATTAAGCCAAATAAGGTTATTGTTGAAGTAGAGATGATAAAAAGAAATTTTTTTGTACAATTTCAATAAAATGCATTAAAAATAAAGTTGAAGATGATTCATGGCTTTGGCACAAAAGATTTTTTTACTTAAATTGTCAGAAGCTTCTCAAGCAAAAAGTCATGGTGTAAAGCCTTTCTAAGATACATACTAAGAATAAGATAGAGAAGACTTCTATCATATCTTTAGACGTGTCAAATAAAGAAATCATACTAGATAAAGTGTGAATAATACTAACCTCTATTACAATGGGATCGTCTCTGTGACTGCCAGCCTACATGTCAACTTCAATTGATAAGACGTACATAATAATAAGGAAAATGTAAATAATAATAAGAGAAATTATTAATATTCAAATACAATCTACAAAAATGCATATTTGTTTTGGTAGGTCATCTTAAGAACATAGACCCACTTTTAAACAGTAGCACAACTAAAACATTACACATACATAAGTTCAAGTACCATTGTAGAAAAAATTATAATGTTCACTAATCACAAAAATATAATGAATGATAACAACCAAAAAATAGTGATTCCCAATAGCACTAATACCAATAGCACTGATATTATCTTTTACATTCTAGAAATTTTTAATTGTCGATCAAAAGGTACTTATGCTAGAATTATATGTATTCTCCCTAGAGCATCGCCACAATTAACAGGAAAAAAAATCATAGATAAGTAATTGTGTGATATAAACATCTTCAATATACAAAATGTTTACTAACAAAAGAATTTATACATATAAAAAAGGTGTGAACTTAGAAACACTAAAGAAAAATATATGGATCTAATAGTATTGAATCAACATGTAATCTGAACTTTAAAATCTAGGGTCAAACAAGCAAGTACACAAAAAAATGAAAACATTGAGTTGTATCTTAACCAAGTATTATAACATTTTTATGAGAATACCTTTTCAAGAAAATGACAAGAAGATCTATCAATATGATTTCATTACAAAAAAACAAAAGGTGCCTCAAATAATAGAATATGTGAATCAAAAAATTCTATCAATTGAAGAAAATTTATTTAAAAAAAATATGTTGATGTACCAAGCATATGGATAGTTTAGATTCAAGTAAGCTGGCGTAGAAATCAATGCTATAAAAAAGTGAAAGAAATCCAAAATTTATCTATTTATCAAAAGGAAAATTCTATCATAAGTCAAACATTAAGGAAAAAACAGTCAAAAATTTTTGATGTCATTGATGCTTCATCACTTTCCCCCAAATGCACTGAATTCTTATGCAAAAACAATGAAACAAGAAAGGTAAATGAAAACTCAAGAAACTTGGTGCTAATAAATCATCCTAATAACCACCAACATTGTTAGATTGGAAACAAAAAATAGAACAAAATTGAGATTGCATACAATTCCTAGCTTCTCATTTTCAAAAACTGAATTCAAGATCTCGTGTCTAAACTTCTCAAATTAAAAATTAATTAAATACATAAATTTGGTTTATGCATCTTCAATTTCAAATACTTATTCTCAGACCAAAAAAAGCTCAAAAAAGAGGGAAAAATAAGACTCACCATTTTCACAAGAAAGCAAAATTAGAGAAATCTTTGCGATGCAAGGAAAAAGAGCAGTCAAAGGGGGTGAATGTTCAATATATACTAATAGAATTGATTGCAACAATTTTATCTTCAAATTAGGATAGAAGGTCATTGATTATTCCCAATATTTTAATTTATTCGTCTTAATTTCATTTTTATGTTTTTTTTCAAAAAAGAAAGGATGCCTTGACCCAAATATCAGGGTCATGATGGCACCTACAAAAACCATTGAATAGGTAAGCTTAACACTTACCCCAAAATCAACGATAACGAGTATAGAGAATAGGCGAGATAGAAAGAAATAAAATACAATATATACATCGATATAGATATATATATATATATATATATATATATATATATATATATATATATGTGTGTGTGTGTGTGTGTGTGTATATATATATATATATACCCCTTCTTTATACAATAGTATCCATGTTTTATCTTTCGCAATCATTTGGTTATCAATCCCGATCAGTCATCATTTGGCTATCAATCCCGATCAGTCTCATCATATTTATGCATGCTATCACTATTAGGCTTGAATTATGTGGAATCAGAGCATGAAGAAGACTCACCATGAACTAACACCTATCCTCTTCAATTTCTCACCAAGGTGCTAATATTTCCGGTATTGCAACTAGTGTCTTCACTTCAAAACAATATCCTCAATTTTCACATAATGATATCAGTTTTAGCATAAGGATTACTTTTTAGCACTCACTCTCAGAAAAAATTCACACTCATTCATACATATTTCCATAAGCTTGCCCTTTTTTTCACTGCTTTAAGTTCGCTATACAACTCTTAGGATCACGATAGTACTTTCTTAGCTTGTAACATAGGCTCAGGGTCAGGTAGGGCATATTTTGGTATAGTTTAGTGACTTTTTGCTCTCCTTGACATATCGGCTAAACATACCACTTTTTATCATTTTATTTCACCCAGTTTCTCATATTCTTTCACCTTGCTATTTTCCCTTCTTTCTTCATTTGTGTAAGTGACTCTGTTCTTTTCTTTCTTGTATTTCTTGTATTTTTTATTATTATTTTTTTTCACTTTTCTTTCAACTGATTCTTGAGTCACTTTACTTTTGTTCTTGCTCTCTCTTTGTTCTTTCAAGCCCACTTTCCAGAGCATTCCTTATAATAGCCACCCTCAACTAATGTTTTACCATGAGTCAAAGTACATAATACCCAAAGTTGGGTCAGGGCCATAAAAAGGGTTGTTTACTACATTAGCCACTCTCAACTTATGCTTTTGGCATAAGCTGAGGTGCGCATGTCCAAGGAGGGACAAGGGCCAACACATTATTCTCAGAAAAGATCAGTTGGGGTGAAAAAGAAAGGTCTAGTTTAAGCTCAAATCATTTGGATCAAAAAAGGATTAATTTCATTTTGTTTTCTTTTATTTAGGCTAAAAATGGGCTACATTGAACAAGGGCCTATGATCCTTTCCTAATTGTCTAGTACATCTTACTTTTAGCAGGACTAACCAGGCAAGTTCTAGCTCAGTACAAATAGTGGACTATTCAAATCTTCCTCACACTCATTTGACATCTCATTACTCTACCAGATTATCAGACACCTCGTTCAAATTTTAGACTTAGGGTCATGCAGTGGTGTACCTTTATGTCATGCTTAGAGTCACATATTTATCAATTACTATGCCTAGTCATGCATCATTTTTATCTTATCAAGATATCATTTTAGCCATCATGCTTCAGAGTTAAACTATGTACACAAGATAAAGACATGCCGGTTCAACAGAAAAAAATAATCAGTCTCTTGGGGAAAAAGAACACAGGCACGAAAACCCCAATAGAGGATAGTGAATTGGGCTACTCAGACTTCACCCTACCACTCACTTTCAATTTACCCCACCCCCAACAAAAAGACATGCAACTGTCCCCATTGCATAAAAAAATGAAATACAAGACTGGTAGGTGAAGCAAACCTCAGGCGCAAAGCGCCGACGATCAGCAAGCTGGTGGGTTCGATTCCCCGGAACCCACTACCTCTGTAATATGGACACCATTAGTAGTGTCCACAGCATCAACAACACTAGCAGCAGTGCCTCCCGCAATTTCCACATTTCTGGAGCTAGATGCCCCAGCAGCTAACTCTACTGCCCTCATCTGACGTGCCTCCTCATCAGCAAGCGAGGCTCTGCTCGCAGCCTCCATCTCACGGCGCTCCTTCTTCCGTGCTCGAGCCTCATCCTCCTCTCGACCCCTACACCTCTTGGAATTCTCTCCAGGGGGAGGTGGTGGAATCTCAGAAGTGGCAAATAAGGCTGCCATCACTGTGTCTTCGGCAGGCTCTGCAGAAGGTCCCTCAAACTCAGGAACCCTAGCCTCTAAGATCATATCGAAGTCTTCGTGAAGGTCAGGTTAGCCTTCTTGATGTCTCCCTTCGGCTCGGTCACCCAGTCATCCCCCTCTCCGTCAACAGACAAGTGCAGGGCCATCCACCTCTTGGTGGTCTCTCTCAGTGATGGCTCATGCAGGAATTGGCTATCTTTGATTATTTGCCACAGGTATTCAAACTCGACGGTGAGAGGGGTCCGGTTGGCATCAACATCCTCTCCGTATAGATACTGGCGGATGGCAGGCAGGAAGATATCAACCTGAATGCCACGTACTCGGACATGCTCCAGTGGGGCCGTTTGGCAGGGGCAGCCCGCCTATCAATCGGTGATCAAAGAGTAGCCACGTAAGAGGCGTAGAACTCTCTGACCAACTCTTCACTATAACATCCCAACAAACGCATTGTCCACTCCAGTCAATGTCGAGTGAAGAGATTGTGGATCTCTGGCATAGTCGGGAGACTTCCCGTAAGGACCCACCGCTCCAATGTAAGTGTCCGTGTCATGACTACTTTGTCATTAAGGAACTTTGTGTTGGAATAGACTTTATACTGCCCGTCGACACACCACCGGTTGGGCTGGTCGGCAACCGGGGTGAGAGCATGAGTCGGTGAACTGGGCGTGGATTCGGAATTGTCAACTTTATCAGACGAGGCAGAATGTGCAGCGGAGGCGGTGCAGAGACCTCACAAGATCTGCAGGCTTTCCCCGACCACGAAACTCCTAAGGATCTAGACTCTCCTTCTCCATTAGTAGCTGACCCATAAGGTGTTCCTGTCAGAGTGCTCCTCATCAGACTGAGAGGCAATGACTACGCCAGATGCCACCTTTTTGGGTGTGGCTCTGGCAGCACGTGCAGCTTGGGATGGGGTGAAAGTGCCTGGGGTCACGTACTCGGGGTCACGCTCATCATCAGATCCAATGACCAGGCGCGCAGACAGGGCGATAGACTTCGATCGCTCGCGTGCGTAGTCTCGATATTGTTTTTGTGCCATAACAGATAGTACCTTTAAAGAATCATTATTAGTACTAGAAGGAGCAAACAAGACAAGCAAAACGACACAAAATAAATAAAAGAGTTAAGATGTAATGACATTTCTATAGTAAAGTGAAACACGACGGACCAGGTGACGGCTCGTTGTGAGTACGACGGACAGTCATGGGGTCCGTCATGTCTTACTTAAACTATGTTTATGTGAGACCCTTAAGGAAAGTCTCTGAGAAGTATGACGGTATATGCAGGACGAACCGTTGTGAATTATGATGGTCCGTCGTGGGACACTTAGAAAAAAATGCGGACCCTTAGGAGAGGGGTCTCTGACAGTCATGACGGTGTATGTAGGACGAACCGTCGAGGGTATAACGGTCCGTCGTAGTTGTCCGTAAGAGGACACTTGGAAATAGGATGGAGACCCTTAAGAGAGGAGTCTCTCACCGTCATAACAGTTATGCAGGACGGACAGTTGTGATTATGATGGTCCTTCGTATATGTCCGTTGAAGAATGATATACCGTGGTTTCATGGTATTTTTAATAATTTTTCCTTAGGTTTAGTGGGTCCAAAATCCTTTTTGTACTAATTTTTATGTAAATTTCTCTTTATTTGCAAAAAATATAGCTAAAAGATGAATGCGGAGGTTTATAAGCGAGAAATACAGAAAAGTACCACCTACGGAGCTTGTGATGGTTCATCATGCCCGTGATGGTCCATAGGTGGCATCGTAGTGCAGCTGCTGAAGATGGGGAGTCTGACCAAGTGTGGGGTTACAGAGTGCGTGATGGACTGTCGTAGCCATGACGGTTCGTCCTGCTGGTTCGCCATGAAGATCAGAGAAGTAGTCCAGTACCCAAATTCCAAGAGATCAAGTGTTTTCGAACGGAGACCCTCGACGGACCGTTGTGCCTGTGACGATCTGACATACCTGTCGTCGAGTGTAATGAAGAGAGAAGAAGAAGAAATTGCACAAGTATGGGACGAAAAATTCCATGACGGTCCGTCGTGACCATGGCGATCAATCGCAAGGTCCGTTGATCCAGCCGCGTTTTGACAAATTTCCAGCAAATAGAGTCCTTATTTAATTAGGTTTTTATTTTTTATAGATAGTTCAAAAAACCTCGTTCTTGACGTTAGACCCTTGATTATTTCTAGACTCTTTGTTAGACTCTTGATTATTTTTTAGACCCTTTGTGAGACTCTTGAATATTTTGAGACTCTTGTAATTGATTGTTGGTTATTTTTGTTGATTAATCACGCGAACTTTTGGATTTTACTCTTTCTCATTGAAGTAAGTGCATGAATTCTTATATCATATATTTGAATATTGTGATTATGACTATGGGTAACTAAACTCCATAACTAGGGTTGTGGGATCCATAGGTGAATAATGAGGTAAAACCTAACTAAAATAACAATTCTAGAATAGTGTCTTGCATGTATTGACAATTCTTTCGCTTAGAACTCTTTCTAACGGATGGCCAACTTTAGAACTCGCCTTAATGCTACTTGCCGGACCAAAGAGGTAGATAATAGGGAAACAAGTATCAACATAGATTTAGTGTAGGCTAGTATTCATTGGTACGAGGTAATAACTTAGTCAAATATCAAATACGATACTTAATATGAGGTAAAGATAAGGGTTAGTAGAGCAACACACATAGCCAGACCAAGGTGCGGAGTGAAATTTTCTAGATGCCGGACCAAGGATTTAGAAATACATAACTTATCACTTTGCATGCAAGATACTAGGAAATAATTGTTATAGTTAGAATTATCAAGTTATGAACATGTGGGGAACACATAAACCCTAGTTACTTTTATTAATTGATAAAACTCCAACATTTAAAGCTGTTAGTGGTCTCCTTTAATTTCGCTAGTTATTTTCATTCATTTAGAAATAGGAAACCCCCATTTTATCATTTTTGCTTTCCAAGGAAATAATTGACTGAACAATAGTAATAATAGATTGAAGTTAAGTCTAAACTATTTTCCTCGTGGGAACGATCCCAACCTCATTAGTTGGGTTATTTACTTGACACGACCGCTTTACTTCTTATTTGTGAAGTAAGTTTGAGCGTATCAAATTTTGGCGCCGCTGCCGAGGAAAGTAGTTTTTAGATTAACTTAAACTTATTACTATTGTTTAGTTGATATTTTCTTGATTTTACTTTGTTTTATTGTTTTTGATTCTTGTAGAACCATCTTCCTTGAATGCCAAATACACGGATATGAAAAGAACCCTTGTTTCCTTACGATCATGAATTAGAGCTTACACTACGCAACATGAATCAAAACTTGGGAATTAATGATGATGATCCAAACCAGAACATCCCAGCTCCGGTTGATGTTCATGGTCAGTTTTTACTTGATGCTCCGGGTGAACACCAACAGAGGGGACAAAATCCCGCTCCACGGCCCCAAGAATACTATAGAGGCTATGACAATATAGCAGACTCCGATGGGCCACTTGTCTTGCCTCCTCTACCACCAAGCCACACCTTTGTGTTGACTAGTAGCCTGATGCAAATGCTCACTGCCAGAGGTTTGTTTTCAGGGCTACCTTCTGAGGATCCACATGCCCAAATAGCTAAGGTTAGGGCAGTGTGTAAAAAATGTGTAGGGAGGCCTGACTTGGACTTGGATGTAACAGGGCTAAGAGTGTTTCCTCTCTCACTGACGGGAGAGGCTGCTATATGGTTTACTGAGCTCACTTACAACTCAATTTTCACTTGGAACCAACTAAGGGACGTTTTCTTAGCACGCTACTACCCGGTCTCCAAGAAACTAAACCACAAAGACAGAGTGAACAACTTTGTGGCACTACCAGGAGAGATAGTTAGTAGTTCTTGGGATAGATTCACCTCATTTTTGAGAAGCGTACCCAATCATCGCATAGATGAAGAGTCACTGAAGGAATTTTTCTATCGGAGACAGGATGATAACAATAAAGCGGTGTTGGATACTATAGCGGGTGGTTCTTATGGGGAGTGTCCTTATGCTGAGATTGCTGAAAAGTTAGAGAAAATCTCCTGAAATAATAAAGCTTGGAGTACTAGGAAGTCAGATACTGGAGAAACACCTTCGCAGTTCAATCCACTCATAACCAGCCACGGATGAGATCCGTGAAGACATGGAACAGATGAGAACTGAGCTTGGGTTGGTATTAAAACATATCAATAGGGGTGCAGAAAAGATAAATGCAGTTAACTACTTGTCTACACCACCATCACCTACTGATGAATGCTATTATGCGGAGGATTCATGTGTAGTAAATGAGCAGACGGGGGGTTTCCGACCGAGTGCCCAAGTCTCAAATCAGGATAATTGGCACCACGATCAATGGAAACAAGGTCGGATCTATGGTAACTATAATTGTGAGGGTCATTATGTTCGAGATGGAAACTACAACCGCGACAACAACTTCAACAGGGGTAGCTATGGTAACAGAATGAAAGGAATGGGCCCTATGTCCCTCAAAATCATGAAGTTACTCCTAGGGATGGTGGAGATAGTATGGCGCGAGTTGAGTATATGTTGCATAAAATGATGAGGAGGTTCGATGCTAGTGATGAGCACATTAAAGAGTTAAGGAGTAATTTAGAGGGTATTGGGCAAAAAGTTGATACACATGCAATATCGATTAAGCAGATCGAGTTGCAAATGGACCAATTATCCGCAACTGTGAACACACGGCAACCGGGCACTCTTTCTAGCAACACTGTCCAAAATCCGAAAAATGATGCACACTGTATGGAAATCACTACACGGGGTGTTAAGCAAACCATTGACCCACCTATGACGTCTAATGAGGAAAAGGTGAGAAAGGATATTGATAAGGTGGTAGAGGGTAGTGGTGAAGCAGAAAATAGCACTGGAAAAGATGCAGAAGTCCCTATAAAGGTATTCCCATGCCTAGAACACCACCCCCCCTTTCCTCAGAGATTAGTGAAAATGACCGAGGATGGTAAATATCGGCGTTTTATAACAATGCTGAAGCAGCTTTCTATCAATGTCCCTTTGGTAGAAGCTCTAGAACAAATGTCCAATTATACCAAGTTTATGAAATATCTAGTTACAAAGAAAAGATCGGTCACTTTTGAGGATGATGATCGAATGCAGCATTGTAGTTCTATTGCTACAAGATCTCTCGTACAAAAGTTTGAAGATCCGGGTGCATTCACTATTCCTTGTACAGTCAGGTCATTACATTTTGCGAAAACATTATGTGATCTGGGGGAAAGAATAAATCTCATGCCCCTCTCGATTCACAAAAAGTTGGGTTTGGGTGACCCAAAGCCCACTGCGATACGGCTACTGATGGCTGATCGAACAGTGAAATGGCTTATAGGGATACTCCACGATGTGCTAGTAAAAGTGGAGTCTTTCATATATCCAGCAAAATTTGTTATTCTTGATTGTGAAGTCAATTTTGAAGTGCCTATTATTCTTGGAAGGCCATTCCTTGCTACTGGTAGAGCCTTAGTTGATATGGAAAAGGGGCAGATGAAATTTCGGTTGAACAATGAAGAAGCGACCTTCAACATTTGTAGGTCCATGAGGCAGAGTGGTGTGCTCCAATCGGTATCTTCCATATCCCACAAAGAAAAGATGAAGAAGGATAATGAACTAAAAACTGAAAAACGAGAATTAATAGTTGGGGATTTGGTGCTTTTAGACAGTTCTAGGTTGCGTTTGCTTACGGGCAAGATAAAGTCCAAACGGACTGGCCCTTACTTGATTACCCAAGTATTCCCTCATGGAGCAGTTCAGTTAGAAATGAAGGAGGAAGTGCGGTTTAAGGTGAATGGAGAACGAATAAAACTCTATTTTGGGCATACTGCATTGATGAATGAAGTGATAGAGGCATACCATCTTGATGAAGACTAAGTAATCAAGTGCCCTCACTCGTGCTGAGACGTTAAATCAGGCGCTTGTTGGGAGGCAACCCAATACTTATAGTTTTTTTCTTTTTACAAATGGTAGTATTTTCTACTAACGGGTTTTAAATTTGCAGGCACATCACCAGGAAATTTTGCATAAAATCACTCTACAACAGTCACTGACGGATACATCAATGGACCGTTGTGCCTGTGACGGACCGTCGCATGAATCTGTCGTGCCAGGTACGTCTTTCTGTTATTTTCAAACTAGGACACACGCGACGGAACCAATGACTGACCGTCACAACTGAGACGGACCATCGTCGGGGACTCTTCGCGTCATTAATGAAGCGTACCCGACCCGACCCGACTGGGGTTCTTTAAAAATTCAACATTTAAAACCCCCACCCATTCATTTCACCCCATTCCTTCCCTCTTTATCCCATTTCCCTCCCTTTTCGACCTCCAAAGATCATAACCCCCCTCTCTTACAACCGATCATTTTCCCCAAATTCCTAAAATTCACTATCTACTAGTCGGAGCTGCCGATGTGGGTCTCTACCTACATATACCCTACCTGACCCTGAGCCTATGTTACAAGATAAGAAAGTCCTATCGTGATCCTAAGACTTGTATAGCGAACTTAAAGCAGTGAAAATAAGGGCAAGCTTATGGCAATATGTATGAATGAGTGTGAATTTGTTGTGAGAGTAAGTGTTGAAAAGTAATCCTTATACTCAAACTAAAATCATTGTGTGAAAAATGAGGATTTTGTTTTGAAGTGAGGACACTAATTGCAATAACGGAAATATTAGCACCTTGGTGAGAAATTTAAGAGGACAGGTGTTAGTGCGTTGTGAGTCTGTGTAATGATCTGATTCCACATAATTCAAGCCTAATAGTTATAGCATGCATAAATATGATGAGATTTATCGGGATTGATAGCCAAATGATTGCGAAGGATAAAACATGGATACTATTGTATAAAGATTTTGTATTGAGTCATAGTGCGTCGCTTAAGGACAAACAACGAATTTAAGTTGAGGGTGTTGATATACCGTGGTTTCACGATATTTTTAATACTTTTTCCTTAAGTTTAGTGGGTCCAAAATCCTTTTCGTACTAATTTTAATGTAAGTTTCTCTTTATTTGCATGAAAACTGTCTAAAAGATGAATGCGGAGGTTTTTGAGCGAGAAATACAGAAAAGTATAACCTACAGAGCTTGTGACGGTTCGTCGTGCCCATGACGGTCCGTAGGTGGCATCGTAGTGCAGCTGCTGAAGAAAGATGGGAAAGTCTGACCAAGTGTGGGGTTATGGAGTGCGTAACGGACCGTCGTAACCATGATGGTCCGTCCTGCTGGTACATCATGAAGATCAGAGAAGTAGTCCCAGTACCCAAATTCCAAGAGTTCAAGTGTTTTGGAACGAAGACCCTCGACGGACCATTGTGCCGGTGACGATCCGTCAAACCTGCCGTCGAGGGTAATGAAGAGAGCAAAAGAAGAAATTGCACAAGTATGGGACGATGGAGACCATGACGGTCCGTCGTGACCATGACGATCCGTCGCGAGGTCCGTTGATCCAGCCGCATTACAAATTGTCCCAATAATTTAGTGTTCAGATTCAGAGACAATATTTTAATATTCAGATGTTTATTCAGATTTACACATCTATGGCTTAATGCGAATCTTAATATTTAAATGTGTATTCAAATGCAAACATCTTAATCTTAATGGAAACTAATGAGACCTTGTCACTACTTGTTAATCAAATTCACAAATATAATAATCTTTATAATATTTAGGGAAAATGCACAAGTACCCCCTAGACTATGACCGAAATCCCAAAGACACACCTTACTAAGGTCGTATTACCCCCCTGAACTTCTTTTTTTTAAATTTGGGGTACCTCTTTGGCTTACGTGGCATCCAAATATCTCTGACGCGCCTCAATTGCATGGAGTCACATAGAGTACCACATAAGACAAAAGGTGCATAAAATTTTTAAAAAAAAAAATCAGGGTTAATATGATCTTAGTTTAGTTAAGGTGTGTCTCTAGAATTTTGGTCATAGTCTAGGGGGTACTTGTGCATTTTCCTTAATATTTATTATGTTTTTTTTCAACTAAAAGTATAAATATATGAATAGAAATATTAATCTAATTTTTTTTTGATTTTGGACTCGCTTTATTTTTAAATTTTAATATTATATTATAATATTAAATTAATTTTTATTGGCTCACGGGCAGGCCCTACCAATATTTCTCAAGCCCCCCAAATGAGTAGGCTTATTCAGGTCGGGCTAAAATGCCCTTTTCTTAAATGGGCTTCAAAATCTTAGCTCAGCCCTATTAAATCTCGGGTTAAGCAAGGCCGGCCCAACGGGCCTAGCCCATATTGCCGACTCTACAGAGGGGCGATCGATTCCCCACGACCCCATAGTTTTTTTTTCGCCTCCCTTCCGCCTTGAGGTCGTGGGATCGATCCCCATGCCTCGCAATTTCTTTTCTTCATTTATTTTCCCTTCTGCGCGCGTAGCTAGAGGTCGTGGGTTTGAATCCCACGCCTCCCCTTTTTTAAAAAAAAAAAAAAAATTTCCTCTTTTCTCTTCCAGCAACCCGATTTTGAATCCCCTAGCACCCTTTTTTTTCATTTTCTCACGAATTACAGCAGGTACACGGGTGAGGTCACAAGTTCGAATCCTGGTAGCCTCACCCCTTTAAAATTTTATTAAATTTCCAGATTCTTTTATTAAACTTTAGTCTAAATTAACATTGCATTGTTGCTGGATATTTTGGTCATTTTTCAACTCATTTTTAGCAACATTTTCACTTGAATTCCTAAGAAAATTTGTAGACCATTTTAACACGTTTTTAGGTGCATCTTTCATAGGTTTGTTTGGCTAAAAGATTGTTATTCAATCATCCATGATTCATTATGATGAATATCATGTTGTGTACAACTTTTGCACATAAAATACAAAAATTAAACATGTCATTTCACTCCTCCAACAATGTCTAAGTTCACTGCCACACATTACACACACACATCACTTTTTCACATGATTTCGGACAACATATTCAATATTCACATAATTCCGAACATGCATACTTAAACATAAACATCACGAAAATGCATTTCATCCTTACTTTATGCCAGCAAACATACCCAACCTATAATTCAGTGGGAGCTAGTGACAGGGACATACAACAGGGAACAACCCTAGTTTTCGGAATGAATATCTTGAACCTTAAGGGATCTTTTGGGAAAGGGACCAAGGGAGAAGAAACTCATACCTTAATCGATGTTCAAATGCTGATGTTTTTGCTTTGAAACTCTTCCAACCCACGCCCAATTCACTTCAACGTACACCTCAATCAACGAACCTCTCTTAGCCTTGACGCTTTGATTACTTTGTCTTTTACCTAAAAATTCATGTGAGTTCTTCAAGTGTGAATAACTCTTGATGTATTTTCAGTTCTTGAAATTATTTTTTTGGCAGAAACCAATGAGAGAGAGATATGGAGAACGTGAGAGAGATATAAAGTGTTATTAAGATTAGGACACTAATTCAAGACTTAGTCAAGTAGGATTTAAATTAGATTAATACAAATCTGATTTATTTTAATTAACACGTGAAAGGACCATTATGACCTTAAATTTTAGATTTTTAATTAATAATTAAATCATCTTAAGTACCTATTTATTCAAAAAAAATTATTATTATTTTTTTCAGATGGTTACATGAGGTCTATTTGGCGTGCACATGTAGCATCCATGTAACACTCCGGAAATCTAATGAACTAAGGTAGAGCCTAACATGTAGTCTAATATCCTAAATGAGGTTGAACGTAAAGATTATAGTGTCCCCCAAAATTAGTATTAATGTTTTTGTCCCTAAACGTCAAGGCATTGACCCGATGAAAGCCCCAATGGTCTTGAGAAGGACCCAAGAGAAGGTCCAAAAAGCTGTCAAAAATAGCAGGACCTATGAACGTGCAACCACGAACCGTAGGTAGACCCAAGCCCGTAGGTAGGGGTCATGGGTAGAGGTTCGGCCTCCCTTGGTGCTCCCAATTTTTGAAGCAAACGACGGTTTAACAATACAGGGTGTGACCCCACTCACAGTTCATGGATGGGGGTTTCATGATTCACCCCTGAAACCCCCAAAAATTCACAAGACTCAAACTAGAAACTACATCTCCTCTCCAAAAATTCTCTCTCGAGGATTTCATTGAAGAGCAAGGTCAAGGTCAGGGTCCAAGAATCAATCTTTCTTCTCCAATTTCTTGTGGGAATCAATCTAAGGTATGAATTATTTTCATCTATGGGAAGCTATCACCCAAATATCCTCTTCAAACTATGTTGTAAGACTTTTAATTCCCCAAAAAACATAAGGTTTCACTCTATGACATGGGTCTTCTTCCGAAACGATTCCACTTGTTTAATTATGACTTATTATGGTTGATTGTGATAATTTATAATTTGAATAATGAAGTATTGTTGATTTATGATGAAAATCACTCATGGACCCATGTTTCCCCACTATGATAAAGTATGAATGGATGATGTAGGTTGGTTGAATAGGCTACATGTGAATTGATTAAGTTTATGATGAATTAGTTATTGAATCGTGAAATTGCTCTTATATAATGTAGTAATTGTATATGTTTGGGTTTATTATGATTCATGGCCCTTGAAAGGTAAAGTATGAGAGTTTGTACATCTTTATGAGAATTGTGTATGAGCTTATGTATCACTTAGAAAGTGAATACCCAATGACTATTGTGTGTAATTGTGTTAATGTTGCAAGATCATGCTTCCACTACCCTTACACATGACTATGTATGAATGAATATGAATATGGTAAGTTTGTTGTGTTGATTGAAAGGTTATTCTCATGAACACACTATGAATAAGATGTGAACGGTTTAATCACATGAAGATAATTCTAAATGTGACATATCGAAACTAGGAAGACCTAGAAAAGAGTTTTAAAATATGAAAATAGTTACTTTTGGGAAGTATAAATCTAGGAATTTTAAGTTAAAAATGAGTTTTTGGCCAACTTCAAGCGACCATAACTCTAGACCGGTGTGAGTTAGGTGTAGTTCCAAATATGGTAGGAAATTCCTTGGAATAATCTTTCTAACACCGCGAAGTTTGTGCAATTTTGAGTACGTATGAGTGGGTTATGCCTTTTGGAAGTTGGGTTGTTGGATTAAGAAAAGTCTAATCCGGATTTGGGAAGGGCAAATTTGTATTTTCCTTACCCAGTTTTATTAATTCATTCATAGGGATGAATTAGGGAAAATAAGACTTCATTCAGTTTAGATTTACTTAGAAATCACGCTAGAGCTTGTAGAAAGGGAAAAAAGGAGAAAATCAAGAAATTTCCAATAACATTCAAGCTTTCTGTGTGGAATTCATCGGGGATCATTCCTAAAAAGGTATGTGACATAATATAGCGTTGAGTTAGCTTACCCATGTGCCAACCATGTTTAAATCAGCGAAGTTGAGTATTGAATATTAAGAAATGAGTTCTTGAAGAACATTGTTGAAAGTTTTGTTGAGTTCTTAATGATTGTGTTGTTCAAGTTTCTTGATGGTTTCATACATGTTTCCGGGTGTAATTTTTTGTTGAATCTATTGTATGTTGATATTACTAATTATCCCAAGTTTTAGGGGAAAGAAAAATTGAAGTTTAGAGGGTTTAGAGATGAAAAACGAGCAAGAAAACTCGGAGTTTACCTGGGGAAGGGGGTGGGTCATCGCGCCAGCCAGAGTGCCCCAAAGCAACCTCTTTAAATAGGGATATGGGGAGACGTGCCATCCAGAGTGCCCCAACCAGCCCTCTAGAGTTTGAGAGCTGGCGCCCCGTGCCTCTCAGAGCGCTAGGGACGCCAGTTATCCCCATTCTTTCCCCATCTTTATGTATTAGTTCCTTAGTGATTTACCTATGTTTGTTAATTGATTTCAACACTCTAAGGTACATCTAAACATCATGAAATTATCCATAAACATGAGATCATGAACCTTGATCCATAATCTTATTCAAGAAAAGTTAAGATCAAAGTCAAAGAAGTTAAGAGTCAAGTTTTGAAGTTAAGAAGCAAGTCAAACCAAAGTTATTCAAAGTTTTTAAGTCTTTAGCAATGTTTTAATTTTGTTTTTAAGACTAAAGTTTCAATTTACGGAAAGAGTAAAGAGTTGAGATCATTCTCAAAAAGTTATAAAGGACATAAGTATTCCCTAAGAGTTTATAAATGTTTTCACATTTGAGCAAGAAATAGAATATTGATGCCAAGAGAGCCTTTGAAATAAGATTTGAGTAATTATCTCAAACCAAAGAAAGAATTATTTTTCTAAATACATGAGCTAATTATATTTTTGGGAGTAGTATTGAGCAGCGAAATGGGGATGCGAGTTCATATTAACTATGTCTCCATAAACCATGTAGACATCCTAAGTGTTAATGGATCATACTTTTTAGATGATTACTTAAATTTAACTAGTGGATCAACTAAGTTAAGTAGTTCTATGCGATGGAAAATTATGGAACAGTTCTAGCAGTGTGAGCAAGACGTTGTATCACCACTTAGGCTCATAGTGGAGGTTGTTGATTATAGAATCTCCCACTGAAACTATGTTACTTCATTATATATGTAAAGTTGAGTTTTTTGTTGCATTTTATTTAATGAACTAATTTGTTTTCGATTATTTTACAAGCTTTATATATTTTGTATCTGTCTTATTATTGTATATTGAGTTAAGTTATGCATGAATTGAGAAGAGTCAAGGTACGTGTTCCCTGCATATTCTTTTCAAGCTTAAGTTGTGTTTAGCATTCCAAATCGCATACTCGTACATTCAATATATTGATACTAGTTGGCCTGAAATGTCTTATGATGCATAGGAAGGTAATTAAGATCGGAAATTCGGCGGATCGTTGATCAAGGAGCAGTTTAGAGTCTGTTGGTGAGCCTTATTGCATTTCAAAGGATATCTTTTATTTCTTATTTTGTAGTTTTCAGTTGTTAGAATGATTAGGAGTCCTGTCCCAACATCCATCTCTATTTTAGAGGCTTTATAGACATATAGCATTATTTCTTTTGTCTTATTCATTTCAGTTGTATAAGTTTAAGAATTAAGTTATCGTTTTGGCTAAGGTATTATCTTTTAAGGTTTCTCATGAGATATATCTCTTGTGCTTAAGTCTTTCACTAAGTAAGCAAACCAGGCAAGGGTCTGCTCGAGGCCAACAATGGCCTTCGAGTTCCTGTCCCACCCAGGGTGTAGGCTCGGGCATGACACTAAGGTTGAAATGACATTCTCACCTAATGAATCTATGAGCTATTATGATGTTATGTTAGTATGAGTGTCTAGTGTATTCTTACTTCAACATAAAGTTAAGTAAAGACTTAATATGGATTTTATGGGGAATTATGCTTCGTACCGAGTGGATATAAAAATGAGATGGAAGCTTTTATTCTAGAAAGTCTTGATTCCTAAAGTAAATATCTTATGAGATGAAAACGTTTTACATTAGAAAGTCCAGATTTCTAGTAGCAATATCCGTATCCCATAACTATGTGCCCACATAGGTCTTTAGATAGTGGATCCACCTAAAAGCTAATATGTTAGTTCTACCTTAGGCAAGTACGACACCTCTTTTCGATATGGAGGTAAGACACCGGATTTCATGTAGCTCACATGGTTTATGTCGGTTATGGCTAAATTTCTCTATATAATAAGAATATAAATTATGTTAAAAACATGGACTTTAACTATGACTTCTTAAGGGTTACTACTTAGTATGGATGGGGGTATGGGACTCCATCAATGCATTGCACAAGTGGGCTTTAAGACGGATTGTGTTGAGGTTCTCTTATGTCATGAAAATTTATGGATTATGTATTTAAGATATGTATGAATGGTAAGGTTGGATTTACTTGTCACAAATTATAAATATGGATGATTTCTTGTATATGATTATTGGCTATGAATGAGGTTAAGGGATGATATGTAGTATTTGGGTGACCTAAGAGAGATACTTCGCATTTGGTAGGTTTATGATATCTTGCCTTCGCATTGCACAAATATAATTTTGGGTTGCTTATGATATTTTTACTTGTGTTTCTTTGTAAAGGTGCATAATGGCTTTTAAACTTGATAAATGCATTATTTCAACTAAATGTCCATTTTATACATGTTTCATGGATTTTTATGCATGGCTTGCATACTTAGTACAATATTTGTGCTAATCCATATTTTCTTCATTTACTATGAGTGTAGGTTCCATTCGTTAAGACATACTCCTCCTTTCAAGTGAAGCTTAAGTTGACTATTCCCTAAGCTTTGTAAGTTCTTATGGTTTGAGGACAAGATGTTATTTTTTTCTACATTCTATTGTACTTTCTATTTTTAATACTTTATTGTAAAGGGAATTAACCCTAATTGAATTCTCTATAATACTAGATGGTGATTGAGACAAGGTCAACTGTCTTATATTTGTTTATGAAAAAGAAGTTGACTTCAATTCTAAAAGTTTTAAATTCCTCTCCATGTTATTATTATGCAAAGGTATTGTATGAGACCCCATTTGGGGTCAAGTACGCCTTGTAGATCTAAGGGGTACCCCTCGGTCATGACTAACTTTGTAATTTAAACATAGAGTTTAGAATGATTCTAGGATGATGTCTCATGAACCACATGTAATAGAGTCTTGTTCATGAGCGTGAAGCGTACCACACTTATGGCTGGGAGACTTTTTTTAGGAACTTGCACTTCTTTCATTACTCTTTAGTCGTGCCTTGGATTTTTAACTCTAGGAAGTATTTCTCCTAACCTTTCTCTTGTGTATCCTCAAGTTCCTCAAGATCCTAATGATGGAGGGATATGACTAATGTGCAAATAAGGTCGTCTCTCAAAAAATTTGACCCATGCTTCAACGACTCAAGTCACTAGGAATGTTAGAGCTCATGTGAACCCTATTGAGAGAACCATGTCTTCGAGGTTGAGGGCTTCACAAGAATGATCCCTCCTAAGTTCTTAAGTTTGAAAGTGGGTAAAGACCCTCAAGAGTTCATGGAAGAAATCCACAAGATAATTGATGTTGTAGCGGTGACTTCTATAGAGAGAGAAAAGCTAAATGCGTATCAATTGAAGGGTGTGGCCCAAGCACGTCATATTAAATGGAAGAGGAATAGGCTGAAAGGAGTGGGCCCCATAGGTTGGGAAGTGTTCAAGAAAGCATTCCTTGATAGGTTTTTCCCAAGGGAGAAAAAGGAAGCAAAAGTGGAGGAATTTATCAACCTTCTCCAAAGAGGTATGGGTGTTAAAGAATATTCTCTAAAGTTCACCAAATTGTCTAAAAATACTCTATTTATGGTGGCAGAACCTAGGGATGAGATGAGTAGGTTTGTGACAGTGGTGTCTAGCTTGGTGATAAAAGAATGTCGTTCAGCTATTATTCATGATAACATGGATATATACCATCTTATTGTGTATGCTAAACAAAGGGAGCATGAGAAACTCCATGAAGAGAATAGCGAGGTGAAGAGGCCTAGGATCGATGATGGAAATTCATCCAAGGGTAAATATGAGAGTCAAGGTAGACAAAGGTTCAAAAAGAGGTTGACCGATGATGGAAATTCTTCCAAGGGTAAATTTGAGAGTCAAGGTAGACCAAGGTTCAAAAAGAGGTTCTCCAACCAAGGCTTCTATAGCACTCCAAGGGTCAACAAAGATAGGGTGTTGTCCTAAAGCTAGGACAAATGATCTCCAAGGGGTGCATTTACAATATTGTTAGGGTTTTATGGATGTTGAGTTCAGAACTCCTTCATTAGAGTTTGTCCCCATGGTAAGTGAGTGTTCAGAAGTCTTTCCCAATGACATTCCCAACATTCCTTACGAACGGGAAATAGACTTCAGCATTGATATTTTGCCAAATACACAACTTATATTCGTTCGTCCTTATAGAATAGCTCCGGCTGAATCGAAAGAGTTAAATGAGCAATTAAAGGATTTTTTAGACAAGGGTTTTATTCAACCGAGTATCTCACTCTGGGGTGCTCTGGTGTTATTTGTGAGAAAGAACGATGGGTCCCTTAGAATGTGTATTGACTACCGCCGATTGAACAAGGTGACTATAACAAATAAGTATCTCCTCCCTAGAATTGATGAGTTGTTTCATCAACTTCAAGGGGCTAACTATTTCGCCAAAATAGATCTTCGTTCGGGTTACCATCAGGTGAGAGGGGTTGATATACCTAAGAAGACATTCTGAACTAGGTATGGGCACTATGATTTCCTTGTGATGTCATTTGGTCTAACTAATGTCCCGATAGAATTCATGTACCCAATGAATAGGGTGTTCCAACAATATCTTGATTCGTTTGTCATATTCTTTATCGGCGATATTTTGAACTATTCAAGGAGTAAAGTAAACATATGGATCATTTGAGCATCGTATGTAAGTTCATAAAGACCACCAATTATATGCTAAGTTTAGTAAATGTGAGTTTTGCTAAGGTCAATTTCCTTCCTTGGTCATATTGTTTCGAACAAGGGTATTGAAATAGATTCCAAGAAGACGCATATGGTCAAGGGTTGTCCTATACCTCTAACTCCTATCGATATTAGAACTTTTTTGGGTTTGTATAGTTATTATAGGAGGTTTCTTGAGGGTTTTTCCTCCATTGATTCTTCATTGACAACTAACTCAAAAGAAATCTAAATTTGTGTGGTCGAAGGCTAGCGAGAAAAGCTTCGAGGAGTTGACAGATAGACTCACTAACGCTCCAGTGTTAATCTTACTGGAGGGTACAGGAGGGCTTGTGGTATATTTTGACGCTTCTCGAGTAGGTTTGGGATGTGTCCTTATGCAACATAGAGAAGGTACTGCCTATGCTTCAAGGAAACACAAGGTACATGAAAAGAATTATCCAAGGTCAATTCTTCTCTAATTTCTTGGGGAAATCAACTTAAGGTATGAATATTTTTCATTTTTGGGAATTTATCACCCAAAGAGCCCCTTCAAACAATGTTTTTAAGACTTAAAATCCCCAAAAAAACCTAGGGTTTCACTCTTTGACATGGTCTTCTTCCAAAACGATTTTATTTGTTTAATTATGGTAAATTATGGTTGATTTTGATTATTTATGTTAAAATCACCCATGGACCCATGTTTCCCCCAATTTGATATAAATTGATGATGTGGGTTGGTTGATATTATAAACATGTGAATTGATATGTTTATGATGAATTAGTTATTGAGTCATGAAATTGCTCTTATATTATGTAGTAATTGTATATGTTTGGTTTGATTGTGATTCACGGCCCTTGAAGGGAAAAGTAACAGAGTCCGTACATCTTTATGGGAACTGTGTATGAGCTTATGTTTCACTTACAAAGTAAGACCCAATGAATATTGTGCAATTGTGGTAATGTTGCAAGAGCATATTTCCCACTACCCTTACACATGACTATGTATGAATGAGTATGAATATGGTAAGATTGTTGTGTTGATTGAATGACTAGTCTTTTGAACACACTATAAATAAGATAGAAAGTTTTACTCGCATGATGATGATTCTGAGGTTGAAACGACATTCTCACTTAATAAAACTATGAGCTACTATGATGTTATGTTGGTATGAGTTCCTAGTGTATGATTACTTCAACATGAACTTAAGTAAATACTTAATATGAATTTTATAAGGAATTATGCTTAGCACCGAGTGTATATAAAAATGAGATGGAAGCTTTTATTCTAGAAAGTCCGGCCTCCCAAAGTACATAATCTGAGATGGAAACTTTTTACATTAAAAAGTTTGGATATCTAGTAGAAATCCTCTAATCCCATAACTATGTTCCCACATAGGTCTTTATCTAGTAGATCTACCTAAAAGCTAATATGTTAGTTCTACCTTAGGCAGGTAGACCTCTTTCCGATGTTGAGGTAAGACACCGGATTCCATATAGCTCACATTTCTATGTCGATTAAGGTTAAATTTCCTTATATGATAAGAATATGAATTATGTTAAGAACATGGACTTTAACTATGACTTCTTAAGGTTTACTAGCTACTTAGTATGGATGAGGGTATGAGACTACATCTATGTATTGCACAAGTGGGATTTAAGAGGAGTTGTGGTGAGGTTCTCATATGTCATGATGGTTTATGGATTATATATATTAGACATGTATGGAATTAAGGTTTGGTTTACGTGTCACAAATTATGAATATCAATGCTTGCTTGTATATGACTATTGGGTATGAATGAGGTTAAGGTATGATATGTATGATGTGGGTGACCTAAGAGTGATACTTAGCATTCGGTAGGATTATGAGATCTTTCCTTTGCATTGCACAAGTATAGCTTTAGGTTGCTTATGGTATGCTTGATTATAATGGTGCGTAATGGGTTTTAAACTTGATAAATGCATGATTCAACTAAATGTCTCCTCTATGCATGTTTCAAGGATTTTTATGCCTAGCTTTCATACCTAATACATTGTTTATGCTAACACATATTTTTTATATTTTCTATGAGTCTAGGTTCCGATCATTGAGACATACTCCTCTTTTCAAGTGAAACTTGGGTTGGCTATTCCCCAAGCTTGGTGAGTCCTCATGATTCGAGGTCAAGATGTTATCTTTTCTAGCTTCTACTGTACTTTCTATTTTTGAGATTTTATTGTAAAGGGCTTTGACCCTAATTGTATTTCCTAATGTACTAGATGTTGATTGAGACAAGGTCTAGACACTTATATTCGTTTATGAAAATGAAGTTGACTTCGATTGTAAAAGTTTTAAATTACGCATTATTTCTATTACTTTATGTTATGATTATGGTAAGGGCTTGTATCAGACCCAATTCGGGGTCAAGTATATTGTGTTACATCTAGGGGTAACCCTGGGTCACGATAATCCATGTGGTATTTAACATACACATGAATACTTCTGTTAACATGAAAGGTAGGTTTTACCCAATAGTTTGACAGAAAGGGTATTTTTGAGCAGAAGTATAGTTTAAGAATATATATAAGCTCCTGTAAAACCTTTATAAATTAATACTCGATAAATTAAGAATCTATCTAAAATAATATTTTTCTCCGGTCCCAACTTTTGCCGAAGGAAAAAAATTACCAATTTCTACAAAATAATAAGATGATATATTTCTAGAAGACCTCTATATAAATTATTGTCCCATTAATGTCATAAATTAATATTTCTTTATAAGTTATAAAAATATATTTAAGACAATTTAATTAAATATGATTCTATTGTGTTATGTTTTTTCTTAAAATTTAAATTTAGTTGAAGTTGATCTCTAACTTTTCTTATTGCATCCAAGAATTCTGGTGTTGTCTTTTTGAGTTGCTCCATGAAATTGTGAAGAGTTATAGATAACTGTTTCCTTATGCGTAACTGGTTTCAAAGGTATAGTATCATCTTCAACTTCATCATCAACATTGCTTTTTCTGATGGTATCCACAACTTTTTCTAAGCTCTGGACCTCTAACCATGTATCACTTTCACCTAGATAACCCAACAGGTTATTGACATCCAATTTATTGTAGTAACCGAGATCATTAATCATGACTCCAAGTTCATGAATGACATTTTCACAATTGGTTTCATTCAAATTCTCTGAGATTGCATTCCCGAACGAATTTTCCAGTGTCAAAAATAATCAATCTTCTACTGTCTCTTGTTGAACATTTGTGTCCAAGCAGGGATTACTGATAGCATCAAAAACGTTAATCTTTGTTAGATCAGTTTGTCCTAATTCATAGTCTTCTAATATCCTACTATAAAATTTATTACGATAATAATGCTCTTATTATCCTAACATGATAATGTAGAAATTACAAGATATATATATTGATGTACTCATTGTGCTTTATGTATTATTTTTTTAGATGAAATCAATAAAGTTGATTCATAAATAAGTAAGATACGATGATTTTGATATAATCAAAATTAACCTTCATTAAATTTTAAACCATTCATTAAATTAATAAATATTAATTTATCGATTGATTAATATCTATATAAAATAATACAATTTAAGGGTCCCACCTATATCAATTTATAGAGATTTTACTGTATTTCGAATAGTTTAAGGGTAGGTTTGACCCTTCTCCGTTTATTTAATATATATATTTCCACAACTAATATGAACATGTATATATTTTATCTGACATCCCTTAGCATGCTTACTCCATCTTTACCATTACATAATTTCCTTGCTTATTTTTTCGCTTGATTGATTGAATTGTTGTGAATGGTAAATGAAGAAACCTTACCCCTAGAACAAGAACCAGATTCTTGTAATTTTGTCGTAACACGATAAAACAAAGATTTAACGTGGAAACCTTCCTAACTCAAGTAAGGGAAAAACCACACCGAAGTTTTCTATTATTTCAAGATTTACAACTCAGTTAATCAATGAATCTAACTCTAAACTTCTACCCTTTTTAATTAACTATAATCGAAAACTCTCCACTCAACAAGAAGTCAAACTCTCTTCTTGTTTACAAAAACTCTCAACTCTTGTTAACTCTAACCACCCAAGAAGTCAAACCTACTTCTTGTTTACAATTCTCAAAACCTCTCTCCCATGAAGTCAAACCCACTTCTTGTTACAATTCTCTCAAGACTCAACTCCCAAGAAGTCAAACCCACTTCTTGTTACAAATCTAGAAATTGTTACAACTCAATAATAAACCTAGAACAAATCAATAAAAACTGATAACCCTAGACTTTAATTGATCAAACTTCAATATCCAATAGTTCTCAGTAGAACAGGTTTCGTGAACCTGGTCCTTATGTTGATGTGATGAAGGTGACCTGGTCCTTGCGTTTCTGTAACAAAGGCCTGCGTTTTTTCTCCAGAAAATACTGCTCTCAAGATGATATATTTCGTGAATATGCAATACCTATCGTTCTAGCTTTGCTAGAAAAATTCTCTCGATTTTTGTGATTGCAAAGACATTTTTTTCCTTCAACTTCTTGATCCTTTTATAGATTTGATTTGCCTTCAACTTCTACAAGGAAAGGAATTACAAATCCTTTTCCTTCCTGAACTTGTCTATATTTACTTCTTTCCTTATTTAACTTGAATTGTAATTTCTTTATTTCTTTCCTTCTTTGGCTTGGATTGCTACTTTTTTATTTCTTTCCTTCTTTGACTTGAATTGCTACTTTTTTATTTCTTTCTTTCTTTGACTTGAACTGCTATTTTTTTATTTCTTTCCTTCTTTATTTATTTCCATATTTATTTCCTTCTTTTCCTTCTTTTTAATTCAGCAGTTTTTCTTCTTTGTCTCAATACTTTTTCTTCTTTCCTGCAATCTCTCATAATTGTACACATACGACATCATGCCTTCACTTTATCAATCATCAAAACTACTTTATTTGTTCTCCTACTTCCCAACATTTTCCCCCTTTTTGATGATGATAACCAATGATTTGTTACACATCAAGACTCTTTGTTAGTGATCAAAACTTCAATTCTTTGTCATCCATCAAAACTACAAACTTCATGTTTTTTCATTCCTCAACAATTTCCCCCTTTTTGATGATGACGAACTATGCATATGTCTATAAACATTATATAATTTCCCCCTTTTGGCATCATTGAAAACCAATAACCAAAGAACTCGAATAACATTCAATGCGTGCAATATCATTTTTAACTCATAGTCACTTGGGCAACACTTTCAAGTACACTTCTGCTAACAAAATGGTTAGTTAATCTGAGAATATTAGTCATCTTAAACTCATACACAATTAAGATCTTCAATAGGAAACGAAATAAACAAATATGTACCAGTTTATGCCCTTAATCAAAAACATATGATATCATGAGTATGAGATAGACATAAGCACATCAAAGAGTCAAAGAGTCTAAAATTTGAGAATGAGGATTGGGACAAAGATTACTAAAGTGAGGAAGAAAGGGAAGTTTACTGCCATAGATAAAAAAAAATTCAGTATGCCCATTGTGCACCAGCTTCTTTATTCTAATCAGTTCTTAGAATGTGAAATTTCATCAAGAGAAACATGAGGTACGTCATCACCCTGTTTCTTTTTTTTTAACTCTACTCCGTAACAGTTTCATTCCTCCATGATTTTCTTTCTTTTTTTCTCTTTTTTTTTTTGATAGCCTTTTTCTTGATGGAAACTTTGAGGGACTACCAACTACCAGTAAGAGATTCATCACATTTTGGTGCAGAATGAGATTTGTTTATCAATAATGAAAGCAAGCAACAATTTATTTCTGTGAGAATTGTTCCCCTATGAGATAGACAGGTTATACACTTGGAATGGATGAAATATCAATTTGGAGTTTATGAACCTGGTTCAGATGTGGGTGGTAAAGCAAAGTTCCCCCTAAATTAAAGCATGAGTGACTTCAATACTGAGATTTTCATCATTAGAGCAGTTTGAGATTGAACGATGCTTATTGTCAAAGAGGGTTCTTGGTGATCTTTAAGAAAGTTGAATTTTTGATGATAGACCATGTTTAAAGTGTTTATGTTTGACCCAAACTCAGGAAATTAATGCATTGAAAAAGGATGGTACATACCTGAGTATTATAGAGAAACAAGGTTCCCCCTTTTTTTGTGTTTCTTCATGATTTACTTAATGGTGTTAGCAAAGAGAAGAGATAACATCCGCAGACTTTCTAAACATTGTTTGAGATGTGATTTGAGTGTGTAACTGTTACAGTATGAGGTTGAGTTAGCTGATATTCATTGTATAATCACTCAAGCATAAGATTCTTCGTTTACTAGCCAATTATTAAAGGAAATCATGATAATGCATCAACTTGTTTCGATAAGACCATGCTTTGACTGATTTTTCTCAAGTTTTTCATATTCAAGGCCTTCATGAGAATGTCGCATCATCATATTCTCCAAGGTCAAACGAATCTCAAGTTGTCATAGAGAACTAACCCTTGTCAATTTTTAATACCTTCGAATGAACAACAAGGACCATGTTCACACAACAAAGTTCCCCCTGAAGGTGTAGCATACTCTTACTGTCCCGATTTCTCTATTATTCCCCCAATCTCCAAAAACATAGATTAGTAGTAATTCATGTTGCAGTTGCATCAATGATTGTTAAATGTGAACCAGGTTCATATGCAGTATTCCCTAAATTTGTATCATTAAAAGATGTTTGATATCATGTCACTTTCTTCAACTTTTTTTGTCTCTTTCATTTTTCTCATCCTTTTCAAGGAATAAACTGCCTGCTTGAAAATCAAAGAGCGAGAGGAAATTTTCTACCATTTTTAGCACCTGTTTGGAGCATGCAATATTCATGTACCAAGTTGGTCTTTTCCCTCTCACCTTCACCTGAAACACTAGTCAAACATTAGTCTTGGGAACCAAGATTAGGTTGGTCCCCTTTATATGAGTAAAAGGATGAATAAGATTTCTTCTAGCCTATAAAGGCAAATAAGAAAACCTTTTATTTGGAGCATTTTTATTTCGAACCAGGTTCTTAGCTGTATCAGTCTTTTCTTTTTTGGTGAACTTAACATTTTTCTGAAAAGCCTCAACTAAAGCTTTACATTGATTCTTTAAATGACCTGAGTTTCCAGAAAGAGTGCATAAACTTTTATACATGTGAATAGTGTGTGACACAAGATTATTCTGTTGTTCAAAACCAATCCCACTTCGACAAGTGGTTTGCCTTTCTTGAATCGTACTTAAAATTTCAGAGGACCTGGTCCATCTAAGATTTCTTTCCAGATCCAGTTTGGTATGATCAAGATTTTCTTGTAGCAACCTATTCCTTTTTGTTAAAGCTTGACATTTTATGGTTAACAATTTTATTTTTTCTTCTAGAGCTAATTGAAGTTCACTAGCAGAGTTTTTGCCCTTGTGACTTAACTCTGAGATTTTAATATGTTCTATTAATTTATTTTGAAGAAAGTGATTGTGTTTCTCAAGATTGTCATTGACTTCTCTTAAATATGCATAGTTTTTCATCACTTGTTCTCGTTCGGAATTGACAGACTGATATGCATCTATAAGAGTACTCAATAAGGACTCTAGTTCCTTTTTAGAATATGATTCAATATTTACTTTGATGTGATGAAAACTTACCTTGCTTTTTTTGTCATCTTCTTCATCATCTTCAGAATCTGTTTCAGCAATGAGTGCAAGAAAATCATATTTATTTGATTGTTCTATTGCAAGTAGTGACTGATTTTCGAACCCTCCATCCTCAAATTCTTCATCAGATAAGTCTCTTATATTGGCAAAGGCTCTTTTGTTTGTGGGAATGTACTTATCATTCTTAATTTCCTTTTCTTTTTCTGAACTATTCCTCTTTTTCTCTAGAGCATTTAATGGACATAATTTGACAAAGTGATCCGGACTTCCACATTTGTGACATACTTGATCTATTGGATTTTCAGTGATTTTTTTAGAGTTCCTTTTGTGGTACACCTTTCCCTTTTTTAACATTCTTGAGAACCTTTTGGTCATTAACGCAATGTTTTCGTCCTCAAAATTTTCTGGTGTTGTGCCAGTAAGAACCAGGTTCTTCTCTTTTCTTTTGCCTCCAATTTCCTTTTCTTGTTTTTTCTTGAGTTCATAGGTCATTAGATTTCCAATGAGTTCATCCATAGCTAACTTATCTAGATCACGGGCTTCAGTAATGGCTTCTACTTTACTTTCAAAATATTCTGGAAGAACACTCAAAAGTTTTTGACTATTTTCCCATTGGGAATTATTTCACCTAGTGAGTAGATTTCATTAATGACAGCAGTGAACCTGGTATGCATCTCTTGGATTGTTTCACCTTCTGTCATTCGAAACAGTTCGTATTGTCTGCTCAAGTTATCTATTTTAGACTTCTTTACCTGAGTTGTTCCTTCATGCGCAGTTTGCAAAATTTCTAATATTGCTTTAGCATCTTGACATGATGATATTCGATTGTATTCATCTGGACCTATTCCGCATATCAAGTTCTTTTTTGCTTTAGCGTTGTTCTGAATTGCAAGTTTATCTGCAGCATTCCATTCTTTCCTATCTTTTGGTACTTGAGTGGTTCCATCAATTACATTCTTCATGGGTATGGTTGGACCGTCCAACACGACTCCCCATGGGTCTGGATTTTCTCCTAGTAAATGATCCACCATGCGATTATTCCACCATCCATAATACTTTCCATTAAACAGTGGTGGTCGAGTTTGCAAAGCTCCTTCCTGTGGTGTAGGTGGTGCAGCCATTAACCCTTTTCAAGATGTTAGTCTTTTAATGAAAAGACCTGCTCTGATACCAATTGAAGAAACCTTACCCCTAGAACAAGAACCAGGTTCTTGTAATTTTGTCGTAACACAATAAAACAAAGATTTATCGTGGAAATCTTCCTAACTCAAGGAAGGGAAAAACCACACCTAAGTTTTCTATTAATTCAAGATTTATAACTCAGTTAATCAATGAATCTAACTCTAAGCTTCTAACCTTTTCGATTAACTATAATCGAAAACTCTCCACTCAACAAGAAGTCAAACTCGCTTCTTGTTTACAAAAGCTCTCAACTCTTGTTAACTCTAACCACCCAAGAAGTCAAACCCACTTCTTGTTTACAATTCTCACAACCTCTCGCCCAAGAAGTCAAACCCACTTCTTATTACAATTCTCTCAAGACTCAACTCCCAAGAAGTCAAACCCACTTCTTGTTACAAATCTAGGAATTATTACAACTCAATAATAAACCTAGAACAAAACAATAAAGACTAATAACCCTATACTTTAATTGATCAAACTTCAATATCCAATAGTTCTGAGTAGAACAAGTTTCGTGACCTGGTCCTTTTGTTGTTGTGATGAAGGTGAACCTGGTCCTTGCGTTTCTGTAACAAAGGCCTGCGTTTTTCTCCAGAAAATACTGCTCTCAAGATGATATAATTCGTGAATATGCAATACCAATCGTTCTGGCTTTGCTGGAAAAATTCTCTCGATTTTTGTGATTGCAAAGACATTTTTTTCCTTCAACTTCTTGATCCTTTTATAAATTTGATTTGCCTTCAACTTCTACAAGGAAAGGAATTACAAATCTTTTTCCTTCTTGAACTTGTCTATATTTACTTCTTTCCTTATTTGACTTGAATTGTAATTTCTTTATTTCTTTCCTTCTTTGGCTTGGATTGCTACTTTTTTATTTTTTCCTTCTTTGACTTGAATTGCTACTCTTTTATTTCTTTCCTTCTTTGACTTGAATTGCTACTTTTTTATTTCTTTCCTTCTTTATTTATTTCCATATTTGTTTCCTTCTTTTCCTTCTTTAGAATTTTTCATTTTTTCTTCTTTGCCTCAATACTTTTTCTTCTTTGCCGCAATCTTTCATAATTGTACACATACGACACCATGCCTTCACTTTATCAATCATCAAAACTACTTTATTTGTTCTCCTACTTCCCTAAAACAGTAAATAACTAGTTCATCTGATCGATCCAATTCCAACCAATCGATTAGGGAATATATATGAGTGACATGGAATTCTTGGATTTTAATTATGGTCATTGTTTTCTAAGTAAATCCTGTCTCAAATAAAAATTCTTTGATATTTTAATCTTGTAGATCATATATTATATTTAGTGTGATATAGTATTTTATAAATCAAGTATAGACAATCATGTTTTATTTAATAGCATATTCTCTGCGTACATAATTTAGTTAATTAAGTGCATTATTCGATTTTTTATGTGCGAAGTTGGGCCATATTAAATGAGTACTTTTAATCAAAGGTTATCGTTGTACTTTGCCCCATTTGGCAATTAACTTGCTAAGCTATCACTGTCATCTCCACTTTTTTGGTGGGTTTTTATGATCATATTTCATAACTATATATTATATTATATTAATTAGAATATTCAGTAATTTACACCCAACTTGACATGTGTTACTGCCTCTGTCCAATTTAGGTGTAGGCTTTACTATTTTTTAAGTTACAAAGAAATGTATTCTTTGATTATATTTTGTTTCAATAGTGTTGACCTGAAGTATTATTTTTTTGCGTAGTTATCAAATAACTAAATTTTATTTAGAATTTTTTGAAGAATCTTAGTAGTTTGTCGCTAATTCAAAGTTCCGTCAATATGTAAATGAACCTTGTATAGTCTAAACTTGAAAATTATAACCTTGTGAACGTTGTCTAATAATTTGTGTATATTGATGAGCTAATCTCAAAATTCTTTAAATTATTTTGTGTAGTTATCTAGAGAATCTGATCGTACCACTATACTCTAAATTTGTTGTGTCAATTAGAAGTCCTTATCCTTAGTAGCTTGTTGGTAACTATCCTGATCAAGACGCTCCTGAATTTGTTATATCAAGACTCTTTAGTCATGGTTGCAGAGTTTTGAGGAGACGGACAGTTTGATTGGTTTTATTGAGGCTTGTTCTTCCTTGATTGAGCATATTCGTGAGTGTCAGTTTGATGACGAGAAACTATATCTCATTTGAGACAATGTAATGAGAGGGGATGCGAAGGAGTCTGTCCTTGATTGTGATGGTGCCTTAAGGATTGGGTGAAAGATCTATGTGCCCAAGATGGGCAAGTTGATTAGATTGATTCTTGAGAAGGTCCATCGTTTCTGATATTCTGTCCATCCAGGTGCAGCAAAGATATACCATGATCTGAGCCAGCATAATTAGGGGTGTGGTATGCAAGGAGATATAGCAGATTTTGTTTTGAGGTGTTTGACTTCTCAATAGGTCAAATGTGAGCACGAACGACCTAGAGGTATACCTTAGAGTATGCCTATTCCTACTAGGAGTGGGAATGGATCACTATAGACTTTATTGTGGGACTACCTACCACCGTGGGTGGTTATGACTCCATTTTGATGGGGGTTGATAGGTTGACCAAGTCCACCCATTTCACCCAGTTTGAGTGAAGTATACGGTAAAGAAGTTAGATAAGTATTATATCAATCAGATTGTGCGACTACATAGAGTCCTAATTTATATTTTCTCTGATCGAAGTTCTTTGTTTACTTGTCATTTCTAGAAGGCATTGCAACATGACTTCAGTACTTGGTTAGATATGAGTACAACTTTTTACCCTCAGACAAGTGGTCAGTTCAAGCGGACAATTTAGATGTTAGACAACGTGACATGAGCTTTTGTGATTGATTTTGGTGCTAGATGGGATTGATGTTTACCCTTAGCAGAGTTTACCTACAATTCTTATCATTCTAGTATTCAGATGGCCCTAAAATCTTAGACTCATGAAAGGTGTATTGAGGTTAGAAGAGAACGAAAATCTTAGACCTATGATATCAGTGTGGGAGAGGTGAACTATAGATTGGCCTTGCCACCTAGCTTATCAATTGTGTATCCCTTGTTTCATATCTTTGTGCTTCAAAAGTACGTATTGGATAAGTACCACATGATTTCTCTTTATTAAGTTGAGTTGGGTCAAGACTTATCATTTGAGGAGGAGCCTATGGTCATGTTGGATATGCAAGTCTAGAGATTAGGACCAAGGAGATTGTTTTAGTGAAGGAATAGTGAAAACATCGTTCAGTCGGTGCGGCGACTTAGGATACATAATAGGATATGGGTGCCAGATATACTTAGCTTGAAACTTTAGGTACTTTCTTTTGCTTTATGTTTGAGGAAGAACATGATTTTTAATGGTGGATAATGTAATATCTTGATCGATCATTTTTGAAAAGTTTTATGAATTTACCATTTTTCCCACTTGTGATCTACCCCATGTCTTTTATGCTGAGTTTTGAAGTTTGAGTTAAAAGAGGAGAATTTTGTAAGACTTGGGTTTGAAAGGCTAATATTGTTAAAAAGTGGTTTTCATGATCTTTTGGAGTTTCGAATATAGAAATGAAATTTCTTCGATTCCATTAGACCCAAAATGTGAAATCTAAGTTGTGTGAGTCGACGATTTTAGATTTGAAGTTTTCTTAAGGATTTAAGGCCCTAAGTTGTGAAATAGTAAAAATTTAGCCTTCGAGACTCTCGCCTCACCCGCCCGTTTGACTTATGGCATCATCGACTTGCTTTTCAATCAAAGTGATTCCATAACCATAATGAAAGACCTCTCTTTCGGGATCAGTCCCATCCCTAGATGTAGTAGTCAATCCTTAGTTAGAGATATGGGCTAAGTTAAGCCTACGTAACGCTATGGGAACAGCCCTTTTTGGCATCACTACCTCATGGCAAGTTTACTGAGTATCCACCACATCCCTTTCCAAAGATTCATTTGGATTGGTTTTTGCCATGAACTCTCTTGGCAAAGTCAGGATCATCTTGCAATCCACCTTATCAGTTTGGCTTTGGCAACACTCTAAGTTCATATGTTGGGATCAAAATTCTAAGAGTTCTGTTGGATTTTGGGGGATGATTTTAGGCCTAAATGAGGTCTTTTTTAGTTTTTTGAGAGGTTCTAAGCTTGTTTTAGACTTTTTACGCCTGAAGTTAGTTTCTTGTGGTTTTCGAAGATGTCGGGTCAAGAGACCTCAGATTCATGTTTTGATGGTTCCATTGTGTCTGATAAGTCGAGTAAAATTGATTTGCTTCTGTGGTTTGTTTTTATAGGGGTTCCAAACGAATCATGAGGGTCCTTTTGGAGTTTCGGGACTTGGTTGTGTTTTCTGGTGCATCAGGCATCATTTTCTGCGAAGATCATGTCACTTAAGCGACCTCCTCTTAAGGGAAAGGGGTATCGCTTAAGCGGCCTACGATTTTGCAATGCCCGATCTTTTAGAAGGGTTCGCAAAGTTTTTGCGACATCTTAGAGGGGTTTTGACCTGCCATTTTCGGGGTCTAAGCCTCATTTTTCATTTTTGAAATTGGGAAACACTTGGTGACAATTTTAGAAAAGTTTTCTTATGCTAAATCTATCATGACCTTAAGACTTCCTTTTCTTTTTCTTTGATTATTTATGAATTTTAACATCAAAATATGATATTTTGATTGATAAATGATGAGGTGTTTCAAGAACATAAGTTCTTAAATCAAAATGAAATTTTGAACTATTTTTGAGTCCTTTTTCAAAATATTTTTATCAGTGATTTCATAAAGCCTCAAGTATTGATTTCCAGTATTAAATTTCGAATTCAACCCTTCTTTTTGAAATTGAGTTTGAATGAATTGACCCATTGTTCTAAGCAATAGATGTATGTATTTGTGAATACTAGTCAGGGGCGGCTCAATACTATCGGAGGCCTAAAGTGAAATTTCAACTAGAGGCCTAAAATCTAAATAACTTCATATGCATTATTTTTAAAAAGAAAAAAAAACAAGCTTGCTTTTCAAAATGCAAAGTATACTTAATATTTTTTTATATGATTTATTCGATTTTATCAATTGTTGAAAAACATTTGCTTACTCGTACAATAATTATATGAATTGTTAACATAGAATCAAGTTGATAATATTTTGTATACCCCTGTTTTACTATGTTTGTTGTAATGCTTGAAAATCTAAGAAGAAACAGAAAAAGAATTTACAGTTCACTTTGTTCAACACTTTTGACTACTGATTCATTTTTTTTTTTGAGTATTACTCGACTTGTCAAAAATTTAAAAAAAAAAGAGCGTAAAAGGAGTTAAAAGAATAAAATAATGTGTATATTAGCATAGAAATGGTGAGAAAATAAAACAATTCTTCTTGATTTCTTCTATTTAGATGGGATTAATGAGATAAAATAGTAGTATTTAAAAAAATATATATTTTAACATAAATAATTAATTTTTTTAAAAAAAATAATTAACTCATAACTTATTATTGGTAAAAAATTGAGGCCCCCTAAAATTGGGGGCCTAAGGCCAATTCCTTATTCAAATAGGCATAGGAGCCAACCCTGATACTTGTGTGTATATGGATTATGTGGTTTTGGAAGAGATTCGAAATGGGAAGACTCAACTATTGTAGTGATTATTGATTGATTTAAGACAAGTAATCTCTTAAACCATGTATTATAGTATATTATGTATTCCCTTCATTGTTTGTGTGTTGGGAGTAATGGGAATGAGGTGAAAGGTTAATTGTCCACTTGATAAATCTTAACGAATAAAAATGGATTGAAATTTAAAAGCTATTTGATGAACACAATGATATGAATTTCCTTGTTGTGACCCTTCATGATCGATTGATGAAATGCTTGATAGGATGAATGTGGACTTGAATTGAATGAATTTAATCTCTTCTATATGGTGTGATATTGGTTGTGTGCATTGATTGTTAAACACCATGTTGAGACATATGATTTTTATGAAGTCGAGGTTATTCTGACAAGTGTTATTATGTCGATGTCATTTCCGGCTAGAGGATTGACATAAAGCCGATGAGAAATGGTGCCGACTAGGGATTGATTATTGTGACTTGAGGCTTTTGATGATTATATGTGACTTGCTTGTTAATTGTGATTGATCTACTTGACATTAAGATCAACTTACTTGATTTGTTTGGTTGTTGCATTATGACTATTGAACCATGATCATTGAGCCTAGTGAGTTGTGCATTATAGAACAGCTAGGCTGGGCTGATTTCTGTGTTAGTTGTAGTTTGAGTGTAAGGGGTATTCAATTTATAGCTAGATATCTTATTTATTAGGTTTCTTCTGGGTACCGTGTTGTTGCACTCATTCCTTGCTTCTACACTTGTGTAGGTTCCGACCCCAGTTTAGCATGAGCTTCCTTCTTCTCTTACTTTTCAAGGCTTGTCAAAGGACTATCGAGAGGTAGTTGCTTGTCATCCCGGTGGGCTCTCTTTTTCTTTTATTAAGCTTTGTTCTATTCGAGAATCAAGGACTGAGACTTGTACTTATTTCTTAACTCCGCAACGTATGTGTTTAGTAATTTGTATATGTGACAATCAAATTTCGGGTATTTTAATAGAAAGAATAAATTTTTCCGTTTTATCTTGTTCTTGTTCATTTTTTTCTTTTTTGTGATGCGTCTTGGTAAAAATAGACAAGTGCCGTTACGTTCATTTTTGGATTGTGACATATAAACTCATTATTGGTATCGTAATCGTGAGCTCGTATTCTACGGATGGTATGACTCGGATTTGGTAAAATGTCCATTGACCCGAAGATCACTTATTGTGTGGTTTATTAGACTTATAAATTCACCTTATGGAATATGATTAAAAAGCAGCTTGTGGTCTCTTGTTCTTTTGCAGAAGTAGAATACGGGTTGATGGTTATGACTTATGATCCTCCAAAAGTGACAAGAATTTTTACTCTTTTTCATAAATAGCTGCTAATGTCTTCTCTATTTAGATTGGGATTGGACTCTACAAATTACAATCTCAATAATCTAACTTATCCTAAGTTATGTTAATATTTAGGATTTTTGTAATTTTGTATAGTGAAGTACTACTAGACAAAGGAGCAGACCAAATTGCATATAAGAAACATGAGTTTTTATTGAAATAAAAGTATAGAACCTTTGCAGAAGCGTAAGAAATTGTCGTCATGACTCATATGAATAAGAAGTTGCAAATTCGAATAATGAAAATAGTCTCTTAAAGGGAAGTAAGGTTCATTAAGTATAACCCGATGTTGTCATCACAATAAGTTCATTTCATAATTCAGATACATATATCCAACAAACCAAATGATATGTAAGTTTTGGATTTACAATCTTCCTTTTGCAAATACACTTCAAAACTTTAAGTAATATATTCCAAACGTCCCCAATCCTTTGATTTACAAGAGAAACCACTAATTGCATATACAAAAACTAATAATATGTACCTATAAACATATATAGGAGAGTTTAATTTTACACTATTATCTTTATTTAAAATGTGTCATGTAACATGTAACATCTTGCCTGCCCTATTTTTCAGGTAGCTAGTTCTGCTTATTATGGATAGGTACCCGTTCTTAAACAACGTGCATGAGAGCGTACATAAAAATTCTTTTACACTATCAGCGTACATTTGTACCAACAATGTTTTTGTTTTGAAAAGAATGACCAATACCAGGGCTGTGATCTTTAAGATTATCAAAGCTTACTTTAGGCCTTGAAGCAGGGGAATTTTCTTTTTTTCTTGTAAATTGAAAATGATTTGCTTTTTCTTCATACCTTTGCTTTGAGTTGATAACAACTTGACTTGGGATTTGAGTTGAATCAAACTTGTGTTTCTTCAATGTGTTTAGTTGTCTTCCTTCAGTAAATAGAACTTGATGGCAAGCAATAAGTGCAAGAAGGAAAGTAAATGCATACATATGATGGATACATGCCATAATTGACTAGTTATAGGGTGATTAAAGAAATATTTGCACTAAAACTTTTGTTAAGATGAAGTGGCTGTTTATTTTTGCTTGTGAAAGAAGAAGAAAAACTCTGAAGAGAGAAAATGTGAGTGAAGAATGTTTGTTCATTTTATTTTTCACCATATATATAGGCACCACCAAAGGAAGTGGTATAGTGGATCGGGGCAAAGGCAGAGCCACCTAACAGTTAGGGGTACATCCGAATCCTCTTTGGCAAAAAATTACATTATTTATACATACATGATTAAAACAATTTTTTAGATATAGATAGTAGATGTCGAACCCCCGTAAACTACTTCATGTGACTTTTTTAAAATTTTGAACCCTCTTCTTGAAAATCTTTCCGCCGTTTATCATGGTAGTGCTCCTTCTGTAATTAGAGATTTCAGATTCGAGCATGAATACGAAAAAAATCCTTGTTCGGAGTACTTCCCCCCTCCCCCACCTCCTGCTCTATGCCCACCCACCTTCGAGGAATGGGATCCTACACTACACAGATCTAAATTAGTCAAACTTTAATATAAAGTATCAAACATCGAAAAGAAACATATCAAAAAGTGCTTTTATTATATTTTATAATTGTCATTTGGTAATTTAAAATTATCTTATGGAAGCATCAATTTGGTTGATTCACGTTACTTCAAAATCTTTGGAGAAGTCAAAATAGGCTACAATACTAATAGGAATTACTTCTTTTTAAAAAAAACACACACACACCACAAAAACACTAATGTATTTGAGTGATCCAAACTTGCAATGCTCTTTATTTTATGTAGCTTATTTGCACAGCATTCTACAAAAAGAAATATCTATTTTTTTATATATATTTTTTGCCCAATATAATTTTCTACAAAAAGAGAAATCTATTTTATACTTTGCATCTGGATTTTGTATTTTAACTGATTCTGAAATCTCTTATACAATTCAAAATAAAGCCACCACTAAAAAATGCTAATTATTGTTGAAATGACTTTATCCTAGATAAATTGAGCAACTTTAATGACTGTTTGAATTTTTTATCAATTATCGATGAGCTTTGAGGATAAATAACTCACTGTGAAAGATTCAATTAAACATTTTCTATTATTCTATCCGTATTTTTATTTGTCCTTATTTTTAAAAAGAAAAAAGGTCTTATATATCTCATGAACTTTATCATATAGAGCTGCATCTGACTCATATATATATTTTTCCTTTAATGAAAAGTAAAAAAAAAAAATTATTTAATCTTCTAATTATTTCCTTTTAAAAAATTTAATTCATTTGAGGTATATTTGATTCTCCTCACACATATTTTTTGACTTTTTTTATTTTAATGACTAATTTAAATTTATTATTTCGATGGTCAAATTCATTTATGCTTCACTAATTTAAACTGGTATAATTATAATCAAAGAAGTTAAAAAATACTTTTGTACGAAAAAGATTGAAATATATCTTGAACTTTTTAGAAGGATAATATATATTTCCCTACACATTTAAAAAAAAAATTAAAGTAAAAAAGTAAATGCAAAACTCTTTTTCAATTCCGTTAAATGAAGGGTATGTGTGAGTCATTTGTATAACATTAGGGTATTCATGAGTCACTTTCTTAACAACGATTATATCAGTTCTAAATGACAAAGTTAAGGGTAAACCCTTTTCTCAATTGAAAATAAAAAGTTGCATTCTCAACACGAGTTGTGAGATTATGTCAATGATTAAGATATCAACCATATAAATAGACAGTAAAATGATAATGGATGCACACGTAAAGCAAGTGAGGCATCATATTTACAAAATTTTAGATCAAACAAAATGTTGATCAACGAAGACAAGAAGGATTTTGAAGTGTCTATCGATAAATATTTATACTTGAAAGGATTTAAGTTTTATTTATAACATAACAGGAAAATAACTTTTACTCTCAATATTAATTACTTAATCTCTAAATTATTTTCTAAAATATAAAAAAAAAATATAATATACATAATTGTGATAAAATACTTATATTCATTATTATTTTCAAGACATACATGAATAAATAAAATGAATGGAGAAGTGTATGTTGCTCAACGCATTCACCCTTGTTGTTGTTTTAGAACACCTAATTAAGGCTCACGAACAATTACACGGAATCGATAAGATAAAAAAAAATGGGCACAAGAATAAAGAAAGTTCGATGGTGATGTCTGCCATCTTGGCAAAACAAGTAGAAAAAATTGCTACCATGAAATGTTTTACTTAATACTCCCTTGATCTTATTTTATGCGAGATAGTTTAACATGATACAGAATTTAAAAAAGAAAGAAAATTTAATAAAATTTATGGTCCAAAATAAATGATAAAAATTTATGTGATTGTAAATCATTTCATTAAGGATAATATAGATATTCGAAATATGTTGTTTTTTTAAGACTGACTAAACATAAAAAGAAATCACGTAAATTGATACACATGAAGTTATGGTTTAGAGACATGTTATCCATAGATGAATATTACAAAAAATAATTAGTAATGTAAAATCTAATTATGGACATTTCTTGATCTTTTCTTTAAAGATTTCTCCCTAATTTGAGGATGATGTCATTAGTGGCGCTTTATAACATATTTGGTTATCAAAAATAAAAAATTGGGTACATCTTGATGTTTTTATTAATATTCCAAAAATTTATGGGATATTTGAAATACCTATTTAAAAAAAAAAACATGCTACCTATATCACATATAATTGATTTAGAGTTGTATAGCCTTCAAAAATTCTAACAAAAATAACTCAGTCTTATATAAAGTTCCACATAATTATTGTGTCCTCTATAGTTCTAAACAATGTATAAATCTTAAGAGATACTGCAGATATTAAAACTTTGTGGCACTCTATATGACATGTTTAATTTGAACTGGAACTCTACAAAGTGTGTTCGATTTGAATAAGAATTCTTGGAGGGTACTCAAATCTAAGCCCTAGTTCATGCTTATATAAAGAGTGATATATTTTCTTTAAGAGTCTGTTACGACCCAAAGTACACCCTAGACGTGACATAGGGTATAAGACCCCGAGAGACCTTATGCAAGTCACTTAGCACACATCATACAAGATAATACAATTTAAAGAGTTCAAAAGATAGCATTTCATATAAAAGAATTTTTTAATCAAAGCAGAAGTCTAACATTTTTCTCAATAAGTCATCTAATACATAATAATAAATTAAAAAATAGTGATTTGGACGTAATTCATACATCACATATCAAGTATGAAACTGAAATACATAAGCTGTAAAAATGGCATCGTCCTCGAAGCATGTGGACTCACCAAGTCTCAAATCTCTAATGCAATCAAATAGCCACTAACGGAAGGAGAAGAATCGTCAAGCCATACTGTAGAGAAACAAATGTAGGCACAAATATGCATTAGTATGAGGGAAATGCAATAAAACATGATACATGATCACAATGGAACATAATAAAAAAATATGGAATGCATGACCAAGTTAAAACATAATAAAATCATGTATAAAGATTCATAAAACATGAACATGGTTAATGCATCTTTAAATCATAAAAGGAATCTTTATAAAACATTAGTAATTAGCTTAGTTCGTTTTGTGGGAAGTTTACTAGTTAACCGACATATAGACCATGAAAGTTATAACATAGAATTGAGTGTCTATCCCACACGAAAAAGGGATGTCCTATTTGCCAAGGTAAGGACCATAGACTTCTAGATTATGTGAATTCACTAACTACTGTCTATCTACGACAATCATCCTATGGTGGCACATAGGTATGAGTTAAGTAGATTACTACTAGAAAACCCGGCCTCAAGCTACGGGAGAACTTTCATCTTAATATCTTCTTGGTGCTATCGATAAATATCATGAAATAGTCGTTAATATGAACTTGTCTTATCATTATGAGACATGGGTATTCACCACTTGTCTTATCATAGGATAGCTCCATACACCGTATGTGAGAAAACCTTTCACCATCTATGATCTTTTCATAATAGCTTTTAAGGCTCATAATCATTCACTTCATGCTAGAAATGTCCTACTTCTAATGTAAATAGTCTTGAAAGTGTGATCTATAATCATTGGTAACATATCCGGATTTCGTACTAATCAAGACCTAATTTAGAAAAATATCCCGAAAAGCATTGAGAGCAAATTTAGATGTTATTCATGTCATGTGTCCAAACTTCATAGTAAATATAGATACCTTCATATATAAACTTAGTTGAGTCATAAACATTACTTCATAAAACATATTCATATATTTAAGCTTCTTCATAAATTCATGTAAATAAGGATTCACAGTTAAAATTCATAGATCAATGCACGGATTCATATGAAATTGGTTGAAAAGTATGTAATGAAGTCTGAATCATAAAAATAAGACCATAATAAAGCAATTTAAACAATACAAATCGAACCCATGATGAATTGATTATAAGTTTAATCAAATCTTGAAAAAATGAATCGGGCAATTGAAGAAACTTTGGGGACTCAATGGGGGAATTGAACTCATTAATGAACTCCCTACATACCTTGATTGTAGCCCTAAGCAATAATGAAGAAATGAGACTTGAACTAAGAGCCCTAGCTTCTTCTTCTTCGTTGATCTAGAGAGAAGATTTTTGGAAAGGCTGAATTCGGTCAAGTTTAGAAAATTCATGAATGTGAATTGAGATTGGTAATTTTAGGACTTAATTCACTTGTATAGGCCTTGAAATAAGGTTTAAAATGATGTATTTTGGGGTACCAAATACTTTGGGAAAAGACCACAATGACTCTAACTTAAAAACTAATGAGGTGACTTAGAAGAGAGGTTTCACAAGTCATTTATGGCTTTACGAATCGTATATCCAGTCGTGAAGCTTCACCTGTCCGAAAGTGATTCAGTAAAATGGGCATAAATTTTTACTTCAAACCTGCAATGAGAAAAACTTGGCGTTAAAAAGAGGACTTAAAGACCTTTAATTTGATAGGTCATGGGTCATCTCATTCATTTTGTGCTGAAAGATATGATCATTTGCAGTTGACCTAAAATTCAAAGTCTAATAACTTTCTTTCATGGACGACTTCTCTGTTCGTGTAAAGCTTCACAAACCGTCTAGGCATTTGTGGTCCTTTAGAGTAACCTTAGGTGCAACCTCATTGTTTGGGTGATTTGTACGGATCCCTAGACAGTCCTTCCAAGTCACCACGACCCGTCTAGGGCATCGTCCAGGTGACTACTTCCTAGGGGCAATCCTGGATGGTCTCACAATGCCCTTATCTAGTCGTGGAACCCTAAACGGTCCATCTAATATGACGTGAAGGGTCTATTTCAGGTTTTTGAACTTGCCTCTTTCCCCTTTTTTGCCCTTTATCAAAGTGTGTGCTCTTATAGAGGCATCTCGAATATTCAGCATATTCAGGGCATATCCATAAAAAGGTCAAATCAAAATCATCCTATTAGAGAAATACGCCACCAACTGTCTTCAAATATGAAAAAATCTTTTTATGAGAGAAGAATCAAGGGATCGGAGGAACAAAATTGTACCCGCACTATTTATCAATACATATTCATGTTTGTTCATATTTTTTTATGATTGTAAAAAAAAAATTTCATCGTGGGATTTGGATTTGCCCTCTCTCATGGATCAAATTTGTAAACCCACCTTAACAAAACTACAAAGGTGGAAAAATGAGTTTCTCAAGTCTCGTCTTAGTTTCAACAAGTCTACACTCCGACTAGCCTTGTAGTAGGGATCATTTGTAGACATTAAAAAATTTTGAAACTCAACAAGATGTGTTTAATTTCATTTAAGATTTTTGAAAGTTACTCAACCATAGACCCTATTTCATGGTCATATAAAGGATATTATATTCCCTTTAAGAGACATAAAATATTCCACAAATTCATCAAATAGACATAAAAATGTCAAATCAAATTCCAATCAAGAAATACGTCACTAATGGCCCTCGAATGTGGAAAAGTTGTTTATGAGAAAAGAACCAAGGGAGAAACATTTTATCTCCGCACTATTGATCAATAAAATATTCATGTTTCTTCATATTCTTTTATAATTATAATTTATTTTCTATATTTTAAAATTTGTTGTAAATAAAGACACCTAGAGGATATAGAACCGAAAGTACATACAGAGACATAAATAAAACTTTATTCAATTTAATTTCTATAGTACCATATCAATTTTGTTACATCAATTCTTTTTTTCTTTTTTTTTTTTAAGTAGATCTTTACGTGGACTTCAATAGATTATATGCATTTCGAGAAAATGTCAAACTTTAGGCTTATAAAACATAAAATGGTAACTAGGGGTAGACATAGCTTAATGTTATTTGGATTTATTTGAATCTTGTTTTGTTTGTAATATTTCACTAAAATTACAATTAATAAAAATTCATAATAATAAAAATATAAGAGACTTAATATTATAAACTTTAAAATTAAATTCACAAAATTTAAATTTCGAGTACGTTTGGTTCAGCTAGCCACCTCACCACTGAAAGTCAAAAGAAAAAGACATGATTATTTTTTAATACTCCCCACTTGATTGTGCTTAATTGTTTGTGTGGATGGTTTATATGCAAGCTTTGACTCTTTCCACTTAAGCAATTCAAGAGAATTACGTCTTTTGTTTATGTATTAAGCTTTTGAGGGAGATTATGACTATAAAATTAGTGCTTAAAAGTTATAATTATTCCAAATTAATGATAACAATCATGATTCGTTTTTCAAATGTATTAAACAAATATCTGACAAAATATCTTAATCTTTAATTTAAGTCTGATGGAGAAGGAACTTCATATCCTTCATTGCATTTTCCTGGTTTATCAGGATTTTATCATGTTTGTGCCTTGTTCATCAAGAAGTCGCAATCAACATATTGATTTACTTTTCTTCGTATCTATATAATGAGGAGTAAATTTAGGTTTAATACATAAATGTACTTGTTAACTTGATCTCATTTTACGTTTATACCCTCCAACATGGAATATGCACATGTAAACACTTAAACTTGTATATAGTAGAATAAGTAAACACACCGTCTACATGGCACAATACACAAAGGATGTCACGTAGGACAAAAATTGCCATGTAGGATGCCTTGTAGGATATGTGTGTCAATTTATTCAACTTTATACAAGTTTAAGTGTCTACTTGTACGCATACAAAATTGAAGGACATAAATGTGATTTAAAGTCAAGTTAAAGGACATACTTATGTATTATTCTGTTTGTATAATTGCGCTTCATAACAAACTTTATGTTTGCTATGACTATTAATATGTATATCTTGGTGTACATTTATAAAAGAAGAAATTGTATAATCTGCTTTTGTATACATATACAAAAGAATTAATTGTATAATTAGTGTATTTATAAAGCGGGAAAGAGAGAAAGACAAAAGAAAACTGGACAGGGGAAGATTTGTATTTATATAATCATAAGTATATAGAATAAAAATATATATATTTATATTTGTATATACAATTTTCTCTCGATTTAATATAAACACAAACACAATTTATATATTTGTGTTTGTATAAAGTGAGAAAGGCGAGTGAGAGTGGCGAGTGAGATTCTCTGAGGAAAGAAATGAATGAAAAATATGTCTATATACAATTTTCTCTCGCTTTGTACAAACACAAACACATTTTATATATTTGTTTGTAAAAAGTGAGAAAGGCGAGGGAGAGACAGCCCAGCGAGAAATGAGAGTGGTGAGGGAGAAATTCAAGGAAAGAGGCGAGGGAGAGACAGTCCAGCGAGAAACGAGAGTGGCGAGCGAGAAATTCAAGGAAAGAGGCAAATGACAACAATTTGCTATGGATTATAATTAAATCAAAGTGTAATTATGGAGTTTAATTTGAACTAGTAATTTTCTATTTTATGCAATTTTCTCTATACGGATACAAGTCTTGTTGATATTTGACATATATTTATAGCATCCTTTTCATGCTCCATAATTCATAAATCTTAATACCAGGAAGTATTTTGTATTTTACTAAGTGGACACAAATTCAAATTAATGATAAAGGAAATCAAATCTAAGATATTTTTCCCTCATGGTGCTTTAATTTTTTTTATTTCCCTTTTTTTTCTGCCGGATACTAATGTCAGTTTTGATTTTGCTTCTCTTTGAGTTAATAGTATTTTTTTGTCCCTTAATTATTGATAAATTTAAAACTTACGGTATTTAATAAAATATATAAAAAAATTAATTAACTAATTTATGTATTTAAATTATTATTTTTGTGAATATTCATAAATGTATCGTAATTATTACTCTTTTTACTACATATTTAATCATGTGAGTTATTAAATTGTTATATTATTTTATATTTGACGATAATATAGATCGATAAATAGTTAAATATAACATATTTTCTATATACGAAGACCGAATTATATTTCAAGTAACTAAAGATTAACTGTTAGAGGTATCACTACTAAAACAATTACTACTATTTTCCTTTTAAAAATATTCAATAGTTATTTTAATAGATATCTTCATTAAATTGATGAGAAAATTGAAAATTTTAATCTTTTCGCACAAAAAATTAGGAAGTTTGTTCACTATTTTAGTGAGAATTTATTTCTCATCATGCATTTTTGAATTAATTCAAAGGAAAATAAATGAGAAGATAATATGTTATAACATAAAATTTTCACTAATTCATTACAGGAATTACCGGAAAAACATGAGTTCTATTTGCAATAGTATTGTATATATCATCCAGCTTACAAGATCTAAAAGAGAAATTTAGCAATAACTAACTATAGACAAAAAGTGCTTTGAATATATATGATTTTCTGATCTAAAGTGCACCTACCACTAATGAAAGCAATTCATTTACTATTGGATGGATGTTGGCTACTGGTAGTTGAAATGAAGTTCAATCATTTCAAGTGATATATGTATATATATATATATATAACCATTTATAATTTTTGTTGTATGATTTGTCATCAAATAATATTATAAAAAGGCTACGAATTCATGTGCCTTATTTTTAACCTATAAATAAAAGATTGGGACAACATTGATGGATTGCTTGTTGGCATACAAATTCATGCTCCTTAATTAAAGATTTCAAATTTGTTAACTAAAACATGTTGGAGAATGGTGTTTGACATTTAAAAATGTAGTTATTCATTAATTCGAAGCCGAGAACATGAACGTACAAAAGAAACTTCATAGATAACCATTGTTAAAGCTCAAAAATTGTTTGAAAATCGGGTATTTGGAAATAAGCCCCGTTTTGAGTGAGTATAGTTGGATATGTATCGAGGAGTCTAGATCTAATATATAGGATGATTTGGTGTAGTTAAAGTGTTTTAGATGAATTTGATGATTGAACTCTAGGATGAAGATTAATGTAAAAAGAGATATAGAGTTTTGTTATAATTTAACATATCAAGTATACAATATTGAGAAAAATACATTAATCACCTATGAACATGGCAACAAAATTTTCTTTAATATTTTAAGTATACGGAAATTTAAATACCCTTTAACAATTTTGAAGTGATTTAACTATCACTCTGAAACTATAACACTACTCTTACCCATCACATCATAGTCATGTACACATTATATCATGATTGTGTAAGCACCACGTTATTAAATTATTATATGTTTTTTTACTTATTCACCTTTTTTTCTGAACACTTTATAAAATTAATTACATCAATTAATTAATTTTTTAAAAAAACACCCCCTCCCTTCTGTTTCGTCTTCCTTGTTCTTCACCATTTCAATCTTCACTATTTTTTCCCCTTCTTTTCTTCACTGTTCAACATTTTTTTAAAAAAGTAACTTTACAGAAGAAAATTCTTTTAAACCCAAATATCGTCTTTTTCGAACCCTCCTTACGGATTTTTTGTCGCGACTCGAAAGTCGAGGCGAGAATTAGAAAGAGAAATCAGGCCAGAACCAATAAGAAACAACAAAGAAATTTCCTAAATTCGGTAGCATAAGTATAAAGAGCATCTAATGCATTTCTAGAATCTGAAATACATCTCAACTTTTTGGAATGACAGTGAAAGACTTTAAGTGGTTTTGATGAAGAGCAATGACGATCTAGAAAGTAGGATCCTACCACAATTTCAAAAGACAAGAAACCGTCGGATCCAATCAACCGCTACAAGGATCAACCTAACTAAGATCTTCATCCAAGGAATACCAGAAGTAGGGGGTGATTATAATTCACATGTACTTATTAGGTTAGACCAACTGAGTATAAGCAACTAAACAGTCTTAAGAAATAAATTATGAAATGCTTCCACATGCACACAAAAAAGAACCATTTTGGCATCATTATCGCCAATTTCAATAATAATGGCGCGAATAAAAAGTATATATAAAAGGGAATAAATAATTATCAAATCAACAAATAAGTAAGTTACACAATTTAACAAAACTAGACAATGTGATGCAATTAATGATGAAAAATGATGAAATGATGGAACGATATGGTGAAATCAAGATCGTCGCACTATCTTTCCTATACACTTTGTTGAGCTTTAGCTTCTAGACAAAGACCCATGAGGGCCTAGCAGTTCATATACCAATACCATAATCTCATCAACTTGACACCTACCTTGTGATAAAGAATATAGTAAGGTGAATATAGTAAGGTGTTACATTTTCTTTCTAAAAAATTGACATTTCTCCACTTTCTCACACTATGAACAATGATATGTTGCATGTATATGAATGTATCATAGCACATACAATACATGTATAACTAGTTCATGAAGAGTTTAAAATAGTATCAAAATCCCAAACTAAGCAAGTCATGAAACACGTCTTCAAATAATAGGGATAGTGGAGGAAACCATTTGAAACCAATCTTTAACACTTAGAAAGCATTTCTCTCATTTTAAGGTGTTAAAAATTCAAGTCAAGCTCCTAACTTGGGCATCTCAATGTCAAAAACAAATATAGGTCAAACAACCTCTCACTCAGGCAATTACTCGAATATTGAAGATTTTCAACGACAATTAAAGGTATCACACAAATCTCCACTCATGCTACATATCACAAATAGGCATCTTATGAACTAAGCAAGGAGGGTCAGCAGTTACCAACTTCTAAGACTCATACTACTACTCATTTTATAGTTATATTTCTAAAAATGGTCAATTACTCATCTCGGTCTATAATAGAGATATCCAAACCTACCTCAAGATCGAAACTTCACTTGAAAAAATCTATTAGAGCATTTTCTCAACCACACAATCATTGAAACGATCCTGAACTATCAAGAATGGAAAGAGATTGTCAAAAATATTTCAATGATACCCATATTAATAGAATTTGAAATCTAGAGTAAAATAGTCTAAAAATCACTTTGAAAGTTGAAAGGATAAAATCATATTTTAGTTGAAAAACAAATTCTACAAGTCAAGAGGAGTTCATTTTTGAAAAACTCATTAAAATAAGCAAGAATCGATCTCCAAATCAACAATTTACTAATTTTCTAATGGTGGGAGAAAAAACCCAAAACCCACACTAATGTCATGATTTTAAACTGTTTTTGGAATATAAAAATTGAAGAAATCGATAAGAAAAGGGAAACTTATATAAAAATTGACGAAATCGATAAGGAAAGGGAAACTTACTCGGACGAGGTTACTCAACCAAAGCTCCTATCACGATCCGAGTCTACATCCTGGACATGACCGGCACTCGAAAATCATTGGTGATCCCAAGCGAACCCATCCTAGTTGATTACAAGTGAAACACTTACTCAAGCATACAAAAACTTAAAACCGAATTAAATTCATTAATATCAAATTCTCAACTTTAAAAAGTCTGAACAATACTCATTATATATCCTCATAGTTTGTGAAACAAGTTAAAATAAAAGTAAAAACTAAAAAAATCATCAACTCTCTCTGTCAATGAAGCCTCTACTATTAGAGAAAGATACCAAGACCCACGACATGTCAAAGCTACTAACTGCAAGGTAAAGGTGAAGTCATCAGAAATATAAACGGCTCACCAAATCTGTCAAAAATGTCACATAAACTCAACGAAACGTCTATTGATGATCCTGAACACTTGTATCTACATCATAAAACGATGCAGATCAAATGTTGTTAGTACACTAATTGTACAAGAATTTAAGGGAACTCTAAACATAATTATAAGCTTGATTGATAAAAGAAACACATACTTACCTTGTCTCAACTCAATATGACACAAAAACACTCAACTCAACTCAATCAATATGAAAGCAATTATAATAAGATGCAATATATACAACTTTGTAAACTGTAGACAAGAACTCAAAATGTATAAAAATAAAATAATAAACTCATTACTCTTCTTTGGGAGATTCTAAAAACGACAACCATCACAATGATCAATATGATTATACATTGTCTCACCCATGCTTCCAGCTAAACTGTCATATACCTTGTCACGGTATAGAACACCTCAATTAAGTGAATTCACTAAGCTCTGTCCGAAGGCACTTAGGATTCATCCTAAAAGTATGACTGTGTACCCATGTTAGCATGCATAGTTTATCCTCATATCAGTGCTTAATACAACTTCCAATAATATATAACTCATGCTCATATATTTTTTTTAAAAAATCTTCCTCTAAGTTGAGATAATTGCTCAAACCATCCTCTTAAAAGAGGTAACCGCTCTTGAAATGTCTTTGAACTCATAACTCATTTAGAAATCAAAGTTTCTCTTTTCTCAAAATAAGATTCTCTTTCTTCATGAAAAATGAAATGTTAGTGAAAAACTTACAAGATAATAAAATTACAAGATTACAATTGAAAATAAAATGAAGAAATTAATCTCTTCAGGCTGAGGCGCGGATATCTCGCTCTCTTTAAGGAGATTCAAGCCCACTGCAGCAAATGTTTTCATCGGTCCAGCAGTAGTCTTCTTTGACTTGTCCCCTCCAGGATACAACAGCCTTCACAAAGTATAACTCAACAACTCTGGACAAGAGTTGAGTCCAAAGCTCCACAAAAAAGAACACCTCCCTTCAACTAATAAGAACTCTCTTTTAGACTAACTCTTTCACTCTTTGTTTTCTCTTGTGTTTTGTGTGTCTCTAAAACCAAATGAAGACTACCACTATTTATACTACAAGAAGTCTTCCTAGCAATGAATAGGAAGATAATGGAGGTAGTAAATAGTGAAGATAATGACCTTAGGAGTTTCATAGGTTACAATGGGAGTTACATAGGTTACATAGGTTACAATGGGAGTTACATATGTTACATAGGTTACAAAGAATAATGGAGGAATTAAGAATGAAATACATTGATGGATAACCAATGCTAATTGATGATGTAGAAGTCATCCATTTCAATGTTCATTCTTATGACTCCAAAATAAAGCAATTTAATATGTTAAATATTAATATTAAAATGCTAATAACCTAACAATCCCCCACTCATTTTAATATTTAGATAAGAGAGTATATCAGCTGAAGGAAGACTACTATGCATAATGAAGGTGTGCTCTGCATTAAACCTCCACTTAGTGAAACAGTAACTTTTACTCCAGAGTCGTAGTGGTCTCAGACTTGAACTATGACATCTTAAGGGAAATAAAATATCACTGCTCACACATAATAATCAAGGTGTTGACATGAGCTTTAACAGCCAGCACGTTATGGCCATGTGCTATCCCGGTTTCATGAGTGCATTTGAGAATAAGCCTCATTCTCAAAGGAAGCGACCTACTTCCACACATCACATAGGTGATATCTGTCGAGAGTGCTCCTGTAAGATTAACACTCCACCCATATGGGCTACAGATATTCATTAAGAGTTTTATCAACTCAACCTTAACAAACTACAGGAAACAATGCACTCACATCATAGGGAGGGGGAAAAAACAGTGCATTTTTCACAACAAGTCATCATATGATTAGTTTTTCCCTTTGAACCTGGTTATAGGATCTCTAGTCCCCAGGTTGGGTTTCCTCATACATGACTCAAGGATTTGTAGGCTTCAATCCCATCCCCCTCGATGTGCTCCAGACCTTTTCTCTTGTTAAGGCCTTCGTAAGAGGATCTGCAAGATTATCACAAGATTTGACGTAATCAACATTTATGGTACCATTTGTCAAATACGATCTTACATTACTGTGTTTACTCCTTATAGGTCTGGATTTACCGTTGTAATAACGGTTTTGAACTCTACCAATTGCAGCGGTGCTATCAGAATTAAAATAGGAGGAATTGATTTTTCAAAATAACGAATTTGAAACAATAAATCTCTTAACCAATTCGCTTCCTCGCTAGCTGAAGCTAAAGCAATTAGTTCAGCCTCCATGGTAGAGTTAGCAATTATAGTTTGCTTTTTTGATCTCCAACAAACAGCACCACCACCTAAAGTAAAGACATAACCAGTGGTAGAACAGGAATCACCTGACAAAGTGTTCCAATCCGCATCACAAAAGCCTTCAAGTACAGCAGGATATTTTTTATAGAACAAACCACAATTTTTCGTTCCAATTAAATATCTCATAACTCTTGTTATAGCATGCCAATGTTCATTACCTGGCTTGCTTGTAAACCTGCCAAGTACTCCTACTGCATATGCAATATCAGGCCTAGTGCAATCAGTCACATATCTCAAACTTCCGATTATACTAGCATATTCCTTTTGATTATTACATCATTTTCACTTTCAACAGGAAATAAGTGAACACTTGAATCAAAAGGAGTAGCAACATGCTTGAAATCATGAAAGTTATATTTTTTCAAAATTTTCTCAACATAATGTGACTGGTCAAGGAAAATCCCCTCACATGTTCTTGTTATTTTTATTCCAAGAATAAAATTTGCCTCACCAAGATCTTTCATATCAAAATGGCTTCTAAGAACATTTTTAGCCTCATCAATAACATTCATGTTAGAGCCAAAGATCAACAAATCATCAACATATAGGCAAATAATCACATGAGAATTATTCCAAGACTTATGATATATGCACTTATCACACTCATTTGTTTTAAAACCATTTTCAATCATGCAGGAATCAAACTTTTCATGCCATTGCTTTGGTGTCTGTTTCAAGTCATATAGGGATTTAGTAAGTTTACATACTTTGCTTTCTTGGCCTGCTTCAACAAAACACTCGGGTTGGTCCATATATATTTCTTCATTTAGGTCTCCATTTAGAAAAGCAATTTTTACATCCATTTGATGAATTTGCAAATAAAAAATGGCAGCCATAGCAACTAAAAGTCTAATGGATGTAATTCTTGTTACCGTAGAAAAAATATCAAAAAATTCTAGGCCTTCTAGTTGTTTAAAACCTTTTGCAACTAGCCTAGCTTTGTATTTATCAATAGATCCATCCGGTTTCAACTTTTTCCGTATGACCCATTTACAACCAATTGTTTTACAACCCGGTGGTAAATCAACTAACTTACAAGTTTTATTAGAAATTAAAGATTCCATTTCATCATTTACAGCCTCTTTCCAAAAAATAGAATCATGTGAAGATAATGCTTCTTTCAAAGTTAGAGGGTCATTTTCAACATTAAACACATAAAAATCAGGACAAAAATCTTTTTCTACTCTAGCTCTTTTACTTCTTCTTAACTCAAAATCAACAACTTCTTTATTTTTCAAAGTTGAAGTAGAAGAACTAGGTAGTGACAAAATATTTTGTTCAATCCTTTGACCCAAACTATTTTTAGTATCAAAAGGAAATTTATTTTCATGAAAAATAGCATCACCAGATTCTATTACAATATTATCTTCAAGATTAAAAAATCTATAGGTTGTACTATTTGAAGCATAACCAAGAAAAGTACAAGTAGTAACTTTCTTACCTAACTTTGTAATCTTGGGATCCATTAGACTCACAAAGGCTAGACAACCCCAAACTCTTAGATAACCCAAACTTGGCTTGTAACCTTTCCACAATTCAAAAGGTGTCAATTTAGACTTTTTATGAGGCACACGATTCAACACATAACAAGCAGTTAAGATAGCTTCACCCCAAAAATTTAAAGGTGCATGTGACTCTATTAGCATGGCATTAGTCAATTCAACCAAAGTTCTGTTTTTCCTTTCTGCTACTCCATTAGACGAAGGAGAGTAAGAAGGACTAGTTTCATGAATTATTCTCAATGATCTAACAAAAGAATTAAACTCATTTGATTCATATTCACGGTCTCTATCACTTCTAATTCGTTTTATTTTTCTTCCAAACTGATTTTCAACCTCATTGAGATAAGTTTTGATATTTTCAAAAGCATCACTTTTATTTTTTATCAAAAGTAAACATATGTAAACTTAGAAAAATCATCAATGAAAGTGATAAAATATCTTTTACCTCCACGAGTTAGAATTCCACCAAGTTCACAAATATCAGTATGAACTAATTCTAACAAATCAGTTTTTCTTTCAACTTGAAAATGAGGCCTTTTAGTGATCTTGGCTTTACTACAAGCCTCACACTTTTCAAAATTCTTTTTAACCATTGGGATTAATCCTAAACTACTCATGATTCCAACATAACGATCATTAATATGACACAAACGAGCATGCCAAAAATTAGTAGAAGAAAGCATATAAACAGAAGTAGAAGTTTTATTCATTTCAACATTCAACTTAAACATCACATCACATGCATACCCCTTCCCCACAAAAATACCTTTATTCACTATTACATATTGATCAGATTCAATAATCTGTTTAAAGCTTGCTTTATTAAGAAGAAAACTAGACATCAAATTTTTTCTCATAGAAGGAGTATAAAGTACTCTTTCAATGTTAATATCCTTCCAGAAGTAAAACACAATTCAGCATCTCCCTTTCCAAGCACTTGAGTAGTGTGCGCATCACCAAGCATGATGGTTTTGGGCTCCTCAAAATGAGTATATATTTTAAACCAGTCTTTGTCATAACAGACATGACGGTTTGCACCAGAATCAGCCCACCATCCATCAACGTTCTCAACCATGTTTATGTCGGTAATCACCGCCACAAAAGGTTCTTCAATAACGTTTGCCTGAGGGTTAGGACCACGTTTTCAGAATCTGCAAAATCGAGCAATATGCCCACTCTTGCCACAAACGAAACATGGTCTTTTTTCTTGAACTTGTTGATTTTGTGCTTGGTGATTTTCACCATTATTTTTCTTGGGAGGTGTACCATTATTTTTCTTGAATTTTTTCTTCTTGAGGCTTTAAAGAAGTATTTTTGTGAGTTTCAGGAGTAGCATTATTCGAAGTAATTAAATTTACCTTCGATGTAATGTTGTTCTCTTCTGTTTGTAAAAGTGCATCTTGGCCTCTTGCTTCTTCTTCCATGTGGATTTTCATTATCAAGCTTTCAAGAGAGGTTTCCTTTTGTTTGTGGCGCATAGTTTTTTGAAATTCCTTCCAAGAAGGTGGAAGTTTATCCACTATGCCACAAACAATAAGGTTATCTCCAATTTTAACCTCTTTGGACCTAAGCTCTCCAACAATCATGATGAAGTCTTGAGCTTAATCTACCACTGATTTGTTGTCCACCATTTGGAAACGAAAAAAATCTAATAGCTGCATATTTTTTCGCTCCAGCCTCTTCGGTATCATACTTACTCTGCAATGCCTTCAAAATTTTCTTTGCACTAGAGAATGTTCTATCATAATAATCATAAAAATTATCAGATAGACAATTAAGAAGATAATACCGACATTTATAGTAATCACCATCGTACTTTTCCACTTTCTCTAGATGAGAAATAGTTTCATCATCATTCATAGTGGTGATGTCTTCTTTATTTGGATTCTTCTCGGTTAAAACGTAAGAAACATTGAGAAGACTTAAGTAGAAAAGTACTTTACCCTTCCATCTTTTGAAATGGTTACCATTGAACCGAAATGGCTTGTTAAGATCTCCCATCTTGACATCCGCGGTTTTTTGAATTGTAGCCATCATTGAATCTCCTTAAACTTGTTAGTGAAAAACTTACAAGATAATAAAATTGCAAGATTACAATTGAAAATAATATGAAGAAATTAATCTCTTCAGGCTGAGGCGCGGATATCTCGCTCTCTTTAAGGAGATTCAAGCCCAATGCAGCAAATGTTTTCACCAGTCCAGTAGTAGTCCTCTTTGACTTGTCCCCTCCAGGATACAACAGCCTTCACAAAGTATAACTCAACAACTCTGGACAAGAGTTGAGTCCAAAGCTCCACAAAAAAGAACACCTCCCTTCAACTAATAAGAACTCTCTTTTAGACTAACTCTTTCACTGTTTGTTTTCTTTTGTGTTTTGTGTGTCTCTAAAACCAAATGAAGACTACCACTATTTATACTACAAGAAGTCTTCCTAGCAATGAATAGAAAGATAATGGATGTAGTAAATAGTGAAGATAATGACCTTAAGAGTTTCATAGGTTACAATGGGAGTTACATAGGTTATATAGGTTACAATGGGAGTTACATATGTTACATATGTTACATAGGTTACAAAGAGTAATGGAGGAATTAAGAATGAAATACATTGATGGATAACCAATGCTAATAGATGATGTAGAAGTCATCCATTCCAATGTTCATTCTTATAACTCCAAAATAAATCAATTTAATATGTTAAATATATTAATATTAAAATGCTAATAACCTAACATGAAATAATTGAGAAATACATAGTTCCCTTATACTCTTTCTCACACTCCTCTTTACTTCTTCAAAACTCAGTTAAAAACTGAAATATTGACTTTAAAAAGCTTCTCAAAATTTATAACTCAATTCATAGGGTTCATGCGGAATTAGGGATATACACAACTCAAATCAAGGATCTTAATAGCAATATGAAAACTTACTACTGAGAACTCAAGGACTCAAGAACTCAGAACTTAACGATACTACACCTCTCACGAATACTCATTTCGTAGAGTTCGTATAGAATTATGGACATGAACAACTCCACTCGAGAATCTCAATAACAATATAGAGACTCATGAATACAACTCTTCTAATTCTAAACTTAGCTCAAAACCATGGTTGATTACAAAAGACTTCTGAAAATGACTCAAAAGGACCTCTTTATTAACTTTACATTAATTTGAAATGTGAATTTAAGAGCTATGATTTGGATATATATAGGATCTCTCAATGATTAATGAAATCTTAGATAGTTATAAACAACAAAAGAGTGATGACACGAATTGGATAGCATTGACGCGACGTGGAGAAGGATTTTATTTTTGGTCGCGAAATTTTTTTGAAACAGAGAACTCCTTATCCTCTCTGCAACGCAGAGAGTGGGTGATTGACAGGATATTGAAAATCTTAAGCGCCTCCTCGACGCGGACTTGGGTGGAAATATTTGTCCGATCTTTTCTTCCTCCCCCAAACTCGATTCAATTCATACCTAATGCAATTCCATTGCCCAATTTAAATAATTTCATAAACCCATAACGTTTTCAATTAAATCCACACAAACTTGATTGACAATAACACTTATTCACAAGATCCCTCACCTCAAGAACTCAACAAGACTCTGTTATTAAAGAATGAAGCTAAAACCCCAAGAAAATAGTCAAGAAAAAACCCAACACTATGAAAGCTTACATACATGGAAGAAAAATATTCTTGAAGAAACTCGAAGGAAAATCTTGGAAGATGAACCTAGCCTTAGTATTTCTTGAATTTCTTCAGCGTAGAAATTTAGGATGGAATGAGAGGGTTTGATTATCAAAATGATTTTTCTAAATATTTAGGGTAATTTAGATTACCTCCTAAGGGTTTTTAGGACTAATATACCCTTAATGAAATAAATAAAATGAGGTTGAAGTCAGAATATTTTTCTAGTGGATAGGAAGGTTCATATTCACTTCGTAACGAGGAGCATCATACAGTTGTTGCCAGGTTCGAGCCTCTTTAGTAAATCAGTCAGAAATTATTACTCAGGCCTCTTATCGATGAAAACATGGTGGCGTTGGAAAGAGGACTCTAAGTGCTTCAATTTGATAAGTCATGGCACTACCTAACTTTTTATGTACTAAATTATGTGGTCGTTTGAATTTGATCCAAAACTTAAGAAAAAGCTGACAAATTACTTGAACGAATTTCTCTTTAGTTCTTTTTGAAGCTAGAGGTGTTCATCTAGTGACCTTAAGACCTACAAAAATTTAAAATCACTCGGAAAAATCTTATTCATAACGAAGAATGGTTTGATTCTAGGCTTAGAAATTTTCGGGGTGTTACAACTCACAAGATCACTTCTCCAAAGCTCCAATAAAGTGAAAATGGTGGAATAACAAAAATGGAAGAAATCTAGAGTACACTACTAGGTCTAAAAAATTAGGGTCCACAAACAAGGAACATATGCCGTAAATGTGACCCATTAGGCTACCAAAGGTTCACAAACACGTGAAGAATGTCATGATCGCGGATTGCAGTTTACCTATGGGCATGCCCTCAACCCTCCGCAATTGCGGTGCCCAATCGCCCGCCTTCCGAGAACGTGGTCCCCTTGCACCAAACATTAAAAAACAGAAAAAACTATAAGTCTATCTCCTATCAGACCCTTGGAAATTGTTCAAAATCAAATTAAAATAAACTGGACATTCTACCCTACTAAATTTGGCATCCACACTCGATGGAGTCATTGAATTTTCGTAAAGTGGTCAAATGATGGGATTAACTCTCAAATCACATTTAAGTCTTAAAATTCAACTTCTCACCCTTAACGCCTAAAACTCATCTTAAGGCCTCGGAAACCTCACCAACCAACTTATAACGTAAACTCAACCTTTTGGAGACAATGGAATTGACAGAATTTCCATCTAACACTCGAAACTCAAAATGTTGATCAAAGTCAATCCCTATCATGATCTTAACTCAAGATGGGCCAAATCACCAAAAGGTACAATAGATTAACTACTAAAAAAATAACATTTAGCGACGAACTATATTTTGTCACTATATAACAACGGATTTGCAACGGAATGACCATTTTTGCAAAATTATCAAATGATTTTTCGATTTGTAATATAGCAACAGATGCACAACAGAATATTTAATTCGTCACTAAATATTAGCGCGAAATTTTGCCACTTTATTTTTTCTACGGATTTAGTAACAAAGTAGGGGTGAAAATTTAAAGTAGTATTGGGCAACAGAATAAGTGATTGAATAAAGGTTGCTAAACTATCAAAAATATTTTTATAAAATTTATATTATATAGTGATGAAAATATTCGTCAGTATAATTTTTGATAAATATATATATATATTTTTATTTGAAGGCAACGGATGTTAGAATCCTTCACTAATTTCGTCAAAATTTGTTTTTAAGTGATATATTTTAGGGCACAAAATTTTAATCTTTCAAGTCCCTCTCTAGAAACTCACGCTGAGAAGCTCTGAAACTCCAATGAAGGCTCTCAAACTCTGAAGCTTCCATATCTTCCCAAGTCTCTATCTCGACGCTCTGAAGCAAATATTTTGAAGTCTCCATCTCAAAAGGTAAGAGATCAAACCCTCATATCCATTTCGATTTCAGTTAGCTCAAACCCAAACTAAGTAGAACCCCAACTAGGAATTTCCATTAGATTCCTACATTTGGATATCAAATTAACTCGACATACCATTGTTTTCCAATTTTAGCTCGGCACACCATTATTTTCCAGTTGCAAAATATGAAATCTAACTAGGAATGGTTGCACTCGACACAACGCTGTAAATATATATATTGGAGTGATTTGGATATTAAGAAGATATGATATTTTAACTTTGAACTTTTTATATTTTATTTAGCTTGAAGTAAGATTGGTTATTTGTCAAACATAGGGGTTCTAGAAATTTGAATATTCGAAAAATAGAGGTTCTTTTAGAAGTAAAGTTTTCTGAAAATATGTGTTAGGGTTCAAGCAAATATTTGGAGTTATTCTCAAGGGTTCAAGCAAATATATATATATATATATATATATATATATATATATATATATATATATATATATATATATATATATATATATATATATATATATATATATATATATATATATATATATATATATATATATATATATATAAGAGAAGGAAATAGCTTTATATTTTCTGCATTATACAATAATTAAAGTATCAAAATGGGTTACTCAAAATTTAAGAAAGTTTACATTAGTGAAATTGATATCAATGATATAAAGAGAAAATCGACATCAATATAAGGACATTGATTTTGAATTTTATGAATTATTAAAGGACTTGTAAAATAAAAATAGTGGATAAAGGTGAGGATAAAAATTAAAAAGGAGATCCACAAATTTCATTTGCCTCTAAATTAAAAAATTTACATACTTTTTAAAGAGTTAATACATAAAGAAAAACTATTAAAGATGATCCACAAATTTCATTTGCCTCTAAATTAAAAAATTTACATACTTTTTAAAGAGTTAATACATAAAGAAAAACTATTAAAGATGTCATAATGCATAAATATGACCCTTAATTTGACGTTAGCGATAATTATAACCTTTAACTTCGGATGTGCACAAGTAGATACTTAAACTTGTATAAAATTGAATAAATAGACATAATCGTCCTACATGGCAACTTATATTTCAATTTTGTGTCCTATGTGTATTAAGTCATGTAAGACAAATGTGTCTACTTGTTTTTATTTTAGAGAAGTTTAAGTGTCTACTTGTGCATATTCAAAGTTGGAGGGCATAGTTGTCGGCTTGAGCCAAGTTAAGGGTCATATTTATGTATTATACCTATTAAAAATATCAGTTATACATTGCCCAATTAAAGAAAGACATAATACATAAGCATGTATTTTGACTTTGTTTCAATGAACAATTATTCCCTCCAACTTTGATTGTGCACAAATAGGCACTTAAACTTGTAATAATAAACAAGTAGACACATGTGTCCTACATGACATAATTATACGTGTATGATGCAACGTAGGACACAAAACTGACATGTGGGGTGTCATGTACGGTGAATGTGTCTATTTGTTCAATATAATTTGTTATAAGTTTAAGTGCTAACTGGTGCACACCCAAAATTAAAGGTCATATATATAGTTCTCAACTGACGCAAGGTTAAGGATCGTATTTATGTATTATGTATGATATAATTCAACATCGTTTTCCTCTTTCGCGCTTTTAGGAAAGTATACTCACTCTCTTTGTCATATCACTACTTAGAAGTATATTTATATCTTTTTGAAGTTATTAAGGGAGTATTTCAACACTTATACATTTAAAGCGCTAAAATAAAATTTGCTGTCAAATTTAAGGGAAATTTAATACATTTACTCAATGGCATAATACTTATATTATACCCTAAACTTGACTTCAAATTTTAACTTTGACCTCCAACTTTCATAATGCACAAACAGACACTTTAACTATTCAACTTTTTAATAAATAAGCACATGAGTCCTACATGACATAATACACGTAGGACAAAAAATGATATGTAGGATGACATGTAGGACATGTGTGTCTATTTGTTCAAATTTATACAAGTTTAAGTGCCTACTTGTGCACACCCAAAGTTGAAGGGCATAAATGTGATTTGAAGTCAAGTTAAAGGGCTATTATGTCTTACTCAATTGTATATGAACTTTTCAAACACTAGAATAAAAAAAAAGGCATAATACATAAATATGCCTTTAACTTGGCTTCGAACTACATTTATGCCCTTCAACTTTGGGTATGCACAAGTAGACACTTAAACTTGTATAAAGTTGAACAAATAGACACACATGTCTTACATGCCATTTTTTGTCCTACGTGGTGTCCTACTTGTATTTGCCATGTAGGACTCATGTGTTTATTTATTCAAAAGTTGAATAGTTAAAGTGTTTGTTTGTGCATTATAAAAGTTGAGGGTCAAAGATAAAATCTGAAGTCAAGTTTAGGGTCCAATATATGTATTATGCCAAAAAAAATTAATCATCTATGCAACTGAAAATGTAAAAACTTTGACCACATAGATACAATGTAATGTTATAAAATGTACTTTTGCGGAATTATTTAATTTTGTAATTGCTACAGAGAGAAAGACAAATTGTTAAATGGCATAATATATAAATATACTCTTTAATTTGGTCTTATTTTACATTTATGCCCTCTAATTTTGGGTGCGCACAAGTAGACACTTAAACTTGTATAAAATTGAACAAATAGACACAAACGTCCTACATGGCATCTTACATAGAAATTTATGTCCTACGTGGTGTCCTATGTGTATTGTGACATGTAGGACTCGTGTGTCTATTTGTCCAACTTTATACAAATCTAAATGCCTATTTGTGCACGCTCAAAATTGAATGGTGTAAATGTAAAATGAGGTTAAATTGAAGGATTTATTTAATTATTATGCCTTGTTAAATTGATATGTATAGAGGCCACCAACTACAATATTAAAACGGGTCAAAGTTTCATATTATCACCTGCTCATATGAATTTTTCTAATTCAGTTAGTTTTATGGATAAAGTTATGCTGAAATGACATTTTTTATACTGCGCCAGAGCCAAGTTTATCCCTATTTGATCTTCGAATCCATGCTTCAATTGAAGCTTTGGACATAAAGGGAGTGTTAAAGTGGGTTAATTCTCACATATATAGGAAAATTGGTTAATGGCCTCATTAAATCGTTTTGAATAAGAGAAAACAAAACAACTTCCATTATTTCCGCGACATAATTATGTGTATTCACTTTAGAGTTCAAAATTACCTTTCATATCATATTTACTTCACCAAATATATGTATGAGTGCTATTTTAGCATTCAGATATATAAATCTTAGATAACGTATCAATCAAAATAGGTACAATTTATTTCAGATACATTGTATTCAATCATGATTCGCATGTATTGGGATACACTAATCTCTCACGCTCCAATCTCCTTTTCTAGTTTGTTTCTCTCTATATATATTCGTATATTGGAATGTATCTAGTAACCCAAATATATGTAACGACCTGTTTAGTCGTTTTAGAGCAGCAGAATAAATACGGGGAAAACTGGCTGAGACGACGTGTGTCCCGACGGACCGTCGTGGTCACGATGGCCCGTCGAGGAGGTGTCGTCCCATGACACTTAGAATCTTGAAATTATGTACTGAAAATCGACTCTCTGAACTTCGTAACGAAATGGCAGAACGGACCGTCACATCCACGACGGACGGTCGTGAGTTCCCGTTGCAAAACACTTCAACTTTTGAGAATTTGGTACAAGAAACGAGTCTCGACCGTCGGGGCGGAGGCGAGGACGGACCGTCACAGGGTGACGGGCCGTCACACCACACTGAAACCTGGGAGGCGCGACGGCGTGGCGTGGACGGACCGTCGCGACTCACGACTGACCGTCACGGGTTCTTGATCCTGTGCGATTTAGGATTTCTTTCCTCGTTTTAAGGGACGTTTTGGACTATTCTTTCCTTAATTATAAAGTTTGAGGGTTATTATTAATAAATCTAATTACTTGGGGGTTAAATTAGGTAACCTTAAGTTAATTAGTGGGTCATTATTACCATCTTTTATTCTTAATTATATATAAATTAGGGTAAAAGAGAGAGGGTTTGAATAAAGAAAATAAGAAAGAACAAAGAGAGACAGAAAGAGAAAGAGAACGAATTGAGAGAGCAGTCGATCAAAGGGAAAAAGGGTGTCAACGCTTGGAATTCTTGCTTGTTGATTTCAATTCTTCGGTGGAGGTAGGTTATGGTTTATGTTACGATATTCGTAGTGAAACTCTTAATAGTGAATATTATGTGTTGATATTATTGTAAACCCTACTATGTGCTTAAGTTGTATGCTTGCATGAATATGAATGTGAAATTGTGATGAATTAACAAAGCATGATGAAGCTATTGAATCCCAAATCTTGAAAGAACCCTAATTCGCTTGATATATTATATAATGAGAATGATGATGCCTTAGTATGAAAGAAGGCTTGATATATTATATAATGAGAATGATGATGCCTTAGTGTAAAAGAAGGCTTGATGAATTAGGGGATCGGGTGCCACGTTCCGGTACCAGGATAGAATGAATATGAGGATCGGAGTGTCACGTTCCGACACCAGGATAGAATATGGATTGGGTGCCACGTTCCGGTACCAGGATAGAATGAATATGAGGATCGGGTGCCACGTTCCGGTACCAGGATAGAATGAATATGAGGATCGGGTGCCACGTTCCGGTACCAGGATAGAATGAATATGAGGATCGGAGTGTCACGTTCCGACACCAGGATAGAATATGGATCGGGTGCCACGTTAGGTACCAGGATAGTATATGAGGATCGGAGTGCCACGTTAAGGCACCAGGATAGGAATAGAGGAGCGGAGTGTCACGTACCGACACAAGAGGAAGAAAGATAATGAATCTTGAAAGATAATGAATATACTCAATCTAATGAACTTAATTCCCAAATGAGTATGGTATTGAGGCTTGAGTCCTCATGTGTGAACTCGGTTGTAATTATTGATGAACTCATGTTGTTATTGCTACATGTTGAGTATTGTAGTTGATTTGCATTATTATTGATATATCTGTTCCTATTTTGAGTCGGCCGATGATACCTACTCAGTCCTTGTGGTTGTCCTGACCCCCTACTTTTATGTTTTCTCCTTTGTTATTTGTGCAATGCAGCAAACGTTCCGTCAACTTCAACTCAACAGTAGATCTAGCCAGTCTTCACTACCTTCGGAAATTCAGGGTGAGCTAATGCGTCTAGCTTGGACTGGGTCTTCTTCTTCAAGTCTTGATGCCTTGAACTTCCGGCATGGACTAGCTAGTATTTGTTTTAGCTTCTTAGACATTCCTAGCTTAGTAATTTGAGATAGATGTTCTTGTGATGATGACTTCCAGATTTTGGGGATATTAATAATAGTTTTGAATTGTTTTATTAATGAGTTAAGTCTTCCGCATTATTTTCTGTTGTTATATATTGAAATGTTAAGGGTTAAATTGGTTGGTTCGCTCACATAGGAGGGTAAATGTGGGTGCCAGTCGCGGTCCGGATTTGGGTCGTGACAAACTTGGTATCAGAGCATAGGTTCGTTGGTCTCATCACACAAGAACAGGTCTAGTAGAGTCTTAAGGAACGGTAGGGGGACGCCTTTACTTTTCCTTGAGAGGCTATAAGACTTTAGGAAAATTTCACTCTTTCATTCTTTCTTTCGTGCTACTACTTGAGTCCAATTGGTATCTGGGGGGTACGAAGTGGTATCTGTCCATCTTCACTCTATTTCGCAGATGGTTAGAACCTGAGCCACGACCGCCAACAACAACACCGGCAAGACAAGAAACGTCTGAGCCAGCCACTGGGGCTGTGGCTCGAGGGAGAACAACGGCAAGAGGCCGTGGGAGAGGTCGTGGGAGGACGTCCTCTAGAGGAAGAGGACGAGCACCTAGCCCATCTGATACTAGGGCGGTGACTCCTCCACCGACTGAAGAGGTGATAAGAGAAGGGGAGGATGGGGTGAATGAGCAAGTACAGAATGAGGAAATGCCACCTCAACCTACCCCAGATATGATCAATCAGGTTCTCGCTTATCTTAGCGGGTTATCTGATCACGGTCAGGCACCTCCAGGGTTTCGCACCAACACCTCCGGTTCAGAGGTACGACATGCGGCTACTATGGCTCCCGCATGGATGCACCATTGGGAATGGGCACATTTCCACGTCGACCATCGGGCCTATTATGACAAACGATCAACATGAACTTTTCAGTAAGTTCTTGAAATTGAAACCTCCAGTCTTTAAGGGTGCAGAATCAGAGGATGCTTACGATTTTCTGGTTGATTGTCATGAGCTACTACACAAGATGGGTATAGTAGAGAGGTTTGGTGTCGAGTTTGTGAGCTATCAGTTTCAAGGGAACGCCAAAATGTGGTGGCGTTCACATGTTGAGTGTCAACCAACAGAGGCACCACCTATGACTTGGGAATCATTCTCGAGTTTGTTCATGGAAAAGTATATCCCCCGGACCTTGAGGGATAGGAAGAGGGATGAGTTCTTGAGTCTGGAGCAAGGAAGAATGACGGTTAATGCATACGAGGCTAAATTTCACGCACTATCCAGATACGCCACCCAACTCTGTTTCAGTCCACAAGAACGGATCCGCCGTTTTGTGAAGGGGTTGAGATCAGAGTTGCGGATTTCAGCCTTACAGGTAGCGGCTACGGCAAAATCCTTCCAAGAGGTGGTAGACTTTGTGATAGAAGTGGAAGGAGTGAAGCCAGACGACTTCACCACAACTTCGACATCAAAAAGGTTTCGAAGGGGAGGTGAGTTTAATGGTTCTTATTCTAGAGGACAGAACTCCGGAGGTCACTCCAATCGACCAATCTGATCTTCACTCTGATCGTAGTTGGGGTCCACCTCAGAGCAGTCAACACTACTCCGAGAGACCTACGCATGAACCCCGAGAGTGTTATGGATGTGGGGAGGTTGGACACATTAAGAGGTATTGTCCAAACCAGGAGTTCTGAGAACCCCAATAGCTAGAGGTAGAGGTGGTCATGGTAGAGGCCGTTTTTCTGGAGGACGTGGTGGTCGAGGTAATGGTGGTCACCAAAACGGCCGAGGAGATGGGCAAAACGGAGCCACTACTACGCAACATGGTAGGGGCAATGGACAGACAAACGATAGGGCCCATTGTTACGCTTTCCCTGGGAGATCTGAAGCGGAGGCGTCTGATGCTGTTATCACAGGTAATCTTTTGGTTTGTGATTGCATGGCATCTATATTGTTTGATCCTGGATCCACATTTTCTTATGTATCTTCATCATTTGCTAATGGTCTAAATCTACATTGTGAATTACTTGATATGCCTATTCGTGTTTCTACTCCGGTGGGTGAGTCTGTGGTAGTTGAAAAAGTGTATAGGTCTTGTTTGGTGAATTTTGTGGGGAGCAACACTTACGTAGATTTGGTTATCTTAGAAATGGGTGATTTTGATGTAGTGCAGGTATGACTTGGCTCTCTCCGAATTTTGCAATTTTGGATTGTAATGCTAAAGCGGTGGCGTTAGCCAAGCACAGGCAGATCCGTTAGTGTGGGAGGGTGACTACACTTCTAATCCGGTGCGTATCATATCCTTTCTTGGTGCTCAGAAGATGGTTAGTAAGGGTTGTTTAGCTTTCTTAGCACATCTTAGGGATGACACCATCCAAGTACCCTCAATCGAATCAGTTTCGGTAGTTCGAGAATTTTTGGATGTGTTCCCTGCAGATCTTCCTGGTATGCCACGGATAGGGATATTGACTGCATTGATCTTGAACCGGTACTCGCCCCATTTCTATACCCCTTATAGAATGGCTCTCATGAGTTAAGAGAGTTAAAGGCACAACTTCAAGAGTTATTGAACAAAGGCTTCATTAGACCAAGTGCATCCCTTGGGGTGCTCGGTTTTGTTTGTGAAGAAGAAGGATGGGAGTTTTCGGATGTGCATAGACTACGGACAACTAAACAAGGTAACCATAAAGAACAAGTATCCTCTTCCTCGCATTGATGACTTGTTCGATCGATTACAAGGTGCTTGTGTCTTCTCTAAGATTGATTTGAGATCCGGTTATCATCAATTGAAAATACGAGCAACGGATGTGCCAAAGACCGTTTTGAACGAGGTATGGGCATTACGAATTTGTCGTGATGTCTTTTGGTCTTACGAATGCCCCTGCTGCGTTCATGAGCTTGATGAACGGGCTCTTTATCCCATATTTGGACCTTTTCGTGATCGTATTTATTGATGATATATTGGTATACTCGAAGAGCAAGAAGGAACATGAAGAGCATTTGAGAATGGTATTGGAAATGTTGAGGGAGAAAAAGCTTTACGCCAAGTTCTCTAAGTGTGAGTTTTGGCTAGATGCGGTGTCCTTCTTGGGGCACGTGGTTTCTAAGGAAGGAGTGATGGTAGATCCATCTAAGATTGAGACAGTGAAGAATTGGGTAAGACCCACTAATGTATCAGAAATAAGGAGCTTTGTTGGGTTAGCTAGCTACTACCGCAGATTTGTCAAGGGATTCTCTTCTATTGCTTCTCAATTGACGAACTTGACTAAGCAGAATGTTCCCTTTGTATGGTCAGATGAATGTGAGGAAAGCTTTCAGAAGCTTAAGACTTTGTTGACTACCGCACCAATTCTTACTTTGCCAGTAGAGGGTAAAAACTTCATTGTTTATTGTGATGCATCCTATTCTGGGTTGGGTGCAGTGCTAATGCAAGAGAAGAGTGTAATTGCTTATGCTTCGAGGCAATTAAAGGTGCATGAACGTAACTATCCGACCCATGATTTGGAGTTGGCCGCGGTAGTATTTGCACTAAAACAATGGAGACACTATTTGTATGGGGTTAAGTGTGAAGTCTACACGGATCATCGTAGCCTTCAGTACGTCTTTACTCAGAAAGATTTGAACTTGAGACAAAGGAGATGGATGGAACTACTAAAGGACTACGATATCACTATCTTGTATCATCCGGGGAAGGCGAATGTTGTAGCGGATGCTTTGAGTAGAAAGGCGGGAAGCATGGGAAGTCTAGCTCATTTGCAAGCTTCTAGGCGCCCGTTGGCTAGAGAAGTGCAGATTTTGGCTAACGATTTGATGAGGTTAGAAGTAAATGAGAAGGGAGGATTGTTAGCTAGTGTGGAGTCGAGATCTTCTTTTCTTGACAAGATTAAGGGAAAACAGTTTGATGATGAGAAACTAAGGCGAATCCGAGACAAAGTGTTGCAAGGAGAGGCTAAAGAAGCAACAATTGATGAGGAAGGTGTTTTGAGGATTAAGGAAGGGTATGTGTACCCGAGTTGATGATTTGATCAACACTATTCAGCGTAAGCTCATAGCTCAAGGTATTCTATACATCCGGTGCAACCAAGATGTATCGTGACCTAAAGCAACACTTTTGGTGGAGTAGAATGAAGCGTGATATTGTTGACTTTATTGCCAAGTGTCCAAACAGTCAACAAGTGAAATATGAACACCAAAGGCCCGGAGGAACACTTCAGAGAATGCACATTCTGAATGGAAGTGGGAGAGAATCGCAATGGACTTCGTGGTTGGTCTTCCAAAGACATTGGGTAAGTATGACTCCATTTGGGTGATTGTTGATAGGTTAACTAAGTCTGCTCATTTTATTCGGTCAAGGTAACTTACAACGCAGAGAAGTTAGCCAAGATCTATATCTCGAGATTGTTCGATTGCATGGAGTTCCACTCTCCATCATATCGGATAGAGTCTGTGATTTACTTCTAAGTTTTGGAGGACATTACATGCCGAATTGGGTACTAGGTTGGACCTTAGTCTGCATTTCACCCTCGGACCGATGGTCGATCTGAGCGAAACGATTCAAGTCTTGGAGGATATGCTTGGCGCATGTGTGATAGAGTTTGGTGGCCATTGGGATAGTTTCTTACCTTTGGCGTAGTTTTCATACAATAATAGCTATCACTCTAGTATCGACATGGCTCCATTTGAAGCATTGTATGGGAGGAGATGTAGGTCTCCCATTGGTTGGTTTGATGCATTCGAGGTTAGACCTTGGGGTACTGATCTCTTAAGGGATTCGTTAGATAAGGTGAAGGGCATTCAAGAAAAGCTTCTAGCGGCGCAAAGTAGACAAAAGGAGTATGCAGATCGAAAGGTTAGAGACTTGGAGTTCATGGAGGGTGAACAAGTCTTGTTGAAGGTTTCACCTATGAAAGGGGTGATGCGGTTTGGTAAAAGAGGTAAGTTAAGTCCAAGGTATATTGGACCATTTGAAGTGCTTAAGCGAATAGGGGAGGTGGCTTATGAGTTAGCCTTGCCCCCGGGGCTGTCCGGAGTACATCCGGTATTCCATGTGTCCATGTTGAAAAGATACCATGGAGATGGAAACTACATCATCCGTTGGGATTCAGTTTTGTTGGATGAGAACTTGACTTATGAAGAGGAACCGGTTGCTATATTAGATAGAGAGGTTCGCAAGTTGAGGTCGAGAGAAATTGCATCCATCAAAGTCCAATGGAAGAATCGACCGGTTGAGGAGGCTACTTGGGAGAAGGAGGCAGATATGCAAGAAAAATACCCACATCCGCTTCTGATTCAGGTACTCCTCTTCGCCTTGTTTTCTTCTTTTGATCGTTCGGGACGAACGATGGGTAAATTGGTATCTATTGTAACGACTGTTTAGTCGTTTTAGAGCGAGAATAAATACGGGAAAAGCGGTGAGACGGCGTGTGTCCCGACGGACCGTCGTGGTCACGACGGCCCGTCGAGGAGGTGTCGTCCCATGACACTTAGAATCTTGAAATTATGTACTGAAAATCGACTCAACTTCGTGAACGAAATGGCGAGCGGACCGTCACATCCACGACGGACGGTCGTGAGTTCCGTTGCAAAACACTTCAACTTTGAGAATTTGGTACAAGAAACGAGTCTCGACCGTCGGGGCGGAGGCGGGGCGGACCGTCACAGGGGTGACGGGCCGTCACACCACCTGAAACCTGGGGAAGCGCGGCGACGGCGTGACGGACCGTCGCACTCACGGCTGACCCGTCACGGGTTCTGTGATCCCAGCGATTTAGGATTTCTTTCCTCGTTTTAAGGGACGTTTTGGACTATTCTTTCCTTAATTATAAAGTTTGAGGGTTATTATTAATAAATCTAATTACTTGGGGGTTAAATTAGGTAACCTTAAGTTAATTAGTGGGTCATTATTACCATCTTTTATTCTTAATTATATATGAATTAGGGTAAAAGAGAGAGGGTTTGAATAAAGAAAATAAGAAAGAACAAAGAGAGACAGAAAGAGAAAGAGAACGAATTGAGAGAGCAGTCGATCAAAGGGAAAAAGGGTGTCAACGCTTGGAATTCTTGCTTGTTGATTTCAATTCTTCGGTGGAGGTAGGTTATGGTTTATGTTACGATATTCGTAGTGAAACTCTTAATAGTGAATATTATGTGTTGATATTATTGTAAACCCTACTATGTGCTTAAGTTGTATGCTTGCATGAATATGAATGTGAAATTGTGATGAATTAACAAAGCATGATGAAGCTATTGAATCCCAAATCTTGAAAGAACCCTAATTCGCTTGATATATTATATAATGAGAATGATGATGCCTTAGTATGAAAGAAGGCTTGATATATTATATAATGAGAATGATGATGCCTTAGTGTAAAAGAAGGCTTGATGAATTAGGGGATCGGGTGCCACGTTCCGGTACCAGGATAGAATGAATATGAGGATCGGAGTGTCACGTTCCGACACCAGGATAGAATATGGATTGGGTGCCACGTTCCGGTACCAGGATAGAATGAATATGAGGATCGGGTGCCACGTTCCGGTACCAGGATAGAATGAATATGAGGATCGGGTGCCACGTTCCGGTACCAGGATAGAATGAATATGAGGATCGGAGTGTCACGTTCCGACACCAGGATAGAATATGGATCGGGTGCCACGTTCCGGTACCAGGATAGTATATGAGGATCGGAGTGCCACGTTCCGGCACCAGGATAGGAATAGAGGAGCGGAGTGTCACGTACCGACACAAGAGGAAGAAAGATAATGAATCTTGAAAGATAATGAATATACTCAATCTAATGAACTTAATTCCCAAATGAGTATGGTATTGAGGCTTGAGTCCTCATGTGTGAACTCGGTTGTAATTATTGATGAACTCATGTTGTTATTGCTACATGTTGAGTATTGTAGTTGATTTGCATTATTATTGATATATACTGTTCCCTATTTTGAGTTGGCCGATGATATCTACTCAGTACTTGTGGTTGTACTGACCCCCTACTTTTATGTTTTCTCCTTTGTTATTTGTGCAATGCAGCAAACGTTCCGTCAACTTCAACTCAACAGTAGATCTAGCCAGTCTTCACTACCTTCGGAAATTCAGGGTGAGCTAATGCGTCTAGCTTGGACTGGGTCTTCTTCTTCAAGTCTTGATGCCTTGAACTTCCGGCATGGACTAGCTAGTATTTGTTTTAGCTTCTTAGACATTCCTAGCTTAGTAATTTGAGATAGATGTTCTTGTGATGATGACTTCCAGATTTTGGGGATATTAATAATAGTTTTGAATTGTTTTATTAATGAGTTAAGTCTTCCGCATTATTTTCTGTTGTTATATATTGAAATGTTAAGGGTTAAATTGGTTGGTTCGCTCACATAGGAGGGTAAATGTGGGTGCCAGTCGCGGCCCCGATTTGGGTCGTGACAATATATGTATCGATTCTCTTGCTCGCCTTTCTTCCTATGTATGTATATTTCAAAATGTATGGTATATCAAAGATACATGTATCTGACTTGTAACTGTAATTATTTCAAATTATAAAATAAAGTAGTATCTATGATAGGAGTATTTATATAATTAGATAGTTTTTGTTTCAGCAATCCTCCCCTTTTGAACAAGTTTTTCGGATAGAATTAAATCAAACTAATCTCATCTTTATAACTACTAGTAATTGATTTGTGATCTTAAATAAGGCAAATGATGAGCTTCAAAGTGGGATATGCTTTTTATTGACTCACTACACCCCCCCCCCCCCCCCAACTAAATTAAAATTTGGAAAAGCAGATTCTTTGAAAATGACTCTTGCATCTATTGTTGGCTCCTCAAGTCCTGGAAGTCCAATTTTGAAAGCCTAACAAAATTACAAACGATAATTAATAAACTAAAAAGAGCATTAGCACTTTTCAGCTTTGCTAGGCTGTGGTACATGAGTGCTGCTGGTACTTAATTCAATTGATTATTATTATTATTATACTAAATCACTACAAAAATGGAGGATGGAGGATCTTCTACATGCTCTTTTGAATTAAAAAAAGAAGAGAAAGATCCTATTTATTTTATATATATATATATATATATATATATATATATATATATATATATATATATATATATATATATATATATATATATATATATATATATATATATATATATATATATATATATATATATATATATATATATATATGGTACAACTGCCTTTTCCTTTTGTTACTTTTTCATCTGTATAATTTAATTAGATGGTTGATATTGGTTGTTGGTTACCTCTTGCAGTTTTTGTTGAAATATTTCAGCCACCAACAACTTGTCACATCTTCTTAGGATCATTGGATGAAAATTTTGTCAACTTGGGGTAGTTAATGACCTTATCATGATTAGGCTACCAACATATTTTCAAGCAACTTCTTGTAGTTTCCTTATTCAGCTTTCTATTTTTTATATCACCCTGAAATCATATTGACAAAAGTGATGTAAATGAAATATTATTATGATTAAGATATCAGTGGCATAGCACGGAATTTTACGAAGGGGTTCTGAATTTTGTAGTAATTTTTTTTTGAAAAAATGATTTATAGATATTCTAATAATCCAATTTTAATTGGAAAAAAAATCTTTACGAGAGGTGAGATTCGACTTTGATCTCTCAAAACACACTTGACAATTATTTGCTACCAAGCTAATAAACTTATACATGTTTATTTACTTACTAAATTCAAGACGCCAAAATAATTACAGAAAAAGGACTCTTGCGAGGTAACTGGGGCAGCGAGTGAGTTGCAACAGCTCTAGCCATCTCCACTACGGGTTACTTTTTTATTTAAGAGCGTCCAAAATAACATATAGATCAATATAAGTCAAAACTTTATGTGTATATATATATATAATTTTTCGACTGAAGGTGTCCAATTGGACACCCTGGGGACAAGGTGGCTCCGCCCCTGGAAGGTATAATATATAAACTTGTTTTTTAAGTTGACCCAACTGAAATTGATTTCCTCGAATTTTGATTGAGCACAAATAAATACTCTAATTTGTTTAAAATTGAACAAGTAGACACATATATTCCACGTGGCATAACATACGTAAGACGTCACGTAGGATTGTTAAGAAGTCCCAGTAGAGGGATGGGATATTGGTCTTCTTATATGAAGTTGGACAAACCTCCACTCATGAGCTAGCTTTAAGTGTTGAGTTAAGTTAATGTGTCATATCTTTACATGGTATCAGAGTCAGACACATCCCAATTGTTGTCACCGATGTTGGACCACATATAAGTGTTCACACTCCGATTGAGGTCTGGGCATGAGGGGGAGTGTTAACAAGTCTCACATTGATAGAGGAATGGAAAACTGTTTTTTTTATATGGACTTGGAAAAACCTCTCCTCATGAGCTAGATTTTGGGGTTGAGTTAAGTCCATGTGTCGTACCTTTACAAGGATGTCAAATTATACAGATTTAAGTGTCTACTTGTGCAAACTGAAAATTAAAAAATATAAATATTAGTTAAAACCAAATTAAAAGACCTTTACAATGATGTCAAATTACACAGATTTAAGTGTCTACTTGTATACACTAAAAATTAAAAAATATAAATATTAGTTAAAACCGAATTAAAATACATTTTTATACGTTATGTCTTTGGTGAATGAAGAGGGGCTGAATTGTAAACAGATGCACAAGAATGAAGTATATACGAAAACAAAAGAGAGCTGAAGAGTCGATAAATACACTCAAATTGACAAGAACTCTTTTTCCGACTCTTTTTAGTACTCTCCGGTTGAAGATTTATAATAACATTAAGCAATATAACATTGGATAAACTAACTTATATTAATCCTAAAAAATAGGAACCACATCCATGATAAACTACTCTCCTAAAAACTAGAAAAGAGCTGGAAAATAAGACTTTATTTGCTAAATTCAATACCCATCAACTAACACAATCTAAGTAAGTCAATCCACTAGTTTTATCAATTTAATTGTATAAATAATATTAAATGATTAGCTACAAGTAGAATATCTCAAACACTAAGTCTTTCACAAGAATAAATTGCGAAAAGCTAAAATACAACCCAAGATTTTACTATCACAAGTACAGAACTTCTAATTGAATCACCAATCTGATCAGAATAACCCTAATTCATAAAATTTAAGAGAAAATCAAAACCCACGCTAATTTCATGACTTGATTTTAGAAAATGGTGTGTTGGGTTAAGTTTTGGATTGGTAGTTGGTTCTTCATTGGATACTTAGGGGGCGTTTGGTACAAAGAATAATAACACAAGAATTAGTAATGCATGGTTTAGTTGTAACATTTCGCTATTTGAAAGAACTAGAAAGAGCTGGAACTAGAAAGAGTAATTTTTTTTGAAAGAATGAAAAATCTAAAAAATTGGTTAAGTTATGCTAGTTTGAGTGTTGGGTCAGCTTCAAATGAGCATAACTCCTAGGTCAGGATAAATTAGGTATGCTACAAAATAATTTACGAAAGGTCTTTGATTTATCTTTCCAACGCCGCCGAGGTTGCTCAATTCCGAGTTCATATGAATGAGATATGTTCATTTAAAGTTGGGTTGCATAGATATGAAAAGTTAAAATCGGATTTTAGAAGGATAGTTTGGTTTTTTCCTTGCCCAATTATTTTATTTTTTGGGAGTTTAATTGGGGTCTAATAAGAATTATATCAGTTTAGACAATTGGAAATCCACGTTAGGGCTTGGAGAAAAGGGGAGAAAGGGGAAGATTCGTCAAGATCGTACAGTTTTGGTTGTGGATTTCGCCAAGGATTCAATATTCCTACAACAAATATGATATATAGTTACGAAATTATTAACTACAACATAAAATTTGTCACTAATTGTTCATTTTTAGTAACACAATACTTAAATATATGAGATAGATACTTTTAGTGACGAAACATAAAAGTTCGTAGCAGAATTTTGTCCACTAAAATTCCCCTCCAAAAAATAAATTGGTGTCATTTATTGAATATTGTTAGTCATGAATCTAAACTTAACAGTGACACATTATTTCATCACTAATGATGTATCTAATTCGTGAAAAATTATTTTTTGTCTTAAAATTAATTTATCTTTGGACACAAAATAATTTCGTCTCAAAAACTATGTTGTTATAATAGTGACAAATAAGCGTTTTTAATTAAATATAATAAGTTTTAGTTACAAAAAATTAGATTTAAATGTGACATTTATTTTCGTCACTAAAAATATAAACAATTGATGACAATCATTTTATTATCTCTAATCAACCGGGGATTTAGTGACAGCGAAAGATTGTTACAAAATATATAAGGTGTTAAATAACGACGACTTAAAATTTATAGTTGAATACTTTAACTATTTACTACAAAAAGTTCATAGGTAAATACATAAAAAAAATTGGTTAGGATTGTTCATAATTAGAGTAAATGGTCCCTGGAATATTTAAAAAAACGTCTAAAATAGTTCATTAACCATATATTTGTCATATTTAGTCATTTACCTATTTAAAATGTTACCAAGTTTTGTCTCTTAATTATATACTTGTCTTTTAAGTCCCTTAATTGTACACTTACTAGTTTTAGTCCTAGGTTTGGTCTCTGACTATTTTTTATACAAATACTTTAGATTTGTATTAATAGAACTTATGTTTGATGAAATTATGTATTTAACCCGATTTTCAGTTGTTTTTCTGTCACGACCCAAAACGAGCCGCGAGCGGCACCCACACTTACCCTCCTATGTGAGCGAACCAACCAATCTAAACCCCAACATTACAACCATAATAAACAGAAAATAATGCGGAAGACTTAAAACTAATTAACGAAATCAATTAATAACTTCTAAAATTTATCACTTATTATTCCCAAAATCTGGAAGTCATCACCACAAGAACATTCTATCCTCAAATTACTAAATCTAAGAGTGTCTAGAAAGCTAAAATAAGGAAACAGATGATCCTGTCCGAACTTCAAGGACATCAAGACATGAATGAGAGAGAATCCAGTCCGAGCTAGGAACTATAGCTCACCCTGAAATCTGACGTGATGAAGACTGGCTAGAGTTGCGGACGAGTTGAAGTCGATGGCACGTTTGCTGCACTCCACAAATAACAAAGAAGAAACATACAAGTAAGGGTCAGTACAAGGCACAAGTACTGAGTAGGTATCATCGGCCAACTCAAAATAGAAAGCAATATATATCAGATAATAACATAAAATCAGCCATAGTACTTAACAGGTGACAACAACAAGTACCATAACCATTGGCCACAACACCAAGCACATCTATGAGGACTCAAGCCTCCACGCCATACTCATTTGGGAAACAGGTTCTTTAAATTGAGTATATTAACATAATTCAAGATTCATTCTTTTTACTATCCTGGTGTCGGAACGTGACACTCCGGTCCTCTACTACTATCCTGGTGTCGGAACGTGACACCCGATCCACTATTACTATCCTGGTGTCGGAACGTGACACCCGATCCACTATTACTATCCTGGTGTCGGAACGTGACACCCGATCCACTACTACTATCCTGGTGTCGGAACGTGACACCCGATCCACTACTACTATCCTGGTGTCGGAACGTGACACCCGATCCACTACTACTATCCTGGTGTCGAAACGTGACACCCGATCCACTAACCTCATTCTTTTAGTTCATCAAGCCTTCTTTTATACCAAGGCATCATCATTAACAGAGAGGGTTTTAGGTTTAAGCTTCACAACCTCATCTTTCCAACCCATTACAATTACATAATCACATAATGCACACATACAATTAAGCATATAGAAGACTTTACAATACTACCCAATACATATCATTCGCTATTAAGAGTTTACTATGAAATAGCATAAACCATAACCTACCTCCACCGAAGAATTCGTGATCACGCAAGCTACTCCTCAAGGTCTTTGCTTTCCTCTTCGTTCTCTCTTCTCTCGCTCGTTCGTCCCCCTCTTCTGTTCTTTCTATTTTTCCTTATTCAAACTCTTTTTCTTTTACCCTAATTACCATATAATTAAGTATAAAAGATGACAAAAGTAACCCACTATTTATTTCAAGGTTATCTCCCTTAACCCCCAAGTAATTGAATTATTAACATTAAACCACTAACTTTATAATCATAAGCAGGAATAGTCCAAAATCCCCTTAAAAAACTTTTAACAGAAATCCGACCCAGTCAGGGTTACGCAGCCTGTGACGGTCCGTCAATCCCAGACCTGTCTCCAAAAGGTTTCATGATGTGTTGCGTCTTTGTTGAAGTGGTTTGCACCTGTTTTTCTTTTTGGTTTTCTTTTTTAAATTTTTTTTGATTTTTTTTTTTGATTTTTTTTTTGATTTTTTTTGTTTGAAGGAATTCATCCTTTCAAATGCTCTTGACAATGATTGAGATAAAACTCGTCAGCTTAACGTCAGTTGACGTTGAGGGATAAATATTTCCTTTGAGATGCACAATTCTTTTTCTGGCAGTGCATGATTGCTTGCAGGGCATGAATATCTTCCCGCGATGTTCAAATTTTGCGAGGGATGAAATCTTCTCGCGATGCATAAAATTTTGCAAGGGATGAGATCTTCTCGCAGTGCATAAAATCCGCAAGGTATAGAATCTTCTTGCGATATGTAAACTTTTGTGAGGAATTGAATCTTCTCGCGATGCATGAAATTTTGCGAGGGATGAAATCTTCTCACGATGCATGGATATTAATCCGTGATGCATGAATATTAACTCGCAATGCATGAATATTGACTAGTGATGCATGAATTAACTCGCGATGCATGAATCGACTCTCGATGCATGAATTGACTCTCGATGTATGAATATTAACTAGTGATGCATGAATTTACTCTCGATGCATGAATATTAACTCTCGATGCATGAATTAACTCTCGATGCATGAATTAACTCTCGATGCATGAATATTAACTCTCGATGCATGAATATTAACTCGCAATGCATGAATTAACTCTCGATGCATGAATATTAACTCTCGATGCATGAATATTAACTCGCAATGCATGAATATTAACTCGCAATGCATGAATATTAACTCTCGATGCATGAATTAACTCTCGATGCATGAATTGACTCTCGATGCATGAATATGAACTCGCAATGCATGACTTTTCTGCGAGGCATGAAATCTTCTCGCGATGCATGAATTTTCTGCGAGGTATGGAATCTTCTCGCGATGCATAAATTATCTGCGAGGTATGAAATCTTCTCGCGATGAAGAAATATTGACTCGCAATGCATGAATATTAACTCTCAATGCATGAATTAACTCTCGATGCATGAATTGACTCTCGATGCATGAATATGAACTCGCAATGCATGAATTTTTTGCGAGGCATGAAATCTTCTCGCGATGCATGAATTTTCTGCGAGGTATGGAATCTTCTCGCAATGCAGAAATATTGACTTGCAATGCATGAATATTAACTCTCAATGCATGAATTAACTCTCGATGCATGAATATGAACTCGCAATGCATGAATTTTTTGCGAGGCGTGAAATCTTCTCGCGATGCAGAAATATTGACTTGCAATGCATGAATATTAACTCTCAATGCATGATCTTCTGCGGGGCATGTATATCTCCCTGCGATGCATGATTTTTCGTGATGCATGATTTTTAACGAGGCCTGGATGGCTCGATAATGTTCCAACTGTAACAAGGTGGATGGCTCGATAATGTTCCAACTGTAACGAGGTGGATGGCTCGATAATGTTCCACTGTAACGAGGTGGATGTCTCGATAATGTTCCAACTGTAACGAGGTGGACGGCTCAATAATGTTCCAACTGTAACGAGGTGGACGGCTCGATAATGTTCCAACTGTAACGAGGTGGACGGCTCGATAATGTTCCACTGTAACGAGGTGGATGTCTCGATAATGTTCCAACTGTAACGAGGTGGACGGCTCGATAATGTTCCACTGTAACGAGGTGGATGACTCGATAATATTCCAACTGTAACGAGGTGGATGGCTCGGTAATGTTTCAACTGTAACGAGGTGGATGTCTCGATAATGTTCCAACTGTAACGAGGCGGACAGCTCGATAATATTCCACTGTAACGAGGTGGATGCTCGAAAATAGTCCAACTTCAAATGAATTTTTGAGATCCTTCTGTCCCAGTTTCCATTATGAAGAGAAATGGAAATCTTACTGGGTATATGACCGAGCCGTTGTGGCGCCTACGTATCCCATTGGAGCAGGAATCAGGTCAAACGTAGTTCCCCTCTTGTGGATGATGAGTGCTGCAAAGAATCTGAAAGATTATCAGTAGAAAATGCACAATATGAACATGATGGAATATGCAAATGGTATTCCTTGCTATATTCAAAGCCTAAAACAAGACATATCACATTTTGGATATGGACAACCCAATGAAGTAAAATAGGCGTCTCACACATATAAGATTAACTTAATGACACCTTTTATAATGAACCACTCAAAAGACAATTTTTTTTATTTTTTTTTATTTTTTTCAAAAATAAAAGAAATGTGAGGAGATAGTCAAATCTTCACCACGATTAGTACCAACAGTTAGGATTGCAGGTAAATCTCCCATTCTTTCTTTCCCTTTTTTTTTTAAGATTGAATTAAGGTAATTCCTACAGCTTCAAGTGGTACCTCAAATATACTTAAGGATTGACAAGATCCGTTCATCTTGTTTCAAACAAAGGTTTTGAATTGTACCAATCCTCATGTTTCAAGTGCACTCACGACAAAGGCTAGTCCTATTTCACACATATTTGAAACATTTGATTAAAGGACATTTTCTAAATGCACTCACACTCACAAGAATGTTCAATGCACACAACTGTGATACCATATGCTTGACCCTTATGTAGATCTCCACTAATGTGAGAACATTTGGAATGAGATCATGCAGGGCTTGTCATTGGCTTGTAACGTAGGCTTAGGGATGGATAGGATATTTATTTGAAGTAAAAGTGACTGAATTCCTCCTTGAGCGTCACACAGAATTTGTGTTCTTAATGATTGGTACGCCTTTGGCGTCAGATCCTTTTCATTATTCTCTGCCCTCTCAAATTCTTTTGAATTCTCATTTTTAACGCTTTTCCCTTCCCTTTTTTTTTCTGAGCTTTTTTTTTTTTTGAGTCCTTACTCCTTGGAGCTTTTCTTTTATTCACTTCTTCATTATAATAATTTTCCTTTTTGTTGGAATATTTTCCTTCCAACCTTTCACTGGTCCTGTAAAGAAATTTTTTTGCCTTTCTTTATTTCTTCCATTTTTTTTTTTCTCTTGTTCTCTAGAGTCTTTGCTTCCTTGATTTTGAGAGACTCAATATCTTTGCTTTTTGAAATTTCAAACATTGATTTTTTTTTTTAATTTGCACATTCTTTGTGCACTCAAGAAGGTTGGGCCAAGAGAGGATAGTGCTCGTAAGCACTCAAAAGGGTAGTGGTTAAGATGTGGTTGTCCAAATGAAGGTTTCAGGCTCAAAAATGGAAAAACTCGGGATTGATATAATTTGGTAGGCTTTGAAAGGCACAATCGGGTCAAAAAGGGCCTACAATCCTTTCTCAAATCAAATATTACTCATGATTTCGCCTCGAAAAACATTCAGGTCAAGTTCTAGATCAACAGTGTAACGCAATTGACCTTTGATCAAAATCTCACCACACAATGCACATGAAACATAAGGTTAGTTTTATTCTTATCTTGATTGAATGCAAGAGAATTTTCAAGCATCACAAAAGTACAGATAAGAGGTACCACGAGAATCTGTAGTTCACTACAAAGTCGGTCTTTTCCATCATATCGAATATATTTACATGCTCTTAACTACATAGGTCCCAACCGAGCTGAAGACATGACTCTAACAGTATGTACAAACAATTTTTTTTTTTTGAAAAATGATTACCGCACCCGAGAAAGGCTGCCTACGTATCTCATTAACATGAGAATCAGGTACGCGTAGTTCGTGCAGATATGAGTTGAAAAATATGCACAAACTTTTCTTTTCTTTTTTTTTAGAAAAAGATAATACCGAACCCAAGTAGGGTTGCCTACGTATCTCACCGAAATGAGAATCAGGTGCGCGTAGTTCGTGCAGACATAACTTTAAAAATATGCACAAACTATACTTTTTTTTTACTTTTTACTTCTTTTTTTTGGGAAAAAGATAATACCGAACCCAAAAAGGGTTGCCTACGTATCTCACCGAAATGAGAATCAGGTACGCGTAGTTCGGCAAGATAATACATATAATTATTTAAATATTTAGACAACTCAAAGAAATTCCTAGGTCTAACACCACTGAAATTCGTAATCATGAAGTGTTTTTTAAAAAAAAAATTCCGCACCAATATGTTTTATAACCTCTTAATCGTCAATATTTAACTGTCAGTTGAATGTAACATACGAATTTGTACAGTAATGATTTGTTGTACTCTTTTTGGATGTTTTCTTAGACCTTTGTCTCCTTCCAAATTTTACGAGATCCAAACACTGTTATGACCATCCCCGACTGATGTCGGGGACGGTATTCCTACAAAAATATGAGAAATATGTGAGAGCAGGACCGTCATGCAAAATAATAATAAAAATAAGTGGATGCGACCTCATAGTCAAATACTCCCCTGATTTATCGTTTTTTGACTTGCTATTAATGTCTTGTGAAATACAAGGACTCGAATTTTGTTAATCCTCTTGTCTCTTGCGACTTCGGACAAAAAATAATTTTGGAATTTGAACATAAATTAATTTTTCACTGTAAAGAAGAACAACTCAAAATGTAAAAGTGTTAGTTCTGTACATAATGAATAATACAAAATATTACACGAAAAATGAATTAAACACATAAACATTGTTTTAATTAAAGATAAAATAAAACATATCACATAGCATACAAACAATTATTGCGCGTCCTATACGAATATGTGACCCTTTATGCCTAGGGTAGGCCTATCGATTTGAAGGATGTATTACGCCTTTTGACAACTTTCCATTGTCCCCCAAAACACTTAGTACAATCTATGAACAAATGAAATAGAATTATGAAGTCAAAGGAAAAAAAATTACAAATATTTAATCCCACGTAGGGGTACCATCCTATTCTAAGCCTTTGTCGAAGGGTCTTCCTCTTGAAATTCTTGTCATCTCCGATTGTCAACACCTTTAGATGGAATGATAGCTTCTGAAAACTCGAGCTTGACAAAAGTAAACTATTAAAATAACCTTCTAATTCAGACGGACTGTGGTTTGTCAAACGACGTATACATCCTTCAAATTACACACAATTATGGTCGTCCTTTTAGGCTAGAAGCCATTATGGACTCAAGGTGGTCTTTCTAATGGACTCAACACGTCTTGGGTGTTGAGTCATCTTAGGCTAATGCTTAAATTTGGATTTGGTTTTGCTCTATCCTAGGGTGACTAGAATTGGTATAGAAGTGACGGTTACCCGAGTCGGACAGACAACGGGGTGAAGCTTATAAACGACGTTGGATGACCGCAAGCCAACTATTCGTTTATTACTTCCAAAGATTAGACTTGTGTGTTTTTCTAAAGGAAGCCGTGGTAAGCCACGTAACTTCTTTTGTCCTAATGCAAACTATTTGTCAATTGACGAAAATTATGCCATGAAATGCAATGATAATATACACAAAATAAAATAAATAATAAAAAAAATACAATATACAAATAATCAGCGAAATATAAAAATACAAGTTATAACATAACAAAAATTTCCTCAATTTGAAAAAAAACTAAATTTATATTGGTTAAAACCTCTAAACTCCCCAGCGGAGTCGCCATTCTGTTTACATCCCTACTCTGTTAAAATAGGGCGAAACGTCGCGGTAACTCAAAAATTAATTAATTGTTCAATTTTACCAAAGTTCTAAAAATAAACGAGTTTTGAAAAGAGTCGCCACCTAATTTTAGGAAAACTAGGAAACCAATTATGATCTATGAAACCAATTCGATTCTAGGTAAGGGGTTTAAATTATTCCGAAGGGAAGGGATTAGGCACCCTTCGGAATCCACAAATGTGGTTCCCGACTGAATTCATTTTTTTTTCAAATTGAGGAAAGATATAAAATAAACACATATAATAAACACAAAATATACACAATAAAGCAATAATTATCGGCCTAAAGTTTGCCTAACGTCAATATTCACAAAATAATGAATGAAATACAATTCGAACTTTTCGAATAATTTCAAGGAGAAGCACCTCCGAGTACCTGTAAAGACACTTAGTAAAAGAGTTAGTGTCAAAATAATATAAATAAAAATAAATAACTCAAATAATTACTAAAATAAAAATCCGTCTTATTAACATGGGAGGCCTTGGAAATCGACGGTTATTTCTTCATCGGCCAATTTAACATATAAAATATATAAACTTGAACTAAAATTCCGTCTTTTTAAAATGGGGAGGCCTCTAAACCCGACGGATAGATTTTTCATCGGCCCTTTAACAAATATATTTAATATAACCTGAACATCAACAAACATAACAAACTTATCCCAAGAGAATACGGAAAACAACAATCAAACTAAAACAACATAATTAGAAATGGAAATAACAATAACGTAATATATAAAAATTAAAAATAACATTAAAATAGAATAATAACAAAACCCTGAAAAGTTAAGATAACAAATAGTTGACTAACAATTTTAAAATAATAATAATAATAATAAATAAATAAAACATCAAACCGTAAAATAATGCTAATATTAAAACTACAATAAACACAAATATTAATTGACTTTTAGAACTATATTAAACTAAAAAAACAAAACAAGCTACATATAATAAACAGAAAACATAAAAAAGCTGGGAATTAAATAAAACAAAGCTAAAAAAATTTACCTGGTTCTAGGCGGCGAACCGGAACTACGAGTTTGAAGGAGACGACTCCACCTCTTCAACTCAAAAAATCACAAAAACACTTTAAAATTTTTGAACTATGGGAACCAAGAATTCTCAAAATTTTATGAGTATTCTTTGTTTTCCCCTCCAAATCCTCTCCTAAAAATAATGAATGAAGTGGGCTTATATAGAAACCCAAAAATCCTCAAAAAGGATGAAATACCGATGTGGGACTATTGCAAAATTGAAAATTGTTTGAGAGACAATGTGGGAAAGGCTTCTTTTCTTTTTTTTTGTATTTGACTCAAAATGTATGAATTTTAAAATCATCGGACAAAGCTTCAAAATCACAAATTTTTAAAATGTTAGGCCAAAATTGGGTGTCAACAGTGCCTGTGACGGTCCGTCGTGCCTGCGACGGTCCGTCCTGCTGAGTCGTCACAGAGTTCAGAGACTCAATTTCATTTAAGACCCTGTGAAGGTCCGTCGTGCCTACGACGGTCCGTGCTGCTCTTCCGTCGCGAAGTTCAGAGAGTTGATCTCAGTATCCAAATTTCCAGAATCTAAGTGTTTTGGAACGAGACCCCCTCGACGGCCCATCGTGCCCATGACGGTCCGTCGTGGGATCCGTCGACCCAGACAGTTATTACCAGAAATAAACTCTACTGCTCAAAACGACTAAACAGGTCGTTACAATAGATACCAATTTACCCATCGTTCGTCCTCGAACGATCACAGGAAGAAAAACAAGGGCGAGAAAGAGTACCTGAATCTGTGAAAAGGAGTGGATATCTTTCTTGCATATCAGCCTCCTTCTCCCAAGTGGACTCTTCAACAGGCCGATTCTTCCATTGAACCTTGATGGATGCAATCTCCCTTGATCTCAACTTGCGGACTTCTCTATCGAAAATGGCAACAGGCTCCTCCTCATAAGACAAAATCTCATCAAGAAGAACTGAATCCCAACGAATGATGTAGTTTCCATCCCCATGGTATCTTTTCAACATAGACACATGAAATATCGGGTGCACTCCTGACAGCCCTGGGGGCAAGGCTAATTCATAAGATACCTCCCCCACGCGCTTCAGAACTTCAAATGGACCAATATACCTCGGACTAAGCTTACCTCGCTTACCAAACCGCATCACCTCTTTCATGGGTGAAACCTTCAGCAAAACTTGCTCACCCTCCATAAACTCCAAGTCTCTAACCTTTCGATCTGCATATTTTTTCTGTCTACTTTGAGCCGCTAAAAGCTTTTCTTGAATGTATTTCATTTTATCTAAAGATTCTCGCAGAAGGTCAGTACCCCAAGGTCTAACCTCAAATGCATCAAACCACCCAATGGGAGACCTACATCTTCTCCCATACAGTGCCTCAAATGGGGCCATATCAATACTTGAGTGATAGCTATTGTTGTATGAGAACTCTGGTAAGGGTAAGAAGTTATCCCAATGACCACCAAACTCTATCACACATGCACGAAGCATATCCTCCAAAATCTGAATCGTTCGCTCAGACTGACCATCGGTCTGAGGGTGAAATGCAGTACTAAGATCCAACCTAGTACCTAAGTCGGCATGCAATGTTCTCCAAAACTTAGAAGTAAATTGTGTACCTCTATCTGATATGATGGAAGTTGGAACTCCATGCAACCGAACGACTTCTGAGATATAGAGCCTGGGTAACTTCTCTGCATTGTAAGTCACCTTAACCGGAATGAAGTGAGCAGACTTAGTTAACCTATCAACAATTACCCAAATAGAGTCATACTTACCCATTGTCTTTGGAAGACCAACCAGGAAGTCCATTGCAATTATCTCCCACTTCCATTCAGGAATGGACATTCTCTGAAGTGTCCCTCCAGGCCTCTGGTATTCATACTTTCCCTGCTTACAATTCGGGCATTGAGCAACGAAATCAACAATGTCACGCTTCATCCTACTCCATCAAAAATGTTGCTTTAGGTCACGATACATCTTGGTTGCACCAGGATGTATAGAATACCTTGAACAATGAGCCTCTGTAAGAATAGTGTGAATCAAATCATCGACGCGGGGTACACATACCCTTCCCTTAATCCTCAACACACCTTCCTCATCAATTTTTGCTTCTTTAGCCTCTCCTCGCAATACCTTATCTCGAATCCGGATCAGTTTCTCATCATTAAACTGCTTTTCCTAAATCTTGTCAAGAAAGGAAGATCTTGCCTCCACACAGGCCAAAAATCCTCCCTTCTCATTTACTTCTAGCCTCATAAAGTCATTAGCTAGAGTCTGAACCTTTCTAGCCAATGGGCGTCTAGAAACCTGCAAGTGAGCTAGACTTCCCATGCTCCCTGCCTTTCTACTTAATGCATCTGCCACAACATTAGCTTTACCTGGGTGATACAAAATAGTTATATCGTAGTCCTTCAGTAGTTCCATCCATCTCCTCTGTCTCAAATTCAAATCTTTCTGAGTGAAGACATACTGTAAACTGCGATGATCTGTGTAGACTTCACACTAGACCCCATATAGATAATGTCTCCATTGCTTTAATGCAAACACTACCGCAGCCAACTCTAAATCGTGGATCAGATAATTACGTTCATGCACCTTTAATTGCCTCGAGGCATAAGCAATTACATTCTTCTCTTGCATTAGCACTACACCCAAACCAGAATAGGATGCATCACAATAAACAATGAAATTCTTACCTTCCACTGGCAGGGTAAGAATTGGTGCAGTAGTCAACAAGGTCTTGAGCTTCTGAAAGCTTTCTTCACACTCGTCCGACCATACAAATGGAACACTCTGCTTAGTCAAGTTTGTCAATTGGGAAGCAACAGAAGAAAATCCCTTGACAAATCGACGGTAATAGCTAGCTAAACCAACAAAGCTCCTTACCTCTATAAGATTAGTAGGTCTTACCCAACTCTTCACTGCTTCGATCTTAGAAGGATCCACCATCACTCCATCCTTAGAAACCACATGCCCCAATACAATTCTCAAGTGTTCCTCATGTTCTTTCTTGCTCTTTGAGTATACCAGTATATCGTCAATGAATACGATGACAAAGAGATCCAGATATGGCTTAAAAATCCCATTCATCAAACTCATGAAAGCAGCAGGGGCATTAGTAAGCCCAAAAGATATTACTAAGAACTCATAATGCCCATACCGGGTCCGAAAAGCAGTCTTGGGCACATCCGTTGCCTGTATTTTCAATTGATGATAACCAGATCTCAAATCGATTTTTGAGAAGGTACATGCACCTTGTAACTGATCGAACAATCATCGATGCGAGGAAGAGGATACTTGTTCTTAACAGTTACCTTATTCAGTTGTCTGTAGTCAATGCACATCCAAAAACTTCCATCCTTCTTCTTTACAAACAAAACAGGAGCACCCCAAGGGGATGCACTTGGTCTAATAAAGCCTTTCCCTAACAACTCTTGAAGTTGGGCCTTTAACTCTCTTAACTCAGCGGGAGCCATCCTATAAGGGGGTATGGAAATGGGGCGAGTACCCGGCTCCAGATCAATACAGAAATCAATATCTCTATCTGGTGGCATACCAGGAAGGTCTGCAAGAAACACATCCAGAAACTCACGGACTATCGAAACCGACTCAATAGAAGGTACTTGGGTAGTATCATCCCTGAGGTGTGCCAAGAAAGCTAAACACCCTTTACTAACCATTCTCTTAGCACGAAGAAAGGAGATGATACGAACTGGAGTGGGAGTGTAGCCACCCTCCCACACTAACAGATCTGTCCCAGGCTTGGCCAATGTCACAGTTTTGGCATTACAATCTAAGATTGCAAAGTTTGGAGAAAGCCAAGTCATACCCAGAATTACATCGAAATCAATCATTTCTAAGATAACCAAGTCTACTTGAGTATTGCTCCCCATAAAAGTCACAAGACAAGACCTATACACCTTTTCAACTATCACAGACTCACCCACCGGAGTAGAAACACGAATAGGCATGTCAAGCAAATCACAATGTAAATCAAAACCAGTAGCAAATGAGGAAGATACATATGAAAATGTGGATCCAGGATCAAATAATACAGAAGCCATGCAATCACAAACCAATATATTACCTGTGATAACAGCATCAAATGTCTCCACTTCAGACCTCCCAGGGAAAGCATAACAATGGTCCCTATCACCTGTCTGCCCGTTGCCCCTACCATGTTGCACTGCAGTAGTTCCAGTATGCCCGTCACCCCGGCCGTTTTGGTGACCACCATTACCTCGGCCACCACGTCCTCCAGAATGGCGGCCTCTTCTATGACCACCTCTACCTCTGACTATTGGGGGTCTGTAACTATTTTTTGGACAATATCTCTTAATATGTCCAATTTCCCCACATCCATAACACTCTCTGGGTTCAAGCATAGGTCTCTGTGAGAACGACGGAGTCTGGGGATAACCTCCAAACTCAGAGAAATGTTGACCGGTCTGCGGTAGACCCCCAGCTACAGCCTGTAGTGAAGACTGAATAGGTCAGGCTGGATAACCTCCTGAACTCTGCCATCTGGAGTAAGAACAACTAAACTCACCTCCCTTACAAAGCTTCTTAGTTGCTGATTCCATGGTAAAGTCATCTGTTTTCACTCCCTCCACCTCTATCACAAAGTCTACCACTTCCTGAAAGGATTTTGCTGCAGTAGATACCTGTAAGGCTGGAATCTGCAAATCTGACCTCAATCCTTTCACAAAACGGTGAATCCGCTCTTGTGGACTGAAGCAAAGCTGGGTGGCATACCTGGATAATGCACGAAACTTAGCCTCATACGCAGTAATCGACATCGTGCCTTGCTCTACGCTCTGGAACTCATCTCTCCTTCTATCCTTCAAAGTCTGGGGTATATACTTCTCCATAAACAAGCTAGAGAATGATGCCCAAGTCATAGGTGGCGCTTGTGCTGGTTGACACTTAACATACGATCACCACCACATTTTGGCGTTCCCCTAAAATTGATAGGTCACAAACTCGACGCCAAATCGTTCTACTATGCCCATCTTGTGTAGTAGCTCATGAAAATCAACCAGAAAATCATAGGCATCCTCAGATTCAGCACCCTTGAAGACTGGAGGTTTCAATTTCAAGAACTTACTGAAAAGTTCATGCTGATCACTTGTCATTTTAGGCCCTGTAGTCAACCGAGGAAACGTGCCTATTTCCAATGAGACATCCATGCGGGGAGCCACAACAGTTGTATGTTGTACTCCCGGAACCTGAGGTGCTGGTGCAGAAAACACTGGAGGTGTCTGGCCTTGATCAGATAACACGCTAAGATAAGCAAGAACCTGATTAATCATTTCTGGGGTAGGTTGGGGTGGTAATCAATCATTCTGCACTTGTTCATCCTCTCTTTCCTCACCCTCTCTAAATACTTCCTCAGTCGGTGGAGGAGTCACTGCCCTAGTACTAGCTGGGCCAGGTGCTTGTTCTCTTCCTCTAGAGGACGTCCTCCCGCGACCTCTACCACGGCCTCTTGTCACTGCTCCTCTTCGAGCTACAGCCTCAGTGGCTAGTTCAGACGTATCTTGTCTTGCCGGTGTTGGTGTTGGCGCAGTTGTTGCTCTAGTTCTAACCATCTGCGAAATATAGTGAAGATGGTCAGATACCAATTTGTATCACCTAGATACCAATTGGATCCAAGTAATAGCACGAAAGAAAGAAAGAATGGAATTTTCCTAAAGTCTTGTAGCCTCTCAAAGAAAAGTAAAGGCGTCACCCTACCGATCCTCAAGACTCTACTAGACTCGTTCTTGTGTGATGAGACCAACGAACCTAATGCTTTGATACCAAATTTGTCACGACCCAAAACGAGCCGCGAGTGGCACCCACACTTACCCTCCTATGTGAGCGAACCAACCAATCTAAACCCCAACATTTCAACCATAATAAACAGAAAATAATGCGGAAGACTTAAAACTCATTAACGAAATCAATTAATAACTTCTAAAATTTATCACTTATTGTTCCCAAAATCTGGAAGTCATCACCACAAGAACATTCTATCCTCAAATTACTAAATCTAAGAGTATCTAGGAAGCTAAAATAAGGAAACAGATGATCCATGTCCGAACTTCAAGAACATCAAGACATGAATAAGAGAGAATCCAGTCCGAGCTAGGAACAATAGCTCACCCTGAAATCTAACGTGATGAAGACTGGCTAGAGTTGCGGACGAGTTGAAGTCGATGGCACGTTTGCTGCACTCTACAAATAACAAAGAAGAAACATACAAGTAGGGGTCAGTACAAGGCACAAGTACTGAGTAGGTATCATCGGCCAACTCAAAATAGAAAGCAATATATATCAGATAATAACATAAAATCAGCCATAGTACTTAACAGGTGACAACAACAAGTACCATAACCATTGGCCACAACACCTAGCACATCTATGAGGACTCAAGCCTCCACGCCATACTCATTTGGGAAACAGGTTCTTTAAATTGAGTATATTAACATAATTCAAGATTCATTCTTTTTACTATCCTGGTGTCGGAACGTGACACTCCGATCCTCTACTACTATCCTGGTGTCGGAACGTGACACTCGATCCACTACTACTATCCTGGTGTCGGAACGTGACACCCGATCCACTAATACTATCCTGGTGTCGGAACGTGACACCCGATCCACTACTACTATCCTGGTGTCGAAACGTGACACCCGATCCACTAATACTATCCTTGTGTCAGAACGTGACACCCGATCCACTACTACTATCCTGGTGTCGGAACGTGACACCCGATCCACTAACATCATTCTTTTAGTTCATCAAGCCTTCTTTTATACCAAGGCATCATCATTAACAGAGAGGGTTTTAGGTTTAAGCTTCACAACCTCATCTTTACAACCCATTACAATTACATAATCACATAATGCACGCATACAATTAAGCATATAGAAGACTTTACAATACTACCCACTACATATCATTCGCTATTAAGAGTTTACTATGAAATAGCATAAACCATAACCTACCTCCACCAAAGAATTCGTGATCACGCAAGCTACTCCTCAAGGTCTTTGCTTTCCTCTTCGTTCTCTCTTCTCTCGCTCGTTCGTCCCCCTCTTCTGTTCTTTCTATTTTTCCTTATTCAAACTCTTTTTCTTTTACCCTAATTACCATATAATTAAGTATAGAAGATGACAAAAGTAACCCACTATTTATTTCAAGGTTATCTCCCTTAACCCCCAAGTAATTGAATTATTAACATTAAACCACTAACTTTATAATCATAAGCAGGAATAGTCCAAAACACCCCTTAGAAACTTTTAACAGAAATCCGACCCAGTCAGGGTTACGCAGCCTGTGACGGTCCGTCGTGCCTGTGACGGTCCGTCGTGCCTGCGACGGTCCGTCCTGCTGAGTCGTCACAGAGTTTAGAGACTCAATTTCATTTAAGACCCTGTGACGGTCCGTCGTGCCTACGACGGTCCGTGCTGCTCTTCCGTCGCGAAGTTCAGAGAGTTGATCTTAGTACCCAAATTTCAAGAATCTAAGTGTTTTGGAACGAGACCCCCTCGACGGCCCGTCGTGCCCATGATGGTCCATCGTGGGATCCGTCGACCCAGACAGTTATTACCAGAAATAAAATCTACTGCTCAAAATGACTAAACAGGTCGTTACAATAGATACCAATTTACCCATCGTCCGTCCTCGAACGATCACAGGAAGAAAAATAAGGGCGAGAAAGAGTACCTGAATCTGTGAAAAGGTGTGGATATCTTTCTTGCATATCAGCCTCCTTCTCCCAAGTTGACTCTTCAACTGGCCGATTCTTCCATTGAACCTTGGTGGATGCAATCTCCCTTGATCTCAACTTACGGACTTCTCTATCTAAAATGGCAACAGGCTCCTCCTCATAAGACAAATTCTTATCAAGAAGAACTGAATCCCAACGAATGATGTAGTTTCCATCCCCATGGTATCTTTTCAACATAGACACATGAAATACCAAGTGCACTCCTGACAGCCCTGGGGGCAAGGCTAATTCATAAGCTACCTACCCCACGCGCTTCAGAACTTCAAATGGACCAATATACCTCAGACTAAGCTTACCTCGCTTACCAAACCGCATCACCCCTTTCATGGGTGAAACCTTCAGCAAAACTTGCTCACCCTCCATAAACTCCAAGTCTCTAACCTTTCGATCTGCATATTCTTTCTGTCTACTTTGAGCCGCTAAAAGCTTTTCTTGAATGTATTTCACTTTATCTAACAATTCTCGCAGAAGGTCAGTACCCCAAGGTCTAACCTCAAATGCATCAAACCACCCAATGGGAGACCTACATCTTCTCCCATACAGTGCCTCAAATGGGGACATATCAATACTTGAGTGATAGCTATTGTTGTATAAGAACTCTTCTAAGGGTAAGAAGTTATCCCAATGACCACCAAACTCTATCCCACATGCACGAAGCATATCCTCCAAAACCTGAATCGTTCGCTCAGACTGACCATCGGTCTGAGGGTGAAATGCAGTACTAAGATCCAACCTAGTACCTAACTCGGCATGCAATGTTCTCCAAAACTTAGAAGTAAATTGTGTACCTCTATCTGATATGATCAAAGTTGGAACTCCATGCAACCGAACGACTTCTGAGATATAAAGCCTGGCTAACTTCTCTGCATTGTAAGTCACCTTAACCGGAATGAAGTGAGCAGACTTAGTTAACCTATCAACAATCACCCAAATCGAGTCATACTTACCCATTGTCTTTGGAAGACCAACCACGAAGTCCATTGCAATTCACTCCCACTTCCATTAAGGAATGGGCATTCTCTGAAGTGTCCCTCCAGGCCTCTGGTATTCATACTTTCCCTGCTTACAATTCGGGCATTGAGCGACGAAATCAACAATGTCACGCTTCATCCTACTCCACCAAAAATGTTGCTTTAGGTCACGATACATCTTGGTTGCACCAAGATGTATACAATACCTTGAACTATGAGCCTCTGTAAGAATAGTGTGAATCAAATCATCGACGCGGGGTACACATACCCTTCTCTTCATCCTCAACACACCTTCCTCATCAATTTTTGCTTCTTTAGACTCTCCTCGCAATACCTTATCTCGAATCCGGATCAGTTTCTCATCAGTAAACTGCTTTTCCTTAATCTTGTCAAGAACGGAAGATCTTGCCTCCACACAGGCCTAAAATCCTCCCTTCTCATTTACTTCTACACTCATAAAGTCATTAGCCAGAGTCTGAACCTTTCTAGCCAATGGGCGTCTAGAAACCTGCAAGTGTGCTAGACTTTCCATGCTCCCTGCCTTTCTACTTAAAGCATCTGCCACAACATTAGCTTTACCTGGGTGATACAAAATAGTGATATCGTAGTCCTTCAGTAGTTCCATCCATCTCCTCTGTCTCAAATTCAAATCTTTCTGAGTGAAGACATACTGTAAACTGCGATGATCTGTGTAGACTTCACACTAGACCCCATATAGATAATGTCTCCATTGCTTTAATGCAAACACTACCGCAGCCAACTCCAAATCGTGGGTCAGATAATTACGTTCATGCACCTTTAATTGCCTCGAGGCATAAGCAATTACATTCTTCTCTTGCATTAGCACTGCACCCAAACCAGAATAGGATGCATCACAATAAACAATGAAATTCTTACCTTCCACTGGCAGGGTAAGAATTGGTGCAGTAGTCAACAAGGTCTTGAGCTTCTGAAAGCTTTCTTCACACTCGTCCGACCATACAAATGGAACACTCTGCTTAGTCAAGTTTGTCAATTGGGAAGCAACAGAAGAAACTCCCTTGACAAATCGACGATAGTAGCTAGCTAAACCAACAAAGCTCCTTACCTCTGTAACATTAGCAGGTCTTACCCAACTCTTCACTGCTTCGATCTTAGAAGGATCCACCATCACTCCATCCTTAGAAACCACATGCCCCAAGAAGGACACTAAATCTAGCCAAAACTCACACTTGGAGAATTTGGCATAAAGCTTTTTCTCCCTCAACATTTCCAATACAATTCTCAAGTGTTCCTCATGTTCTTTCTTGCTCTTTGAGTATACCAGTATATCGTCAATGAATACGATGATAAAGAGATCCAGATATGGCTTAAAAATCCCGTTCATCAAACTCATGAAAGCAGTAGGGGCATTAGTAAGCCCAAAAGACATTACTAAGAACTCATAATGCCCATACCGGGTCCGAAAAGCAGTCTTGGGCACATCCGTTGCCCGTATTTTCAATTGATGATAACCAGATCTCAAATCGATTTTTGAGAAGGTACATGCACCTTGTAACTGATCGAACAAATCATCGATGCGAGGAAGAGGATACTTGTTCTTAACAGTTACCTTATTCAGTTGTCTGTAGTCAATGCACATCCGAAAACTTCCATCCTTCTTCTTTACAAACAAAACAGGAGCACCCCAAAGGGATGCACTTGGTCTAATAAAGCCTTTCCCTAACAACTCTTGAAGTTGGGCCTTTAACTCTCTTAACTCAGTGGGAGCCATCCTATAAGGGGGTATGGAAATGGGGCGAGTACCCGGCTCCAGATCAATACAGAAATCAATATCTCTATCTGGTGGCATACCAGGAAGGTCTGCAGGAAACACATCCAGAAACTCACGGACTATCGAAACTGACTCAATAGAAGGTACTTGGGTAGTATCATCCCTGAGGTGTGCCAAGAAAGCTAAACACCCTTTACCAACCATTCTCTTAGCACGAAGAAAGGAGATGATACGAACTGGAGTGGGAGTGTAGTCACCCTCCCACACTAACAGATCTGTCCCAGGCTTGGCCAATGTCACAGTTTTTGCATTACAATCTATGATTGCAAAGTTTGGAGAAAGTCAAGTCATACCCAGAATTACATCGAAATCAACCATTTCTAAGATAACCAAGTCTACATGAGTATTGCTCCCCATAAAAGTCACAAGACAAGACCTATACACCTTTTCAACTATCACAGACTCACCCACCGGAGTAAAAACACAAATAGGCATGTTAAGCAAATCACAATGTAAATCAAAACCAGTAGCAAATGAGGAAGATACATATGAAAATGTGGATCCAGGATCAAATAATACAGAAGCCATGCAATGACAAACCAAAAGATTACCTGTGATAACAGCATCAGATGTCTCCGCTTCAGACCTCCCAGGGAAAGCATAACAATGGGCCCTATCACCTGTCTGCCCGTTGCCCCTACCATGTTGCACTGCAGTAGTTCCAGTTTGCCCGTCACCCCGGCCGTTTTGGTGACCACTATTACCTCGGCCACCACGTCCTCCAGAATGGCGGCCTCTTCTATGACCACCTCTACCTCTGACTAGTGGGGGTCTATAACTCTGTTTTGGACAATATCTCTTAATATGTCCAATTTCCCCACATCCATAACACTCTCTGGGTTCAAGCATAGGTCTCTGTGAGAACGACGGAGTCTGGGGATAACCTCCAAACTCAGAGAAATATTGACCGGTCTGCGGTGGACCCCCAGCTACAGCCTGTAGTGAAGACTGAATAGGTCGGGCTGGATAACCTCCTGAACTCTGCCCTCTGGAGTAAGAACCACTAAATTCACCTCCCTTACGAAGCTTCTTAGTTGCTGATGTCATGGTAAAGTCATCTGTTTTCACTCCCTCCACCTCTATCACAAAGTCTACCACTTCCTGAAAGGATTTTGCTGCAGTAGATACCTGTAAGGCTGGAATCTGCAAATCTGACCTCAATCCCTTCACAAAACGGTGAATCCGCTCTTGTGGACTGAAGCAAAGCTGGGTGGCATACCTGGATAATGCACGAAACTTAGCCTCATACGCAGTAACCGACATCTTGCCTTGCTCTAGGCTCAGGAACTCATCTCTCCTCCTATCCCTTAAAGTCTGGGGTATATACTTCTCCATAAATAAGCTAGAGAATGATGCCCAAGTCATAGGTGGCGCTTGTGCTGGTTGACACTCAACATACGATCGCCACCACATTTTGGCGTTCCCCTGAAATTGATAGGTCACAAACTCGATGCCAAATCGTTCTACTATGCTCATCCATGCGGGGAGCCACAGCAGTTGTATGTTGTACTCCCGGAACCTGAGGTGCTGGTGCAGAAAACACTGGAGGTGTCTGGCCTTGATCAGATAACCCGCTAAGATAAGCAAGAACCTGATTAATCATTTCTGGGGTAGGTTGGGGTGGTAATCCCTCATTCTGCACTTGGTCATCCTCCCTTTCCTCACCCTCTCTTAATACTTCCTCAGTCGGTGGAGGAGTCACTGCCCTAGTACTAGCTGGGCCAGGTGCTTGTCCTCTTTCTCTAGAGGACGTCCTCCCGCGACCTCTACCACGGCCTCTTGCCACTACTCCTCTTCGAGCTAAAGCCTCAGTGGCTAGTTCAGACGTATCTTGTCTTGCCGGTGTTGGATTGGATCCAAGTAATAGCACGAAAGAAAGAAAGAATGGAATTTTCCTAAAGTCTTGTAGCCTCTCAAAGAAAAGTAAAGGCGTCCCCCTACCGTTCCTCAAGATTCTACTAGACTCGTTCTTGTGTGATGAGACCAACGAACCTAATGCTCTGATACCAAGTTTGTCACGACCCAAAACGGGCCGCGAGTGGTATCCACACTTACCCTTCTATGTGAGCGAACCAACCAATCTAAACCCCAACATTTCAACCATAATAAACAGAAAATAATGCGGAAGACTTAAAACTCATTAAAGAAATCAATTAATAACTTCTAAAATTTATCACTTATTGTTCCCAAAATCTGGAAGTCATCACCACAAGAACATTCTATCCTCAAATTACTAAATCTAAGAGTATCTAGGAAGCTAAAATAAGGAAACAGATGATCCATGAACTTCAAGGACATCAAGACATGAATGAGAGAGAATCTAGTCCGAGCTAGGAACAATAGCTCACCCTGAAATCTGACGTGAGTTGCGGACGAGTTGAACTCGATGGCACGTTTGCTGCACTCAACAAATAACAAAGAAGAAACATACAAGTAGGGGTCAGTACAAGGCACAAGCACTGAGTAGGTATCATCGGCCAACTCAAAATAAAAAGCAATATATATCAGATAATAACATAAAATCAGCCATAGTACTTAACAGGTGACAACAACAAGTACCATAACCATTGGCCACAACACCAAGCACATCTATGAGGACTCAAGCCTCCACGCCATACTCATTTGCGAAACAGGTTCTTTAAATTGAGTATATTAACATAATTCAAGATTCATTCTTTTTACTATCCTGGTGTCGGAATGTGACACTCCGATCCTCTACTACTATCCTGGTGTCGGAACGTGACACCCGATCCACTACTACTATCCTTGTGTCGGAACGTGACACCCGATCCACTAATACTATCCTGGTGTCGGAACGTGACACCCGATCCACTACTACTATCCTGGTGTCGGAACGTGACACCCGATCCACTACTACTATCCTGGTGTCGGAACGTGACACCCGATCCACTAATACTATCCTGGTGTCAGAACGTGACACCCGATCCACTACTACTATCCTGGTGTCGGAACGTGACACCCGATCCACTAACCTCATTCTTATAGTTCATCAAGCCTTCTTTTATACCAAGGTATCATCATTAACAGAGAGGGTTTTAGGTTTAAGCTTCACAACCTCATCTTTCCAACCCATTACAATTACATAATCACATAATGCACGCATACAATTAAGCATATAGAAGACTTTACAATACTACCCAATACATATCATTCGCTATTAAGAGTTTACTATGAAATAGCATAAACCATAACCTACCTCCACCGAAGAATTCGTGATCACGCAAGCTACTCCTCAAGGTCTTTGCTTTCCTCTTCATTCTCTCTTCTCTCGCTCGTTCGTCCCCCTCTTCTGTTCTTTCTATTTTTCCTTATTCAAACTCTTTTTCTTTTACCCTAATTACCATATAATTAAGTATAAAAGATGACAAAAGTAACCCACTATTTATTTCAAGGTTATCTCCCTTAACCCCCAAGTAATTGAATTATTAACATTAAAACACTAACTTTATAATCATAAACAATGAATAGTCCAAAACACCCCTTAAAAAACTTTTAACAGAAATCCGACCCAGTCAGTTACGCGACTGTGATGCATGCGTACTGCGACGGTCCGTCTCTTTGAGTAAATCCGAGTCGGAGACTCAATTTCATTTAAGACCCTGTGACGGTCCGTCGTGCCTACGACGGTCCGTGCTACTCTTCCGTCGCGAAGTTCAGAGAGTTGATCTCAGTACCCAAATTTTCAGAATCTAAGTGTTTTGGAACGAGACCCCCTCGACGGCCCGTCGTGCCCATGACGGTCCGTTGTGGGATCCGTAGACCCAGACAGTTATTACCAGAAAGAAACTCTACTGCTCAAAACGACTAAATAGGTCGTTACATTTTCTTTCTCGCTACTTTTTCTTTGTATTACTCTTAAGAAAAGCACATTACCTTAACGATTCAAAATAAAATTAAGGGGAAAAGAAGATAGAAGTCATGATTTTTATTCAATGGAGGATGAAATGAAATATATTATTTCTACTAAGAACTTGAAAATGCTAAGATTTATTACAAAAAGAATATTGTTATTACCTGTTAGGTGTAGAAAGAGACTTATACTTTAAAGAAATTAATTTCTTGAAATTATAATAAAATAAAAAGTTCGTTACTCACATATTTTGATTCCAAATTTGGTACTCCAACGATTTTATTTATTGGATTTATAAAAAGTAGAATTGAATTTATAAAATGGTAGATTTACAACCATTTTTTAAGATTTGTTTTATTTTAAAATTATACGGTATTATTATTCTATCAGTTTGATTCTATGTAGAGAAACTCGAATAATAAGATCAAGTCTTTTATTTATTTTATATGAAAAAATTTAAAAATCACGTTGATTATTCACCATCAAGTTGAGAAGCAACCTCTATTTTACTGCCTCAGTTTTGTTAATATTTAGTATATCTTAGTTATACTTTCAAGTTGGAGAAATTTTACTTAATATGTTTTTTCATAAGGGGGACGTTGAGATATTATATCCTGAATGTCATTTTATATGTTTTTAATTAATATATGACAGTGTAAATTATTTTTTATTCTTATCTATATAAATGTCATTTTAGATGTTCTTAATTAATAAATGACAGTGTAATTCTTTATAATTATCTTGATTCTTTTAGTATGTTGTTGATTTAATTTGTATAGTGTATAATGCACATTATTAAAAAAATTTACTCCATGCTATTAAGTTTAATATTTGTATTGTTTAATAATTTCTTAATGATTTTTTAAATTTACAGAGGCCTAACTTAATATGAATCGTAAATAGTATTGCTACCAAGTTTAAATAACATGAATGACAAGATATTTTATCTTCAGAACCTTAAGTTTTATACTGATCAATATATTGTGTTTTTAGTACGATAACATTTTTGTCATTAAAGTATGACATTCCGTGACAAAAACATCTTTTGTTCCAAAATTGCCTACTTATTTATGATATATTTTAACGACAATTTTATTTTGTCTGTAAAAGAATTATTTTTAGTGACGACATGATTGTTTCAACTACAAAATTATTCAAATATAAAGTTGTCATTAATTTTTACCTTTAGGGACAATGAAAAAAATTGAATGTAAAAAATAGTTTTTAGTGACGAGATATTATTTGCTTGACTACAAAATACATAAAATATTTTAGACAAATTACATCTCACTAATTAAACTAAATAGTTAGTGACACATCATTTTCATCGGCTATAATAACCTGTTTAGTGACAAAAATATATCTTTACCTACAAATTTTAATAACTTTTATGACGAATAAATTTTTTGGACAAAAAATATTTTCGTAGTTGTTACATTTCTATTTAGTGACGAAAGACTAAATTGTCTCTATATACATTTAGTAACCCATGTTTTAGGGACGAATGACTGACGAATTATTTTTTGCAACAAAATTCTTTTGGTGACGAAATGTGAGTTTCTAGTGACAAAATTATTTGTCAGTAATAATCAAATTTGTTGTAGTGAATCCTACGAGGTATGTGAGATTACATAGCGTTGGGTTAGTTCACCCACGTGTCAATCATGATTCAATTCAGCGAAGTTGTGTTGTTTTGAAAGCAAATATTACGAGTTCTTGATGATAATTCATTTGAAATTTTGTGTGTTCATGTTGTTGAAGTTTGTTGAGTTTGATTCAGTTTTCAAGTAAAATCTTACATATATTGATGACATATTTGTATGTCATAGTTATATGATCGAGTCGATTCCATGATTATAAGTTCATTTCATACAGGACCAAGTTTGCATAATTGTGCTCTATAACAAACATAAATATGTATATTTCTCTAAACATATACAAAAGAAATCAGTTCTATAATTTCGCTATACATATACAAAGGAAAGTAGTTGTATAATATGTCTTGGTATACATATACAATATATCTATGGTATAGTATGTGTTTGTATAACACGAGAAAGAGAAAAGATAAAAGAAAACTAAGCAGGAAAAGATCGTATTTGTATAATCACAAGTGTATTAAACAAAAATATATGCATTTGTATTTGTATATACAATTTTTCTCGCTTTATACAAACCTAACACAATGTAGATATTTGTGTTTGTATAAAGTGAGAGATGCGACTGAGCGAGCCAGATCTGAGAGAGGGGAGACGGGAGAGAGGGAATCAAAATATATGTATATATATAATTTTCTCTCGATTTATACAAACATATTTTGTACATTGCGTTTTTGTATAAAGTGAGAGAGGCGAGTGAGTGAGTGAGATCTGGGAGAGTGGCGAGCGAGATCTGGGAGAGGGGAGAGAGGGAAAGGAAAATATATGTATATATACAATTTTTTTCTCGCTCTATACAAACACAAACGCATTTTATACATTTGCATTTGTATAAAAGCGAGAGAGACAAGGGAGAGAACGAGAGTGGCGAGCGAGATTTACCAGGAGAGAGGCAAAATAGCAATAGTTTACTATGGGGTACAATTAAATCAAACTATGGTTATACCATTTAATTTGAATTAGTAGTTTGCTATTATATACGAATTTTCCTTTAAATATTGTATTGATTTGTATTGGATTTATTTAGTAATAAACAACACTCTAAATAAATAGTAAGCTAATATGTTTAAATAAATTTACTAGTGCAAATATAAAACATAAAATCAAGAAAATAAACAAAAAAATAAAATAATTTGAGGGATACTTTTCCCATGAAACTAAGTCCTAAGTATTACTAATACCTCCAAAATTGGTAGGCGTTAGTAATACATCCTGTAATATCATGTAGGAGATATAACTAATCCGTAAATTAGTTATACATAAGCTCAAATTTCTATCAAGCATAGTACTAAATAAGTTGCCTACTAAATAAATAATAATACATATTATATGGATTATTTCTTCTAATACTCCCTATCAAAGGAACCCTTAACGTGGATCTCATTCACAATGGTCTGAAGTGTGACTGAGAAAGATTTGATTTGTAAAATCATAATAACCTAAATTATTATGTTTGTAAATGAAAAATATATATATTTGTGTACTATAAATTTAAGGGTTAAGTACATCGGGTATGTGAATTTTCTATTTAAGAAAGTCCTTCAGTATAAACTTGACCCTGTGTGTCTTTGATAGGTCAACTCCAAGATACACACATTTTTCTTCCATCAGCAGTGGTAGGTGGGCAGTATTTTTTTTTTTCTTGAGCCCATATTAGAGTTCATACTAAATCCAGATAGCACACTACGTGGCCCATTTGGGAGTGACGATCTCAACGGAATTTTCTTCATACTTACGCTCAAACTCAAGATTTCTGGTTAATGGTGAAGCACTCCCACCAATACATCGCAACTCATATAAGTTGGTAGCACTACTTCAAGGTCAAATAAATAAGTAGTAGACTAGTAGTAGTTTAATTTAGCCATTGATAGTCACAAAGAGGTGTTTAACTTTGTTGTCTACAAAGTACAAAAAATACAATCCATCAGAATCTCCAGTTGGAAAGGTGTGAGCGCATGCTTACATTGAAACTAAAAATAACAAGTCAGTGGGAGCGCATGTAAACGACAACATTTTAATACCATCTACGGTGGGTTCTATAAACTCCAAATATGTCCCTTCAAGTTTCCAATTTATTTTATTACATAAAATTATTATTATCTTATTTAATTGGACACGAAGTTGCAAACATAAAAGAAAAGGTTTTTAATATAATCTTATTAAGAGTAAAACGAATTAAAGTAAATTGTTACTCTTTTTTCTTAATTTACGTGACACATTTTGATTTAATATATTTTTTAAGAAAGAAATGAGAAATTTCAAAATTAATGTATAAAATAATACTAAACAATATTTGAATGGCTACAAATCATTAAATTAACAATAAATGAAAGATTTCAAAGTTAAGTTGTTTCTGATTATAGAAAAATAACATTCTTTTCGAGATAGACAAAAAAAAAGTTGTTATGCATAATTAATTGAAACAAAGGATTTGGAATATATACGGAAAGGTGTTGGTTCTCACTGAAATTGACGAAACAAAAAGTAAATGTCACACAAATTGAGACGGAAAAGATACATTGATATGTCGATGTTGCAAGTTTGAATTCACCTAATCATGGTTTAGGGTGTTCTTGAAAATATTGGTTTGGTAATTTTTTTTTTTAATTTTGTTTCGTTAAAATGCTTTATCATTACCATGTCGAGTCAGTTTGGTAAGTCTAAGATTTTTTTAAGTTTGATTTCGTTTGTGTTGTGTGATAGTAAATTGATAATCACAATTTGTTCCAACTTCTAACTTACATTCGTTGTCTAGCATTGGCTAAACCGACATGCATGTTCGTGTAAAAAACTTTCCCTTGTAAAATATAGTTGATTGATGTAAGCAAATTGATTTAAAAACTATATTTTTTTAAAAAAAGAAAAGAAATACACAGTACATAAATATATTATTTAATTTAGTGTTAATTAGCTAGTACAAATAAACACTTAAACATGTATATGAAGCTGAACAAGGAAATGTGACATAGTATACGTAAAATGTCGTGTACATAGAACATCATGTACGACGTGTGTGTCTACTTATTATTACGTTCATACTTAATATCGGAGACATATAATCTTAGAATTGAAGGGCTGAAGAATTTAGGGCTGTTGTAAAATCTTGCATGGCATAATAAGAACAAAGAGGACAGGCTAGCATTGCAGCTTTTACGTACCAAACATTATATTAGGAAAATGTAATTACTGCTTCTCTAATATTTATTTTTTCTTTAATGCACATGAGAATCTCCAACTAATGTGGACCAATAAACCTTCATGACTTCATATCACTTACTTCGCTATAAATACTATAGGTTAAAGAGTATATTAAGCATCCCTCTTATCAAACAATTCATAATAATATTTCTCTACTTCTCTTCATGGCTCAAACAAAGGTAGTAACTATCCTTACTTACCTACTTTTCTTTTCAATATTATTCTCTCACATTATTCAATCTATCGAGGGACGATTCATGAAGTTCAAACATATCTCAGGACCTAGTAGCCACACTATGGTATCGAAAATGCAAGATTGGAGGGTAAAAGATCGCGATGAAAACCCTAATGCAACAAAGAAGGGAACATTTGACGATGAGCCAGCACCAATAGCACCACCGAGTTCAGTTCCACCACCTGGTCGTGTAGACGGATTTAGTCCTTATGGACGGGGTCATAGTCCGGGGATTGGTCATTCTATTCAAAACTAATGCAAACGCGTTGTTATAGAATACATTTGTCCCTCACATGCATGTAACGGTATCCAAAGTGATATTTTTAGTATAATTTATTTTTCTTCATGTGTAAAATGTAATTTATATTATCTCTATATGACATGAAGTCATGACAAGTTTAACCATGTGACAATAATGTTTTCTTTTTTTGGATTTCCATGAGGCATGCTTGTATAGAAACATGAATTTAATAATTTTTATGTCCAACTATTTCAACGAGAATCTGTTTCTTATCATACAGTTTTCAGTAAACTAATTTAGTGAAAAATAAACGAAAGTAGATATTGTAACACAAAGTTTTTCACTAATTCACCATTGAAAGAAAAAACTTTGTTTATGATAGTGTAAAATTTTTAAAATGTCAATATTTTGATATTTAATAAGATTTATTGTCAAAATTTTCCATATTTAGTAAAAATATCAAAAAGAAATAATGCTTAAAAACAAAACGGAGAAATTAAGGAGAGAGATTCATATTAAAAAGAAACAATTGCTTAAAAGTCTTACCAGTTACAAAAATTCAAAAACAAAAAATTAATTGGCAATTTATCAAAGTACAACTTCCATCTCTTTTTCCTTCTTTCACCGTGTTCTAAAAACACGCATATCACCATTGTTTAAAAAATTCACATTCAATTTTCTTCATTTTTTTTTGTTTTTAAACACGTTGATTTACCACACATTATCATATTTGAAGCAGTTTATTTTGCTAAGGCATCATTTTGACGTTATGAAATTATAATTTATCTTTAAAAATGTCTGAAATTGTATGAAATTATTTGACTATCATGTTAAGGTTATGAAGTTTATGTATCTCCTTTTTAAAAAAAAATCAATATTCAAAATATAATACTCATTTATTCATTGTATAGGTATTAATCCATCTAACATATGTATTATATTTTGCTTATTTTCAATATCACTTTATATTCCAAATAGTTTGTATTTAGATTTGATTTTGTATTCGTCCTAATGTATGCCATAAAGTTTGTATTTAGATTTGATTTTGTATTCGTCCTAATGTATACCATAAAGTTTTGTATTTATATTTTGATTCCATATTCATTCTCAACTATAAATAGCCAAAATATAGTATATATTCATTATATGTGTATTCGTCCTAATTGTATCAGTCAAATAGTTTTGTATTATATTTTGCTCATTATATGTTTATACCAACTAGTTTATCTTTAATTTCGTATTCATTTACGATTTTAAATAATCAAAATATAGGTTTGTATTTAGACTATCACTTTGTAAAAATGAATTTACTACAAACTACTATTCATACTAAATACTTCTAAATATTTTTGCGAAACAACTCAATACCTAAATACTAATGTAGATTCTACTAAATTTAAAATATAAAAATAAATTATAAAAAAAGATCTACAAAAATTATTTTAAATACTAAAAATCTGAAATACATAAATATTTTATGAGTATGTTAACAAATTCATATAAAAATTTTAAAAAATGACGGAAAATTCTCAATACATACAATCCAAAAGTTCAACATAATGTGTGATTTTGAAAATAAAATCTCGCAAAATAAATGATGAATTCAAAAATACCTTTATCAATTGAGAGATTTCTTGGTTAATTGATAGATCTGAAAAAATTGTTACGAACTTGAATAATTAGTTCTACTTCAACAATGATAGAGAATAATGGTGAAATTTGATGAAAGAAAAAAAAGAAAAGTAAATGATGGGATGGTGAAAACTGAAAAGTTGATGAAAAAGAAAAAAAATTGAAAATTGAAAGATGAAAAATAAAGTTAATGATATTAAAGCAAATGAAGAAGTGTAAATGGATAATGGATGTAGAATTTGATTCAAAGTTGGACTGTTTTGAGAAATAAAATTTGAATTCAAATCACTTTATAATATGTTGACATTTTGACATTTTTACTAATTATTTTAAAATGTAGATATTTTTACTAATTAAATTAGAAATTGTGACTAGTTTAAAAATGTTTCCTTAATATTTGGGCTCCAACAATCACACCAAGGAAGTTTTTCAATCTTTAGGAAGAAGATTGGGCCAAACTTGCGTGACCCAAATATATCAAGTCCATTAATGGGTTAATGGCTTCGCCCCAAATTATTTTGGGTCAAATAACATGCCATATCCAAATGTGTGATGGGTTACTTCGAGTTTAATCCCGGGAGATCAAAAAATTCATTTACTTTATTTTTATTTTTTATATAAATGTGATTAAAAAATCATCTATTTATAGGTAATAAATGGTGGTAAGAATAGATGTTATTGTATCTTATTAGAAAAGTCACAATTTATTCAATGTGAAAAGATGTTACTTATTCAAATTGTATATTTTCTCTTGATGTTTTTCCGAATAAAAAACACTATATGCTTTCATTCTCACCTTTTAAAACTCAATATTAATTGTCCCCACATGAATGCAGAATGAGGTAATGGAATTCATGGAAAAGTGTGTGAGTTACAAGCAAATATTATTTGTATCTGAATAAGTAGATTTTTGTTTGAACTTTTTGTAGTGAGCTCATATCAGATGCACTCGATTATGTTTGAATCATCAAATGTTGTTTTACACCTAGACAATACAAGTCTTACGACTAATCCTTAATCATTTGTCATTCTCATTTTGTGTTTGCGTCAGTTATTATCAATGCCTGATTTCATGAATGCATAGAGAATTGATACTTACTATCATTCTATTTAAAGTGATTTACTCCTCATACTCGCATAAATGATTTCTAAACGTTTAATTCAACAAATTATTTGGTCATATATTGCCAAACTTAGAAACTATTAAATTTTAATGTTTTATCCTTGTTCTTGAATATTGTCTTCATCAGGATTAAGTATGTACCAATCTTTGAAATGGGCTTCTATTAAGCCCAGCCCAACCTCCACTGCCCATTATCCAAGATCCGTATTGGGCCTGTGATTTACTGGGTTATAAAGTCGACAATTTTTCAAAATTAAACTCAATGATTATTGGTCTAGTGTTGGTCGAAAATTTGGTGAAGATTTCTGCCTAAAAGTTTAATTAGTACTATTATTATATTGACATTCGTAGAAATAAGACAAGTAACTAAATATCATATTGTGATGGCAAATGGGTTTTGTAGAAAATTTTGTAATATTGATCTTTTTAAAATTTTATTTGTGTTGCTGTCAACTTCTTACGTTCGTTCCTGAATTGTGTTATTATTAATTTACTACTAGATATACTAAATTAGGGAGAGAGGCAAGCGAGATAACCATGTTATCCCACATACATGTGAATCGCACTAAATACAGACGTTTTATATATGTATTTGTATGTACCTGGTGTAATTCACATATATCTGGGGTATTAGATACATAAGAGAGTTATGAGCGATATGGGAGGGTGGCTACGAAAATTAGTTATGTATCTCAAATACATGCAAACTCACTTGGATATAGTTTATCAAAAGCAAATTACATCATTTTGACTCTATATATATATCTGAACACACTAAAATCTGATAAGATTCATACTAGTGAATTTTATGTAAGTATCACAATGAATCCAACCCGTTCAAAAGGTGTACGGTCAATATCATGCCTTACAAGGTAAATTTATGTAAGGTTAGTTGATTAAACTCGACTGGACAATCGGTTGTATAATGGTTCCCATTGAACAAAACATGCATATTCTTCGCTTCATACTTTGATCTAAGATCGACCAAAGGCTTATAATAATAATAAAAAAATTATTTCTTAACCTTCGTCCAAAGTTATGGAACAAATAATACGACACTTTATGTCCTTTCCTAATAAGTTAATTAATTTGAGCTTGTATGGCTTCCCCAGGAAAGATCCAAAATGAAGAAAGACGTCATTCATATTCATTTGTCAACTTACAAATAACAAAAATAACATAAATTATTACGAGAATTATTAATTATTAACATACACAGATATCACAATATGGTATAACTTAAAACATTGTTTATAAATTATAGTCTATATAGTGAGCTACAATTGCTATGTTGACCAAATGCAAGTATGTAACATATCTTTTTCTCCAAACAAATCCAATACATTTTTCTTTTGAAAGCGAATATGGATTAGACTATCTATACTATATATTAGTAATATTCTTTTTACATGTCTAAAAGTTTCAACTACCTGACATTATCTTCTTTGACTATGGTTAAGGGGGAAAGCAAAGTGGAATTAATCTAGAAAGTAGGTTTGATTTGTGATTACTTTCATCATCATGTATATCATCATTGTTTATATGGCAGGCTTTTAAGACTAAATGGTTAGGAATTATTGATAAAAAGAAATTGATATTAGGTAAAACTCAATTTTAAAAGTTAGATCATGATTAGAGTATCGTCCGAGTCAAGTAGGAATAACATGTTCCTCATTCTTTAGTTGATGTAGAGTGGAGTTAGTAGTCCATATATGCAGATTTGGCTGATTCAGTAGATTTTGGTTAAATAATATAATTGTGTTTATAAGTTCATTGCATATATACTAATATTTAAATTATAATCTAATTATTATCATTATAAATTGGAAAAATTATCTACATAATTTTTCTTTTCATATTCTCTAAAGTTTCCTATCATTTTAAAATATTAGAAAAATCTCTATTTTCCTTTTCATCTCTACTTTTTCAGATACATAACTCACAAGTCTTTAACCCAAAGATTTTTGTTCCTATTTTTATGCCTGAAATCACTCTCATGGATTAGCAATTGTCTTTGTTACTTTTTTTTTTTAAAATTTTAAATTTATTCTCTTTCTAGTTTATCAATTTCTAGTTCCTAAAGAGATAGAACTATTTTTTCATCAAATTTTCTTCTAGTTCTAGAATTATCATTTAAATATTTATTTAGCTTTTTCATCTACAGTTTTCTGATATCGTTGTTGTGTAGTGTTTATCCTGCTCAATGTAAATGTACTTGAGACATAAACACTACCTAATATATAATTTATATGTATCGAGTTCTACAATGTATCTTCAATTCAATTCAAGTTTAAAAGGCTATATAGACAGTACCAAATCAGTTGTATGTTATATATCTACAATCTTTGATGATTCTTCAGTCTTATCCAATTTAGAAGGTTATGTATATGTATCTGTATATATTATCCGATAATAATCTTAATACATAAATCAGCATGTTTTATAATTAGAGCACTACATATCAGTTTCAATAATAGGTATATGATACATAACATTGTCAATGTTTAACTACTTTAATTTATTTATCAAATTATGATACTTATTTTTTTAACCCTTGTATTTTAATTTTTATGAATCATTGTGTAGCGCATTGATGCAATTTTCTACTACCTTTGGAAGAAGTAAAAAATCCAAATTAACAACCAATACAGATACATATTAATAGCTAATGTGTATCACACGTATTTGATTTACATTGATGACCATGATACATTAATACAAATTACTACTAAATATTAATTCTTTTGGCAACTGAAAATGATATTTGATACTTAATAACCAGCACATACTCATGTATTAATCTAAAATCAACTATCGGATACATCACAATAACTAATGATACAACTATTCACAAAAAATTGATAACACGACATCTCGAGATCACAAATCAAAAAATTAACTAAACAACATTTATCCGTAATGAAGATAAGGTTCAGAATAAGCTTTGAGTGGGTAATCAATACTCCACAAAACAACATCCATATCATGACTAAGTTCACCACTAGCAACCGTTTGTCTATCATATTTCAAAATACTCCATGACAACATGTCACGGACAGACTAGATTCACATATCATCGGAATCATTATAACTTCCAAGCAAATCAATCTGGAAAAAAATTCCCCAAAGAAATTAAAACTCAAATTCATCACAAACCATTCACAACTAAAATATAGCTAATTAATTTTATAACATACCCCGCAAGATTTTTCATCATTAATTTCAGAATTACCCGTCCATTTAACTCTCTGATTATGAGGAAGATACCCAGATCTCTCAGCTTCGTAAAACAAAAATTTTTCACTCAAAACTTCACCATAATTTTGCCTAGCTAATGCTACTAGAAGAACAAGAATAATAACAAAACTGAAAGGATTTTCAATGAACACAGAGAAAAATTTTGAATCTCAAAATTTTTTAACAGGGTCGTCAAACAATTGTATAGGGATAAAACAACATCGTCTCTGTAATGTATCAAATTTTCAGATTTTCCTCAACTCATCAATCTCCAAGCTACAATGATTGACTCAACTCATCTCTCTTTCTCAGATTAGATTCTTGAATCTCTCAATAAAATAGAGATATTCATGATGTTTCAACTCAATTTTTCAATGATTTTGGATCGAAATATAAAAGATTTTTAACAATTTGGGAGAAGAAATTTGAAATTTGAATTTTTTTGAAAGTTGTTTTGCTGACAATAAATTAATTGCGTAATTAATGGATTGGATAGCTAATTTACGTGTCTTTTCCATTTTAAGCGCAACAGAAAAGGTTTTGTTCCCTTTTTTAGCTTAATAAACAGGTTTTCTTGTATCAGAACTAACGTATCCGGATAGTGAGTTATGTATCAAAAAGGTAGAAATTTTAAAGGGATTATTGTAATTAGAATAAAAGCAGGGATAAGATGTAATTTATTCCTTACACTATGTAATTTATGTAAGTTATACTTATAAATTTCAGAATTTATAAAGTTGAAATTTTAAACTTAACTCCAAAAGACATAACAATTTTACATGTGACAACCTGCCTAGAGTATAAACGATATAAATAGAGAACCAATATTGGTGAAACGGAGAATAGGAATGGATTTGACTCAATAAAATAATAGTAATTTAACTCAACCTAAAAGTTAATTCATAATGAAAGAATTTCTCAAGACATAAAGAGAAATCAAATTCCCATTTCATAGTCGACTTGGGAGACTCAACAAATATTGGATTGAGAACATTTACATATTTGGATGTTGACAAATATTTTCTATGTTAACTTATGAAACCACGTCTCATAAGCAACTCCCAAAGCACCCATATCATAGTCCCAACATTGCAACATGAATAGAAGGGTTTGTTATTCAATTTGTATTCAAAAGAATAGCAAATTAGTAATTAAGAAAAATGAATGAAGCTCACTTAATTTTCAGGGTGTATTTGAAGTTATAAAATAATAAACTCACTCCATAATATTATTTCACACAAAAATTTTAAAGTGCAAGAAGAAAAAACGTAGAAGATTATAATTATTTATTTGGAAAAATGAGGTAAATTTTTCTATTTATAGTAAACAAAGAGTGGTATAAATATGTATTATTGTGTTTTATCAAAAGTCACAATTTATTACAAAGTTACAACTTATCGAAAAAGTCATGATTTGTAATATTTTGAAAATTTCTAAGTTAAGTCTCGAACTATTCTTCTTTTATGAATAAGGTTGTATCAAGTGATTCTAAAAAAAAAAAGGTGTTAAGGCACGAGATGTAACAACTCAGATATCAAAAAGAACTAAAGGTAAATTTGTTCAAGTCAGCTGTCAATTTTTAGTTTTGGATCAACTTCAATCGATCATATCTTTTAGCACATAAAGAGTCAGGTGGATGATGTCCTAGACAATCGAAGGTCTGAGTCTTTTTTCCAATTATACTGCCAAGTTTGCTAAGTTTCGAGCTCTGAGTAAAAAATTATAATTTTTTAGCGAAGCCTCTTCATCTAAGGCATTCCATTCATTTTGGGAAAATGTATTTTAGTCCTTTCCTTTTTCCCATGGCTTAGCACATTTTTTCTAAATGACTTATATTCACGAGGTTTCTAGAGGAGAAAAAGGGTTAAGTTCAAGCATTCTTCAAGACTTGTGATTTTCGCCAAGAACATCGTTATTTAATTTCCAAGTATGTAAGGCGTTTCAGAGTGTTGGACTTGTTCGTTCTCACGCCATACATCTAAATAATCCATGAACGTTATTATTGAGATTCTTGAGTAGTTCTTGATTTTAATTTTATTTTTTAACAATGAAAGTTTTGAGTTTCTTGGGTTGAGGATTTTGAGTATAAGTTGTGATTCACTCATTTCAATGACATAATAAGATATAAATTTTCAAAAGACTCCTGTATAAATATAAGGTTCCGGTGATATTATAAATTATTATTTTTCTAAAATTACAAATATATCTAACACAATTAGAGAAATATGATTCCATTATTTATTTTTTTCGATAAATTTAAATCTAGTTGAAATTTATCTCTAACTTTTCTTTTTGCATTTAAAAATTTTAGTATTTCCACAACTGCAAATCTTTTTGAGTGCACATGGAATGTTAATTTTTGTACTCACATAATGTTTTACGTATTTGATCTATCATTATTAATTCTGTAACACATGTTAACTGCAATTTTTGGATACAGTTTCAGAAATTTCCTATATTTTTGTGTAATTTATATATCCTCTCATCATCATACATGAATATTTTTAGTAAATATACAAAGAAAAATATTTGATTATCAAGAAACAACGAACATTATGTATAATGAATTTATTTTGCAAATGAATCATTGGATTCTTGAATTTATTTTACAAAGGAGCATTCAACAAAACAATATATTATAATGAATCATACACATGCACTGTACTTTATGTATACTGAAGGGAAAATGCACAAGTACCCCCTCAACCTATGCCCGAAATTGCAGAGACATACTTATACTATACTAAGGTCTTATTACCCCCTGAACTTATTTTATAAGTAATTTTCTACCCCTTTTCGACCTACGTGACACTAGCTTGAAAGAAAAAGTCAACCAGCGTTAGGCCCAAAAGATTGTGCCACGTACGCCAAAAAGGGATAAAAAGTTATTAACAAAATAAATTTATGAGGGTAATAAGACCTTAGTATAGTATAAATATGTCTATGAGATTTCGGACATAGGTTGAGGGGGTACTTGTACATTATCCCTATAATGAATTTAATTTTTTATATAAATTCAATAAATATGATATATAATTTAGTGAGATATAATGATTTGATGTATTCATTATACTTTATGTATAGTAAAAAAAATAACGTTAATTCAATAAATATGATACATAAATTAGTAAGATACAATTATTTTGGTGTAATCAAAATTAACCTTGTTAAATCTCAAAACACTCTTTAAATTAATAATATTAATTTATCAATAAAATAATATTTCTATGAAATAATAATATTTCATAATTTTACCTATATTAATTTAATAAGTTTTTTATTGTATATGATGATGATAAAAAATATTAAATAATTGTTCATATGCATAAATTTTAATCAAAAAGTTAAACCTTAGAAGCTAGAATAAACATTTTAATGGATTAAAAATTGAGTATCACGATAATTCTATATAGGGCAACTTTCACATATAGCAAACAAAAAATTTATATTTATATGCTATAGCAAAGTTTACATAATTCCACTCCATAGCAAACATAAAACTGTATAATTCGCTATACGTATACAATTGTATAATTCGATGGCTTAAATTGTATAATTCGCTGGCCTATTTCGCTGCAATTGTATAATTCGCTATCTTATTTCACTGCAATTGTATAATGCACAATTGTATAATTCATTGCCTATTTCGCTGCAATATTTGTATAAAATTTGCTTTGCATACAATTGAATCGAAGTAAAATGTATGTATATTGCATAATTATAAGTATATAGGAAGAAGATATATGTTTTTCTCTCGCTTTATACAAAAACAGAAACACAATATATACACTTTTGTTGTATAAAGCGAGAGAAAATTGGATTTCACTGCAATTGTATAATTTGTTGGCCTTTTTCGCTGCAATATTTGTATAAAATTTGCATTTATCTACAATTGAATTGAAGTAAAATGTTTGTAAATTGTATAATTAAGTGTATAACACGAATATATATTTTTGCATGTGTATTTACAATTTTCTCTTGCTTTATACAAAACAGAAACACAATTTATACACTTCTGTGTATAAAGCGAGAGAGGGGAGCAGAGGGAGAGTGGCGAGCGAGAATGGGAGAGTGGCGAGCGAAATTTTTGGGAAAGAGGCGACTGACAAACTTTGGCCAACGTTTGCTATGGAACACAATTAAATCAAACCGTAGCTACTCCATTTATTTTAGGTTATTAGTTTGCTATTATATATAATTATATCTTCTATATATAATCGATTAATTTAAACTAACCCAAAAAGATTCACCACTAAAATCACTTTTATTTAAACTTACGTAAATTAAATCAATCATATAACTAACATTATTAATCACACTGTTCAATACTCTTGTTATCCATCCTGCTTAGGGATGGGGTAGGCATGATATGATATATATCAAAATATCATATTATATTGATATTTTTAATATTATAATTTTGATATTATGATATTTGGAATGATATACGATATATATCACAATTTTTTTATTGTTCTTTATGATATTTGATATTTAGATATAATATATTGAAATAGCGGATATTATATTAAAGTATATAGTACATAAATAACATATATATTATTAAAATACTAACAAATATGCAATCTAGCTAGTATTAGTATAAGTAAAATGTTTAAAAGTTAAAATTTTAACTACTCCATTATGAGTGAAATGTATTTAAATTATAATTGATTAACAAAAATAGTTGTTAATAGTTTATTTTGCATATATATTTAATTTCACCAAATATATCATACCGTAAAATATCAAAATTAAACTTTATATATCAAATGATACTAAATTAATATAATATTTTAAATAATTATAAATCAAAAATATCAAATATATATCGTATCATATCATAAATTCCTATTAAATGACTTTATTATTATTATTGAAATGTGTTTTTACGAATATGTTATCTACTCTGTCAATTGAATGGTGCTCAACCAAAACAAACAACAGAATCATTTTATTTTAAATTATATTTGTTGTTATTCCAATTGTCTTTTGTAAAGTTGACAAAAGTAAAATATATTTGCAGGGGCAGAAAATCTGACTGCGCCGCCATTATTTGACGTTTTCCGTTAAGTGGCCGACATTTACCCAAAACTTTGCCACTGTCTCGTTTTCCCATCAGCTAACGGCTATCCATTTAGAGCCGTTACTGTCAATTTACTTTATTTAATGAGTAATTTATAGATATATAAATATTTATAACTTTATTTTGGAATACGTTAATTCAAATAATATCACACAAATTTTAATTAATTATTTATTCTTTTATAATTTTAGTGCATACTACGTAACAAAAAAAAAATAAATTGTTATAATGATGGAGATATATCATTTTGTAAAAATTACTTTGTGAAAAAAAATTAATAAATTTATCCATAAATTAATTTTAGATTATATATCACTTTAATTTTTAATAGGTTATTAAATTAATAAATAAACGAATTAACAATCCATTCAAACTTAAATGCATAAAATTTTAATGAACTTATTCAATTTATATGAACTCTGAATTAGAATAAATAGAGTTAGCCAGCCAAATAAGCTGACTCAACATATAATGTTACTTACACTTGTTGACAAAAGTATAATAATTACTGTGGTCCTTTGCTCCTCATTGTTTGTGCCCCTCCCCCAACACCCTTACCAAAAAATATATAAATTGCTCCCTTATTTTATATTTCGTGAACTGCTTCTTTTATTTCATAGTGAGGCAAACAAGAATTTGTTTACATAATTTAAATTATTTAAATATATTTATACTTTTCTCTTTTGTGTAGAGTTATTAATATATGCTAGTTCACCTCATTCAGGCTAACTCATATAGATTTTGATATTTTATGCGTCAGATTGGCTATTTTTTATGTGTAGAAAAATGGCCAAGTCCATTTCATAAATCATTAAATTTCTGAGACATCGAGAGTCCACTTTATTTTAAAAATTATATTATATTTAAAATTATTAAATTAAATTAAAAATTATAATTTTAGAATATTATTATAAATATTGACAAAACTATATTACATGACGTTAATGTATTACTTTTTAATCAAATCCACAAATAAATTATCTTTATAATATTTCAAGTAAAATTATAAATATCTAAATAGAAATATTAACCTAATTGTTTTGGGTTTCAACTCTCTTTAATTTTAAAATTTAATATTATATTATATTTTTTAATTAATCTTTATTGGTCCACGGGTCGGCCCTATCGATATTTCTCAAGTCCCTCAAATCAGCAGGCTTATTCAGACAGGGCTAAAAAACTCTTTTCTCAAATAGGCTCCAAAAATCGTAAACCGACCCTATTAAATCTCGAATTAGGCCAGACCGATCCAACAGATCTAGCCCATATTAACGGCTCTACTTTTGTGAAATTATAAATATAACTTTGTAAGTAATGCAATTTATCTCCTAAAAGATATCAAACTTTATTAAAAGAAAATGGCAAAATATGGAAAACATTTCAAATATTCATCTTGAACTTAAAAAATTTCAATTGTTCTGAACAATGAAAAAACTCAAAAAAAATTAATTAATATGATATAAATAGAGTATAAATTTAAAGATAAATGACATTATCTGATATTTCTTTTCATTCTACTTTTTGTTTCGATTTATGAATGTCGCGATCTAAAAATTGGAAAAGTGATGATACCAACTGTCACGACCCAAAACGAGCCGCGAGTGGCACCCACACTTATCCTCCTATGTGAGCGAACCAACAAATCTAACCCCAACATTTCAACCATAATAAACAGAATATAATGCGGAAGACTTAAACTCATTAACGAAATCAATTAAACAATTTCTAAAATTTAATAATTACTATCCCCAAAATCTGGAAGTCATCACACCAAGAACATCTATCCTCAAATTTCTAATTCTAAGAGTATTCAAGAAACTAAAACAAGTAAAAGAGATGGTCCATGTCCGAACTTCAAGACATCAGGACGTGAAGGAGAGAGTCCAGTCCGAGCTAGAAACAGTAGCTCACCCCGACTCGATATCTTTGAAGGCGGCTAGAGTTGCGGACGAGTTGAAGTCGATGGTACGTTTGCTGCACTCCACAAATGACAAAGAGAAAAATACAAGTAGGGGTAAGTACAAGGAACACGTACTGAGTAAGTATCATCGGCCAACTCAAATAGAAAGCAATATACATCGAGTAATAATATAAAATCAACTACAATACTCAACAGGTGGCAACAACAAGTACAAGAACCATTGACAACAAAACCAAGTACATCTATGAGGACTCAAGCCTCCACACCATACTCATTTGGGAAAAAGGTTCTTTAAGTTTTGAGTATATTACCATAATTCAAGATTCATTCTCTTTATTCCTCTTGTGTCGGAACGTGACACTCCGATCCCCTAATACTACGTGTCGGCTCGTGACACCCGATCCCCTAATACTACGTGTCGGTTCGTGACACCCGATCCCCTAATACTACGTGTCGGTTCGTGACACCCGATGCCTTAATACTACGTGTCGGTTCGTGACACCCGATCCCCTAATACTACGTGTCGGTTCGTGACGCCCGATCCATTAACCTCATTCTTTTAGTTCATCAAGCCTTCTTTTATATCAAGGCATCATCATTAATAGAGTGGATTTAAGGTTTTTAAGATTCCACAGTATCATCATTATAATCCATCACCATTTACATAATCACAACATGCAACAACACAATTAAGCATATAGAAGACTTTACAATACCACCCAATACATATCAATCGCTATTTAGAGTTTACTATGAAATAGCATAAATCATAACCTACCTCCACCGAAGAATCGTGATCAAGCAAGCTACTCAAAGCCTTTGCTTTCTTCTTCGTTCTCTCCCGTTTCTCGCTCGATCTCCCTCTCTTTCTGTCTCTTTCTTCTTTTTCCTTCTCCAGGTTCTTTTTCTTTTACCCTAATTATCACAGGATTCCTTATGATAAAAGTAACCCATTATTTATTTTAAGTTACCTCCTTTAACCCTCAAGTAAATAAGTTTTAAACTTACCCACTAATTTCGTACAGTTTGTCATAAATAGTCCAAAACACCCCTTAAAACTTTTAGTACGAATCCGACCCAGTCGAGGTTACGCAGCTCGTGACGGCCCGTCGTGCCTGCGACGGTCCGTCCTGCAGGGTCGTCACAGAGTTTAGAGAGTCAAGTTTAGCGAAGATGCTTGTGACGGTCCGTCGTGCCTGCGACGGTCCGTGCTGCAATTCCGTTGCGAAGTTCAGAGAGTTGATTCCCCGTACCCAAATTTCAGAGTTTAAGTGTTTTGGCACGAAGACACTCGACGGTCTGTCGTGTGATCCGTTGACACAGTCAGTTATTATCAAAAGTAATTCTACTGCTCGAAACGACTAAACAGGTCGTTTCACCAACTCAAATACATAACATCCAAGAATTGATTATTTTCATAGAAGTACGAAAATAGATGCAAAGTTTTCCAAAATCTGATGTCACTAGTATAAACCCTCTAAGAATATGAATACAACTTAAGAGCTCTACTATTTTGACCCTTTTTAGAAGCTTCTACTATTCTCGTTCCGTGATTATTCAAACTCACAATTTTTAAATTGAAAATAAAAAGTATTTGTCATCCGACCACTCTCTTGTCAACTTAAGAGTTATAGAATATTAAAAAATAAATAAATAAAGATACAGGAGATCGAGTGAACTACGGATCAGCCAAACAACTATCTCTAAATCAAAAGCAATATGATCAACAAAATAATTTACTCCTACACAAAGCTAAATAACCACCAAACAAAATTCACAATACTAACAAACGTATTTCAAAATTCAAAAATAACTAAGCAAATGATTTAGAATGAATGCAATTCAATTCAATACACATGTTTAGTATATATCCAACTTTCTTTTTCACTCGCAAGGTCCATATTCTAACAGGCGTTCACTTTGATTCATATACAATATTGTGCAAGCGTGCTAACTCTGATCCATATGTAATATATATAATGTGTAGGTGTGCAACTCTGGTCCTAATGAAATGTAATGCATGATGTTAAAGCATGTAACATTTTATTCTAAATTAAACAACAAATTTACATTTCAAGATAATCCCACTAAGTAACTCAATTATGATTTACTTTAAAGTTAGTCATTGTAATATTTGGGCCTATATAAGCATCTCATATCAACCCAAAGATACACACAAGATATTTATCATCATATTTGACTTCAAACGAAGGATAGCAAATCAACTAGCATTTCCACGAGCCAAAACAAGTCACAAGACATGTAAGGCATGCTATCAAGGCAAGGAATCAACCCAAGAAAATTAAATAGTCACATAAATCTATAACATCATATTGATACTCGCATAAATAATGGTTTTAAATCATCAATAAGGTGATGTAAAGGCATAAATAATGGTTTAAAATCATACCCGACAAAGAAATTGTAAAAATTGTAAGAATTTTATCACGATCCAAACCATCGAACGTGTGACACCTACTCTAACACCTAGATAGAGTAATCCTTACCACTTATATTAAAAATTGTTAATCTAGAATGAACAAATATAGATTCATCATCGTATATATTTGTGACACCCGCTCGTTTGAATGTTAGGAATTAGCTCGTACTTTTGAAATTGGGCTAAGACTACTAAACATACTAGGAAGGATGATTTATGAGTTATTTTATTTGCACAAAATTTTTATTTGAAGTGTAAAATTCTAGAAAGTTGCAAAATAAAAGTTGGCAAAAATTATTGTAAATATCATTAAGAAATTTTCCAACATTTTGGGTCAAATGTGTAATCGATTTTCTTCTAGGTATATGTGAAATTAGGTTTTATGTCTAACTCACACCTCAAAAGCTAGCTCAATGGAAGGAGAAATGTTCAAGCCTTATAAGGAGTTCACCCATCTCATTAACCACCGATGCGAGACTTTTGTCATTTTTTCACAGTATATAAGGAGTTAAAATTATAATGACATATAAAATCGAAGGTCTATAAGTCTAATTTTAAACATATTAAACTGTTTGTACGTACGACTTCATAATAAAAAAATATTCATACTTTCGTGAGGCTGCACAAGCAAACACCTCGAAGCTAATCCCCAAGCTCTAAGTCGTTGGTCTTTATAAAATACCACCTTCTTCATTATTATTTCATTAAAGTATAGATTAAAATCAAGAAAAACGCATAACCCACCTTCCAAATACTCCTTAGGTGCCTAGGTTCTAAAACTCAAAGTTTAACGAAAGCTACTCAAAAATTCTAAACGCATGAGTGTGGCATTACCGCCTTATCGATTAGTTATAATTGTTATCGCAGCCTTATTGATTTTTGCATTGTGCATTGCTTTTTGGTTGACCAAGCGTCATAGAAACACCTTTTGGGCTTTCGTTAAAGTGTATGTTAAGGCTCTCATTTTTCTTCGGGTATGATTTGAAAGGAAAGTATTAATAATTAAAATAGTTTTAAAAACTCGAATGTTTTTCTTTTGATTATTTAAAATTGAATAGATAAAATAAAAGTTGTAACGGTTAAAGGGTCACAACTACGATTATAATAGTGGAATAATTATGAAAAATGCTAAATTTATCTTTAAACTATTCGAAATAGTCCATAACACCACTAGTTAGAAATTGACTAGAGCGTTTCCTGAAACAATATATTTTTTATTTATTTTGGGATCAGAACTATTCTTGCCGTTTATGTTTTGGACCACAAAATGTCTTTAAAATGTTATTTGTGTTATTAAAGCTAATATGGCGATGCACCATGCAAGAATTTCTTCCTCTCAATAATGTTGTTCTTCCTTATTCATCTTATAATAAAAAGAAAATCCTTTCATTATTCTTGTGTTATTGTCCGAACTTTGATATTCCAACTTTGAAGTGTGCTAAATCTGTTTGAGATGGTAGTTATGTGTTGATTGATCAAATTCATTGTTTGGATTTTGGTTGTCATCGAAACTGAGGCTGAAAATTTTAATTCCAAAGATTGAAATTAAAGATGTTAGAAAAATTCTTGAAGTCATTCTTTGTGTGTTGCAAGTTGCAACTCAAAAATAGCTATTCATTTGAAAGCTTGTTGGTGAGAAATTTTTAGTTTTTTGTTGGGTTTCGAAGCGGAAAAATTTAAAGAAATTTGATTGAATGTTACTAAAAATTGTTTGGATATTGTAATTGAAACTGGAAATTGATACTGAACAACAAATTTCTTAGTTTGGAGATTGATATTTGATGATTTTAGTTTGCTTCCAAAAAAAAATGAAAATCTGATAATCAATTTTGTGAATCTGACCCCAAATTCAAACAATGAACTCGATCTTTCAATACGCAATTATGATCTTAAACAAACTTTAGCGCACTTCAAAATTGGAGTTTCTAAGATCGAACACAAATCAAACAAATGGAGAATATTATATATGTATTATTTTTATTTTATTTTTTGTGAAATGAATGAACAAGGAAGAACAACATTATTGAGAGGAAAAGATTTTTGTCATGTTGAACTGCCTAGGTGGACTGTCTTGTCAGCTTTAGTGACAAACATAATGTTTTAAGATTATTTAGGTTCAAAATATAAACCGCAGCAAGAATAGTTTTGATCTCAAAAAATTAAAAAAAAAAGATATATATGACCTATTTCGAATAGTTTAAGAATAATTTTAACTCTTTTTTGGTCTAACCCGTCTCCCCTAACCTATACCCGAAATTTCAAATATACACTCCAACTTTATGAGTGTCCTATTACCCCTTGAATTTCATATTTCTTTATTTTCTAAACACTTAAACGCTGACTTGTCATAGGAGGTGAGAACACCTCTTCTAGGCACGTTATAAGGTAAGAACATCTTAAATTTTGACATCTTCTCCACCATCAAATAAACCATTCTTTCTTCTTTCCAATCATTAATCCTTGTTTCTTTTATAAAAATAATTCACGATTTTCTCTAAAAAAAATAAGTAGAATTTAGTTGTTTATGTTCAATCCTATTTCAAATCTTGAGTTTAGGGTTTGTAATCTGCTCTAATTTCATATTGAGGTCTCTAATTTAAATTTTGAATTTTCTCGAATTTTTTTTTTAAAAAAAGCAATTAAAACTTGAATAAGCTTTGTATGGATGAATAAGATCCAATGTTGCTCTTAATTTCACGAATCAACAGAAACCCTAAGGGATAAAGCAAAAACTCGAAAGAAGGGATAAAAAAGTAACCTTTTATAAATCAGTTGATAAACTGCGAAATTAAGTTTAAATACACAATAAATTCCTTCGATCATCAACAGAAATGCATATGTAAATGAAGAAGGAGATGAAAAAGAGAGAATATTTTTATGGGACTTTTTACGTTTTGAGAGGGAACTGTGGGAAAAACAAGATTTGAGAGTTGAAAAGTAGGGACCCTGCGCGTGCAATCACGTTGGAATATTTATTTGGTTAATATGTTGTGGTCAACATTTAAGTCAATAAAAAATAGAAAAACTTTGTCACGATCGGGGTCTAGACCCCAGACGAGACCAATGTCATTGACCTATCGCAAACAAGCCTACTTACGTCATTCTTACTTTACATAGGTTAATTTTAGCGAAAAATTTGTAAAATTTGAAAGTGAAAAAGAAGGTAATAAAACACCCATAAAATTAGAGTGCATAGTTGATATTTCGTATTTAGATTTTGGGAAAGGGGGAGGGGGGGAGGATTTAAGTATCAGGTAAATAATAGATAAAAGTAATATAGCAACAAAAAAGAAATAGAAAGAATATATTACTCCTACTTTACTTTTTATTTATTACATATAAATAACATGTGAAATCCACCTAGTGATAGAACATTACGTTGTCCCACTAATTTTCATGCCACTTGTTCTTGATTGCTTAATTAACTACTACTAGGGTAGCCTATTTTATTTCCTATTTTACCCTCAAGATTTTATTATTTTTTCTGTTGTCTTTTTATTTTTATCCAATATTAGATAGTGGTGTGATTAAAAATTTAATGAATTATCTAATTTTTTATTAGTAAATTCATAAAATAAAGCAATTATATAAGGATTCGATCTTGTATATCCTACATACTTTTATTCACAATTATTATAAAGTTATTGCTCACTACACGTAAACTAAAACTATTAGGCACCGTGTATGTTTTGTGCAATGCATTGCCACTGCGTTATCACAACTCAAAATAATATAATACTCTTTCCGTTTTAAAAAGGATAACTTAATTTAATTTGGAACGGAGTTTAAGAAAGAAAGAAAAAAAGATTTTAAATCTTAAATTAAAGTTATGTTAAATGTACTAAAATATTCTTTAATTTTGTGGTTTCAAACATGTCACGTGAAAAGTTAAAGTTAAAATATTGTAAAAAAAAAAAGGGATCATCTTTTTTAAATAGACTAAAAAGAAAACAGGATCATTCTTTTTTAAATGGAGGAAGTATAAGATTTGACATATATATATCATGTAATTTTCTTATAAAGGTGTCCAATTGAATGTCCCAATATCGCTGTAGCTCTAACCCTAATGTTTGATGTTCAATTGGAGTATGTACAACTATTTTAAATACATAAAATATAGAGCTCCATTTGAGAAAACACTTTTCTATTTAAGAAAATTTATATTTATAATTAAACTTGAGACCTTTAATTTAAAAAGAAAGCGCCCGCAATGTTTAGTGGTCCAATTGGCTTTTACAAATACTTGATTGCCGTTTTGATTGGGCAGCCAAGCACCCCCAATAAGCAGCTGTCATTAAACCATTTTCCTCAATTACACCATAGGACCACGACCTCTCAAAAATAGATTTGTGCTTCAAATGTTCTTACGGTATCTTCAAAAAGTGCCTAAAGATATGACCAACTAATAACTAAATAAATAGACATGAAGTCATATCATTTTTATTATTTTATATAATATTTTACTAAAATTTTAAAAAGAAATTACAAATTCTATAATTGGAGTCATTCCAAAAATTAATTATGGTGGCTATTATTTTCAAATCTATTGATATTAGATAAAAAAGGATATTATAACACTGGCATATTTTGTATACAAAACCATTTCACTATAATTAATCGTCTAAAATTAAATTTTAATAGGAGAACTTAAATATATAATAAATAATAATTTAAATATTTTTTGTGATTTTACATAATGTAATATTTTTGAAAGACATAATATCAACAACTTCCCATAGAACTATCATTTATTTAAATAAGTACTAATTCTATTTAATAAGATGATAGATGTTTGCAATACATTACAATGTTAATGTTGTTGTAAAAACTTTATCTAGTAAAATGAAATTTGTGTTAGTATAATTCAAAATACTATATTATTTGTGAAAAAGGATATAGTTTTCTTTTGAAATATAAGTATGCATTTTTCTTATAATCTTTAATGTTATTTAGGGTAAAATTAAAATCATAAATTTCATCATTAATTTCTTTTGAGTCCTCAAAATTTTTGAGGGTGTAAAACAAGTACTTTACTAGTGTTATTTTCATAAGTGAATTTTGAAAATAATAAAATATACACAAATCTTATAACATTTCCAAACTTTCTTTTTAGTATATGAAAAAATTGACATCACCTTCACGTACTAATCAGTATTGAGATTACTTTATATATATATATATATATATATATATATATATATATATATATATATATATATATATATATATATATATATATATATATTAAAAATGAAAGTTACTATTTTTCAAGGGAGAAAAACTTTTAAATTGTAGAAAAACATCGAGACTTTGAATTTTAAAGTGATTAATTATTTATATGGTGTTGAAAGGTACATTTTAATATAAAAAAATAAAAAAGTTGAGGTGTTCAAGAAAGTTTTTCCTACTTATTTATTTTTCAAGCCTAACTCTTAATATCTTGTCATCAATATGAATATTTATTCACAACCACATGTTAGTGAATTCTTGTTAAGGGTATTTATTTGTTCCACTTTCTTATCTTTGCATATCATTTTGAGTTCTTCATAAAGATAAATCATACGTTTTAAGGAGATAAAGTAAATAATAAGTGTTGGACGTAGTGTTGTAGAAGATTGATTAATGATTGAGATATATTCACATTCATTTATTCGGAAATTGATTAATGATTGAAATATATTCATATTCGCTTATTCGATATTCATGATTATCGAAAAAAATGATAAAATTTATGATTTCAATAACGGTAACGAATAGAAGGAATAGAGAAAGAATTCTCTACAACTATGTCCAACAAGTCTTTTAAAAGAAAAGAAAAGTTCAATGTATCATTGTATAAATTTGTTTTAATAAAATTAGTAACTTGAAATCAAATTTTTATTAATTATAATTATAATAAATAATTAGAATTGTTTTTTTAATATCTTTTTTACATATTACTTATTTTTGGTGTAATATTCTTAAAGACGTTTAACTGTTAAATTCACATAGAATTATTAATTACTAAAATAAATATTATTCTTAGTTAATAATATATCAGCCATGTGTATGCAATATATTACGTTAGATGTTTTTTTTAAAAAAATTATTTATTAGTATGAATGTTTGAGCTGTCTAATTATTAGTTTTGAAATATTTTTTATGAAGTATATAGTTCCTTTTTAAGTATATATATATTTATATATATTTATTTTTATAATCTTTAATATTATTTTGAATAAAAGGAAAATCATAAAAAATTACTCTTTTTTTTTTTTGAAGGCACAAAACATACACTTTATTAGCCTCATTTTAGTCACCTCTATTAATATAAATAATTTTGTAAGTGATCAAGTTTAAAATTAAACACACACAAATCCTACCCTAAATAGTATTTCCAGACTTTTTTAGATTCTATTTGATGTTCATTATCAGCAATGAAGATTGATTGAATATGTGTTCACGTTGGGAAGTTTTGCATTACTGATAACATTTCCTAACAAAAAGTACTTCACATGCAAGTGGAATCGGACTCGAAACTACTGATGAAACATCTTTTAACTTAAAAATAATGGACATAGACATTTATATACTAAACGATAATCATATTATTATTTGAAAATTATATATAATCTTTCTAAACCTATTATTTTTTAGGATTATAAGAAAGATAAAAACAAAATACCTTAATCACACCCTCTAAAATACTTTCTCGATCTCATCATATTAATTGATCATTATACTAAAAATAATTGTCCCATATTTGTTATCCATCTTACTAAATGAAGGAAACATTACTCGTTTAATTAATTATTATTAAAAGTGTTTACATTATTTATAAAATTCTCAAGTAATTTTTAAAGAGATGAATTAGTAAAATTATTTTGTTATTTATGATTTGTTAGTAAGTATTACATTTAGATATTCTTAAAGAAAATAATGTGTTGTCTGGGTCATTTGAGTAATTTTGTTATGTTAAGAGTTACTTTCTCTCAGGTTTTCTCAAATTTTATTTTTGCTTTTTGTTGTTCGAGTCATTCTATATTTATTGTGTTCCTTACTTCCTCTCATGAGACTCCTTTTTTGGGGTTGAAAATTAAATTTAAGTATATGGTAATAATCATAGTTAGAATTGTTTTTCTATACATACTACTGCTTGGTAGTTAGAATACTATTTTGAGAGAAATATAACTATCAAATTCACACAACTTATTTATTATTACTCAAATAAATACTAATTTTAACTAATAACATATTAGCCATGTCTCCGATACAATGCCCCAGATATTGTTATAAAAATATTATTTATTAATATGAATATTTGAATTATTTAATTCAAAATTTGAAATTTTTTTATGATAATGTGCATAGTTCTTTTCTTTAAGAATATATTTGTATCTATATATTTTTATTATCTCTAATATTATCTTAAATAAAATAAATTCATAAATATTAAATTCTTTTGAATCCTCAAAATTTTGAAGGCATAAAACAAAAGTAGCCTTACCTTGAAAAGGGTTAAACATACATAAGCCAGTGAGACGATTCGGTCGATTAATATTAAGAATTTATAGCATTTCAATTTTTTTTTTGATATTTAATAATGTATAATTAAAATTAGATTTTTTAAAATCATTCCAATCATATCAATTATTTTTTTTTTTGGTATCCTACAGTTCAGTTGATTTTCATTTTTTTTTTAAATATCACCTCAAAATATACTATTATTAAAATATATTATTTCACAAATATGTTCCTGAAGAAGCATTTCATTCTACCAAGAAGTCAAGAATTTAAAATTTTGTTGTTGTATTATTTGTTCTTAAACAATTATTAGCAGTGCTTGCATATGTTTCGCAGTTTTTAGGTGTATTGTTTGATAGAATATCTATCATAGTATTGTTAAGGAAAATGCATAAGTATCACCTCAACTTATGAATATCTATAATAGTATTGTTAAGAAAAATGCATAAGTATCACCTCAACGTATGTCCGAAATCTCAGAGACACACATATACTATATTAACGTTCTATTACTCCCTCCTTCCCTCAAACTTATTTTATAAATAATTTTCTACCCCTTTTAGTCCTACATGACACTATCCTCTGAATCCACCAAGTGTTGACAATTTTCTCAAGCTATCTAATTAATAGTGTCACGTAGGTAAAAAAGCAATAGAAAATTATTAATAAAATATGTTCGGGGGTAATAGGACCTTAGTATAGTATAAGTGTATCTCTCGAATTTTGAGCATAGGTTGGGGATACTTATATATTTTCCATATTGTTAGTATTAAACTTAATTTATTAAATATTAATTAAAGAGTAAATGTCACGACCCAAATCCGGGCCGCGACTGGCACCCACACTTACCCTCCTATGTGAGCGAACCAACCAATCTAAACCTTAACATTTCAATGTAATATCAACATAAAGTAATGCGGAAGACTTAACTCATTAATAAAATCAATAACTATTATTATCCCCAAAATCTGGAAGTCATCACCACAAGAACATCTATGATCAAATTACTAAACAAAGAGTATTCTAAGAAGCTAAAAATACATAAAAGCTAGTCCATGCCGGAACTTCAAGGCATCAAGACATGAGGAAGAAGATCCAGTCCAAGCTAGAAACATTAGCTCATCCTGAAGATCCGATGTGACGAAGACTGGCTAGAATTGCGGTTGAGTTGAAGACGACGGCACGTTTGCTGCACTCCACAAATAACAAAGAAGAAAACATAAAAGTAGGGGGTCAGTACAAACACTGCATCGAGTAGATATCATCGGCCAACTCAAAATAGAAACAGTATATATTAAGCAAAATCATAAAATCAACTAATATCCTTAGTACGCGGCATTTACAGATTACCATAACCCTTTGTTACAACACTAAGCACATCAATGAGGACTCACGCCCTCATCATACTCATTTGTGAATTAGGTTCATTAGATTTGAATATATTATCATCTTTCAAGATTCATTATCTTTATTCCTCGTGTCGCACGTGACACTCCGCTCCTCATATACTATCCTGGTGTCGGAACGTGACACTCCGATCCTCATTCTATCCTGGTGTCGGAACGTGACACCCGATCCATATTCTATCCTGGTACCGGAACGTGGCACCCGATCCATATACTATCCTGGTGTCGGAACGTGACACTCCGATCCTCATATTCTATCCTGGTACCGGAATGTGGCACCCGATCCATATACTATCCTGGTACCGGAACGTGGCACCCGATCCATATAGCATCCTGGTGTCAGAATGTGACACTCTGATCCTCATATTCTATCCTGGTACCGGAACGTGGCACCCGATCCATATACTATCCTGGTGTCGGAACGTGACACTCCGATCCTCATATACTATCCTGGTACCGGAACGTGGCACCTGATCCCCTAATCTCACTACTTTCGTTCATCAAGCCTTCTTTTATACCAAGGCATCATCATTAACAAAGTAGATTAGGGTTATCTTTCAAGATTTAGGATTCAATAGCTTCATCATGCTTATTTTATCACAATCATATAATCACATTCATGCCAACATACGATTAAGCATATAGAAGGGTTTACAATACTACCCATACATATCATTCGCTATTAAGAGTTTACTACGAATAGCATAAAAACCATAACCTACCTCCACCGAAGATTAGTGATCAAGCAAGCAAATCTTCTTCAAAGCTTTGTGTTTCCCCTTCTCGATCGACCCTCTCTCTCTCTTCTTGTTCTTTCTATTTTCTTTATTCAAACACTCTTTCTTTTACTCTAATTAGCATATAATTAAGAATAAAAGATGGCAATAATAACCCACTAATTAACTTAAGGTTACCTCTTTTAATCCCCCAAGTAATTAAACTTATTAATATTAACCCACTAACTTTATAATTAAAGCAGGAATAGTCAAAAACGTCCCTTAAAACGTATAAAGGAATCCGAACCAGACTGGGATTACGCAGTCTGTGACGGCCCGTCGCACCTGTGACGGTCCGTCCTGCTGCTCCGTCACAAACTTCAGAGACTCAATTTCTCTGAAGGGTCTGTGACGGTCCGTCCTGCCATTCCGTTACGAAGTTCAGAGAGTCGATTTTCAGTACCCAATTTCAGATTTTCTAAGTGTTTTGAAACGAGACCCTGCGACGGTCCGTCGTGGGTTCCGCTGCCTCACCGCTTTTTCCGTAAATAAAATCATTGCTCAAAACGACTAAGCAGTCGTTACAATAGATACCAATTTACCCATCGCTCGTCCCGAACGATCACAAGAAGGAAAACAATGGCGAAAAGGAGTACTAATCAGAAGCAGATGTGGGTATCTTTCTCGCATATCTGCCTCCTTCTCCCAAGTGGCTTCTTCAACGGGTCGATTCTTCCATTGAACTTTGATGGATGCAATCTCCCTTGATCTCAACTTGCGAATTTCTCTATCTAGAATGGCAACAGGTTCCTCCTCATAAGACAAATTCTCATCAAGCAAAACTGAATCCCAACGGATAATGTAGTTTCCATCCCCATGGTATCTTTTCAACATAGACACATGGAATACCGGATGCACTCCGGACAGCCCTGGAGGCAAGTCTAACTCATAAGCCACCTCCCCTACTCGCTTAAGTACTTCAAATGGACCAATATACCTTGGGCTAAGTTTACCTCGCTTACCAAACCGCATCACTCCTTTCATTGGCGAAACCTTCAACAAGACTTGTTCACCCTCCATAAACTCCAAGTCTCTAACCTTCCGATCTGCATACTCTTTCTGTCTACTTTGAGCCGCTAACAACTTTTCTTGAATAGATTTCACTTTATCTAACGTTTCTCAGAAGGTCAGTACCCCAAGGTCTAACCTCAAATGCATCAAACCACCCAATGGGAGACCTACATTTTCTCCCATATAGTGCCTCAAATGGGGCCATATCAATGCTTGAGTGATAGCTATTGTTGTAGGAGAACTCTGCTAAGGGTAAGAAGCTATCCCACTGACCACCAAATTCTATCACACATGCACGAAGCATATCCTCCAACACTTGAATTGTTCGCTCAGACTGACCATCGGTCTGAGGATGGAACGCAGTACTAAGGTCCAACCTAGTACCTAATTCCGCATGCAATATTTTCCAAAACTTAGAAGTAAACTGCGTACCTCTAGCTGATATGATGGAGAGTGGAACCCCATGCAACCGAACAATTTCTGAGACATAGATTTTGGCTAACTTCTCTGCATTGTAAGTCACCTTGACCGGAATGAAGTGAGCAGACTTAGTTAACCTATCAACAATTACCCAAATAGAATAAAACTTTCCCAAGGTCTTTGGAATACCAACCACGAAATCCATTGCAATCCTTTCCCACTTCCATTCAGGAATGGGCATTCTCTGAAGTGTTCCTCCGGGCCTTTGGTGTTCATATTTTACTTGTTGACAGTTTGGACATTTGACAATAAAATTCACAATATCACGCTTCATTCTACTCCACCAAAAGTGTTGCTTTAGGTCACGGTACATCTTGGTTGCACCCGGATGTACAAAATACCTTGAACTATGAGCCTCTGTCAGAATAGTGTTGATCAAATCATCAACTCGGGGTACACATACCCTTCCCTTAATCCTCAAAACACCTTCCTCATCGATTGTTGCTTCCTTAGCCTCTCCTCACAACACCTTATCTTGGATTCTGCTTAGTTTCTCATCATCAAACTGTTTTCCCTTAATCTTGTCAAGAAAAGAAGATCTTGCCTCCACACAAGCCAACAATCCTCCCTTCTCATTTACTTCTAACCTCATCAAGTCGTTAGCCAGAGTCTGAACCTCTCTATCCAATGAACGTCTAGAAACTTGCAAGTGAGCTAGACTTCCCATGCTCCCTGCCTTTCTACTTAAGGCATCTGCCACAACATTAGCCTTTCCCGGATGATACAAGATAGTGATATCGTAGTCCTTTAGTAGCTCCATCCATCTCCTCTGTCTCAAGTTCAAATCCTTCTGAGTAAAGACATACTGAAGGCTACGATGATCCGTGTAGACCTCACACTTAACCCCATATAAATAGTGTCTCCATTGCTTTAATGCAAACACTACCGCAGCCAATTCCAAATCATGAGTTGGATAGTTACATTCATGCACTTTTAATTGCCTCGAAGCATAAGCAATCACATTCTTCTCTTGCATTAGTACTGCACCTAAACCAGAATAGGAGACATCACAATAAACAATGAAGTTCTTACCCTCTACGGGCAAGGTGAGAATGGGTGCGGTAGTCAACAAAGTCTTGAGCTTCTGAAAGCTTTCTTCACACTCATCCGACCATACAAATGGAACATTTTGCTTAGTCAAGTTCGTCAGTTGGGAAGCAATAGAAGAGAATCCCTTGACAAATCGGCGGTAGTAGCTAGCTAACCCAACAAAGCTCCGTATTTCTGACATATTAGTAGGTCATACCCAATTCTTTACTGTCTCAATCTTAGATGGATCCACCATCACTCCCTCCTTAGAGACCACGTGTCCCAAGAAGGACACTGAATCTAGCCAAAACTCACACTTGGAGAATTTGGCATAAAGCTTCTTCTTCCTCAATAACTCTAACACCATTCTCAAATGCTCCTCATGTTCCTTCTTACTCTTGGAGTATATCAATATATCATCAATAAATACGATCACAAAGAGATCCAGATATGGCTTGAAAATCCCATTCATCAAACTCATGAACGCAGCAGGGGCATTCGTAAGACCAAAAGACATTACCACAAATTCATAATGCCCATACCTAGTTCGAAAAGCAGTCTTTGGCACATCCGTTGCCCGTATTTTCAATTGATGATAACTGGATCTCAAGTCAATCTTAGAGAAGACACAAGCACCTTGTAACTGATCGAACAAGTCATCAATGCGAGGAAGATGATACTTGTTCTTAATAGTTACCTTGTTCAATTGCCGGTAGTCTATGCACATCCGAAAACTCCCATCGTTCTTCTTCACAAACAAAACCGAGCACGAGGAGATGCACTTGGTCTAATGAAGCCTTTGCTCAACAACTCTTGAAGTTGTGCTTTTAACTCTCTTAACTCATGGGAGCCATTCTATAAGGGGGTATAGAAATGGGCGAAAATTCGCTCAAGATCAATACAGAAGTCAATATCCCTATCTGGTGGCATACCAGGAAGATCTGCAGGGAACATATCCAGAAACTCAAGGACCACCGAAACCGACTCAATCGAAGGTACTTGGGTAGTGTCATCCTTGAGATGTGCCAAGAAAGCTAAACACCCTTTACTAACCATTTTCTTAGCACGAAGAAAGGAGATGATACGCACCGGATTGGAAGTGTAGTCACCCTCTCACACTAACGGATCTATCCCAGGCTTGGCTAACGTCACCGTTTTAGCATTACAATCCAAGATCGCAAAATTCGGAGAAAGCCAAGTCATACCCAGAATTACATCAAAATCATCCATTTCTTAGATCACCAAATCTACATAAGTGTTGCTCCCCACAAAGTTCACCAAACAAGACCTATATACCTTTTCAACTACCACAGACTCACCCACCGGAGTAGAAACACGAATAGGCATATCAAGTAATTCACAATGTAAATTTAGACCATTAGCAAATGAGGAAGATACATAAGAAAATGTGGATCCAGGATCAAACAATACAGAAGCCATGCAATCACAAACCAGAAGATTACCTGTGATGACAGCATTAGATGTCTCCGCCTCCGATCTCCCAGGGAAAGCGTAGCAATGGGCCCTATCGTTTGTCTGTCCATTGCCCCTACCATGTTGTGATGTAGTGGATCCAGTTTGACCATCACCTCGGCCATTTTGGTGACCACCATTACCTCGACCACCATGTCCTCCAGAATAACGGCCTCTACCATGACCACCTCTACCTCTAACATTTGGAGGTCTGTAACTCTGTTTTGGACAATATCTCTTAATATGTCCAATCTCCCCACATCCATAGCACTCTCTGGGTTCATGCATAGGTCTCTCAGAGAAGTGTTGACCGGTCTGAGGTGGACCCCCAACTACAGTCTGTAGTGAAGATCGAATTGGTCTGACCGAGTAACCTCCTAACCTTGTCCTCTAGAGTAAGAACCATTAAACTCACCTCCTTCAAACCTTTTTGATGTAGTTGCCATGGTGAAGTCATCCGTCTTCACTCCTCTACCTCTATTACGAAGTCTACCACTTCTTGAAAAGATTTCATTGTAGCCGCACTGTAAGGCTGAAATCCGCAACTCTGATCTCAACCCCTTCACAAAACGGCGAATCCGCTCTTGTGGACTGAAACATAGTTGGGTGGCATACCGGGATAACGCACGAAACTTAGCCTCATATGCAGTAACCGACATCCTACCTTGCTCTAGGCTCAAAAACTCATCCCTTTTCCTATCCCTCAAAATCCGGGGGATATACTTCTCCATAAACAAGCTAGAGAATGACGCCCAAGTCATAGGGGGTGCCTCCGTTGGTTGACACTCAACATGTGACCGCCACCACATTTCATGCTCCTTGAAACCGATAACTCACAAACTCAACACCAAACCGTTCTACTATACCCATCTTGTGTAGTAGCTCATGACGATCAACCGGAAAATCGTAAGCATCCTCAGATTCAAAGACCTCAAGACTGGAGGTTTCAATTTCAAGAACTTCTTGAAAAGTTCACGCCGATCATTTGTCATTATAGACCCTGTAGTCAGACGAGGAAATGTGCCTATTTCCAATGAGGCATCCATGCGGGGAGCCACAGTAGCCGCATGTTGTACCTCCGGAGCCTGAGGTGCTGGTTCAAAAAACACTGGAGGTGTCTGGCCCTGATCAGATAACCCACTAAGATAAGCAAGAACCTGATTTATCATTTCTGGGGTAGGTTGGGGTGGCAATTCCTCATTCTGCACTTCCTCAGTTTCCCCTTCCTCACCCTCTCTTACTACTTCTTCAGTCGGTGGAGGAGTCGCCGCCCTAGTATCGGATGGGCCAGGCGTTCGTTCTCTTCCTCTAGAGGACGTCCTCCCACGACCTCTTCCACGGCCTCTTGCCGCTACTCTTCCTCTAGCTACAGCCCCAGTGGCTAGTTCAGACGCACCCTGTCCCGCCGGTGCTGGTGTTGGCGCGGTTGTTGCTCTAGTTATAACCATCTGCGAAATAGAGTGAAGATGGTCAGATACCAATTTGTATCACCTAGATACCAATTGGATCCAAGTAATAGCACGAAAGAAAGAATGAAAGAATGGAATTTTTCCTAAAGTCTTATAGCCTCTCAAAGAAAAGTAAAGGCGTCCCCCTACCGTTCCTTAAGACTCTACTAGACTCTTTCTTGTGTGATGAGACCAACGAACCTAATGCTCTGATACCAAGTTTGTCACGACCCAAATCCGGGCCGCGACTGGCACCCACACTTACCCTCCTATGTGAGCGAACCAACCAATCTAAACCTTAACATTTCAATGTAATATCAACATAAAGTAATGCGGAAGACTTAACTCATTAATAAAATCAATAACTATTATTATCCCCAAAATCTGGAAGTCATCACCACAAGAACATCTATGATCAAATTACTAAACTAAGAGTATTCTAAGAAGCTAAAAATACATAAAAGCTAGTCCATGCCGGAACTTCAAGGCATCAAGACATAAGGAAGAAGATCCAGTCCAAGCTAGAAACATTAGCTCACCCTGAAGATCCGATGTGACGAAGACTGGCTAGAATTGTGGTTGAGTTGAAGACGACGGCACGTTTGCTGCACTCCACAAATAACAAAGAAGAAAACATAAAAGTAGGGGGTCAGTACAAACACGGGTACTGAGTAGATATCATCGGCCAACTCAAAATAGAAAACAGTATATATTAAGCAAAATCATAAAATCAACTAATATCCTTAGCATGCAGCATTTACAGTTACCACAACCCTTGGTTACAACACCAAGCATATCAATGAGGACTCACGCCTCCTCATCATACTCATTTGTGAATTAGGTTCATTAGATTTGAATATATTATCATCTTTCAAGATTCATTATCTTTATTCCCCTCGTGTCGGTACGTGACACTCCGCTCCTCATATACTATCCTGGTGTCGGAACGTGACACTCCGATCCTCATTCTATCCTGGTGTCAGAACGTGACACCCGATCCATATTCTATCCTGGTACCGGAACGTGGCACCCAATCCATATACTATCCTGGTGTCGGAACGTGACACTCCGATCCTCATATTCTATCCTGGTACCGGAATGTGGCACCCGATCCATATACTATCCTGGTACCAGAACGTGGCACCCGATCCATATACTATCCTGGTGTCGGAACGTGACACTCCGATCCTCATATTCTATCCTGGTACCGGAACGTGGCACCCGATCCATATACTATCCTGGTGTCGGAACGTGATACTCCGATCCTCATATACTATCATGGTACCGGAACGTGGCACCCGATCCCCTAATCTCACTACTTTCGTTCATCAAGCCTTCTTTTATACCAAGGCATCATCATTAACAAAGTAGATTAGGGTTATCTTTCAAGATTTAGGATTCAATAGCTTCATCATGCTTTTTTATCACAATCATATAATCACATTCATGCCAACATACGATTAAGCATATAGAAGGGTTTACAATACTACCCATACATATCATTCGCTATTAAGAGTTTACTACGAATAGCATAAAAACCATAACCTACCTCCACCGAAGATTAGTGATCAAGCAAGCAAATCTTCTTCAAAGCTTTGTGTTTCCCCTTCTCGATCGACCCTCTCTCTCTCTTCTTGTTCTTTCTATTTTCTTTATTCAAACCCTCTTTCTTTTACTCTAATTAGCATATAATTAAGAATAAAAGATGGCAATAATAACCCACTAATTAACTTAAGGTTACCTCTTTTAATCCCCCAAGTAATTAGACTTATTAATATTAACCCACTAACTTTATAATTAAAGCAGGAATAGTCAAAAACGTCCCTTAAAACGTATAAAGGAATCCGAACTGCATCGGGATTACGCAGCCTGCGACGCCCGTCAGACTGCGGACGGTCCGTCCTGCTGCTCCGGCACAAACTTCAGAGACTCAATTTCTCTGAAGGGTCTGTGACGGTCCGTCCTGCCATTCCGTTACGAAGTTCAGAGAGTCGATTTTCAGTACCCAATTTCAGATTTTCTAAGTGTTTTGAAACGAGACCCTGCGACGGTCCGTCGTGGGTTCCGTCGTCTCAGCCTGTTTTTCCAGAAATAAAATCTGCTGTTCAAAACGACTAAACAGGTCGTTACAGTAAAGATCCAAAGTCGTTCAATCACCACTCATCAAGACCTAAGATCTAAGTTATATTTATATTTGAAAAATGTTATAAATTATATTTATATATTAAATGAGAAAATGACCAAATGACCTCCCAACCTATTCTCAGATTTTCAGATAAACATATTTTTCACGAAAGTCTTATTATCCCTGAATTACTTTAAAATGTACTTCCTCTGGTTAAAAAAGGATGATTCTATTTCCTTTTTAGTTTGTTTCAAAAGAATGACCCTATTTCCTTTTTAATTTGTTTCAAAAGAATGACCACTTTCCTTTTTTGGCAACACTTTAACTTTAACTTTCCACATGACATGTTTAAAACCACAAGATTAAAGGGTATTTTGGTACATTTGACATAACTTTAAATTAGAAGCACAAGATTAAAAAGTCTTCTTTCTGTTCTTAAACTTCGTTTCAAGTCAAACTAGGCCAATTTTTTTTGAAACGAAGGGAGTAATAAATAACTCCTTTAAGTGTTGAGTTGTCATAGAGAGTATATGTCACTCTCTTTGAGAGAGTGAGTTGCCTATATTTTTTTTAGGCATAACACATATATTGGACTCTAAACTTGACTTCAAATTTTAACTTTGAACTCCAACTTTCATAATGCACAAACAGACTCTTTAACTATCCAACTTTTAAATAAATAAACACACGAGTCCTACATGACACAATACATGTAGGATACCACGTAGGACAAACAATGACATGTAAGATGACATGTCGGACATGTGTGTTAATTTGTTCAACTTTATACAAGTTTAAATGCCTACTTGTGCACATTCAAAGTTGAAAGGCATAAATGTGATTTGAAGCAAAAGTTAAAGGGCATATTTACATATTATGCTTCTTTTTTTAATTTCCCTTTTATTTTTCTAATGTTCTTTTTTTCTTTTTCTTTCTCTTTCTCTTTCTTTCTTCTTATTTATCTATGCAACTACTCTATATTTTCACCAGTATCATAGTTGAAGCTTTTTCAATAGATGTTTGGTATAAAAATTATCAACAACTAATCCATTTTATCAAAAATAATTTTCAATAAAAGTATTTAGAACATATCTAACAAATTAAATTTACTTTTTGAAAAAAATATACCCATTAATTATTTTTCTTGAAGTCACTCAAGAGTAACAAAATCAAAGTGAAGTAATTGTATATTTAAAAAAACATCTTCAAATTATTAAAAGAAACTAAAAAAAAAATTCTTCTACATTTTTAAAAAATAATCCTACATGTTCTCCTAAAATTCATGAAGAATCAAAATCAAAAATTCAAATTATAAATTAATCATGAAAATATTAGAGTGAGAAAAAGTAAAGAATGGGGAAGAGAAAATGTGATTTGAATTTTTATTTTAATAAATTATTAGTGATATAGAAATTTATTGAGGTAAAAAATGGTGTATATTATAGTTAAATCTGGAAAAAAATAGTTGGGGAAGAAAGGAGGAGTATTTTTCTTTTTTAAAAAATTATTAAGGTGGTGAAACACATGTGTCAAGTGCGTGTATTTTACCACAAGACACATGCCTAGAAATGACATTTCAGAGAGGAAATAATTTTACTTTAGAATAGATTAGAGGGGGGGGGGGGGGGATATATACTATTAACCATGTGTTAAGAAATAATATTTATTATAGATTAAATATTTGCTAAAATTCAATAGATCATATAGTCGTTTATGGTGTCTATTTACTTATATTGTAGATGATTTAGTGTGTAGAGTTTTAGCTTATACACAGAGGATTAAGAGTCTGTTTGGATGGACTTAAAAGCTGGTCAAACTGACTTAAAAGTCAATTTTTGACTTATTTGAGTGTTTAACAATTATCAAAGTGACTTATTTTAAGTCAAAAATGACTTATTTTAAGCCAAAAGTTAAAAGATAGGTGAGGTGTTCTTTTTTTTTTTTACAACTTAAAAGTCATTTTATGTTGACCAAGTATATTACCTTTTTGCCGTTAATTATTATTATTATTATTATTATTATTATTATTATTATTATTATTATATATTTATTTTTTATTATTATTATTATTATTATAATTATTAGTATTTTACTTTTTATTTTATTTTATTTTTTATTATTTTACTATTTTTATTATTATGTTTATTTATATTATTATTATTATTATCATCATCACTATTATTATTTTTATTCTTATTATTATTTTATTTTTATTTTTATTTTTATTTTTATTATTATTTTTATTTTTATTACTATTATTATTATTGTTATTATTATTATTATTATTATTATTATTATTATTATTATAAAAAATTTATGATGATAAAGAAATATGTGAATGATAGGAAATATTAATACTTATGGATGTAATATAGAAATTAATTTTATTTTAATTTTTTAAGTATAAAAACCTTAAATTAATCAACTTTTTATCATGTTAACAGTTTTAAGGGTATTTCAGACATTTTGATAAAAAAAAGTGTTTACCAGCACTTATTTGCCGAACAAATCAACAATTGTTTTTTCCACCTAAAACACTTTTATCCAAACACATAACCGCATATTTTAAAAATAAGTTTCAGCACTTTTAAAAGTACTTTTTAAAAGTTGTTTTTTTAAACCCATCCAAATGAGCTCTAAATCATCAGTTCTTATAAATATAAAATTTTTGGTTCATTATCTAGGATGGAAATTGGACATGCCATTGGGTACGGTTGTAGCACAAAATTATATGTAATTTATCTTGATTATGGGAATGGTATAGTTCCAACTTCTTGTGTTAGTACATTTTGTATGTAACGGGACCGAGTAGAGATAGTTGTTTTAGATTGACTGACAAAATCATATTCTCTAAACTATTAAATGTACTTATATTCTCAATCTTGATATAACTATTATGATATGTATATATTAATTATTGTTTTAATTTATTAAAAGATGAGATTCTGAGATGGATCAATATGCTTGGTAAGCTGGATGATAATAATATATGTTGGTGAAATAACAAGTTAGTTGATGGAATCCATGTCTCGTTATAGAGATTGATTGATATGCCTTTTTGAGATTCTTATAAGTTTTCATTGTGTCAAATCTTGCAATTGGATTTATGAATCCGACACATGAAATAAATTAAGTAGTGCTTTAAAGAAACTTAATCATTAAGTTAAATTCGTCAATAATTTAGTTTATTGAATAGTATCTGGAATCTTAACATGGAGAATTACATAAGTGTTTAATGGGTAATTACGAAATAGAGAAGTGCAATTACGAATTTTTAGTGGAATGATTGTAATTTATTATGGTAAGAATAACTCAAATTAATTATTTGGAATTATTTCCATAATAGGAAGCCTCAATAATTAATTTCGTGGACCCTATTGTGTCCATATTTAACTAGAACTCAGAATCCTAATTCTAAATGGAAAACGGGAGAGATGTTAGTTTTATTATAAAGAGAAAACTAACGTGAAAATCTTGAGACAAGAAAGCAAACGTGAAAATTTGCTAAAGAAGAAAAAAAGTGAATTTTATTCTCTTCTTTGGATAGGGAAGAAATCTCATTCTTCTAACCCTAGATAGATGATTAGTTTTCTATTAGATACTTGCCCACCCAAGTATTGAGAGAGTTCGAATGTGACTTGGGTCACTGTAGAAGACCATAGCTATCTTGTAGATTCGCTTGAAAGTCTGTCTATCTTGGGGATTCGATTGAAGGTATTTGCTCACGCTTCAAAAGATAATTCCTGAATTAAATTTCATTATGTTTATTTGTTCTAGCATGATATATGTTTTACCATAAACTGTATGGTTATCTATTATTCATGTAAGTAGAAAAGATCTAAATATGCTTTCACTGTGCATATAGTTTTTTATCGGGGGGGAGGGGGGGAGGGGTAATAAAATCTCTGTGAAGTACCAAGTGTGTGGTTCAAATTTCGTTAATAGACTGAGGGTCATTTGACTATTTTCTCTATATTAATTTAACTTATTTTGAATATATAAAATATATTTATATTTCATGTAAGGTTATTCGGTTTCTTTTGAAATTTTTTCGGTTTTAATAAAGGGAAAAAGGGTCTGATATAACCCTCAACTTTATCATTTAGAGTTGATATACCCCTTGTTATGAAAGTGGCTCATATATACCCCTACTTATAAACAAATAGCTCACATATACCCTTTTCCTCTAACTAAAATGAAAAAAAACTTAATTTCAATCTAATATTTTATTATTCTTTTCTAAAAAATATAATCCCATATGAGTAAATTTAATCCTCGTTAAACATATTTTTTTTGACTTTTTTTTTGTTTCAATGACTAATTTAGAATTATTATTTTGATACTCAAATTTATTTATGTTTCACTAACATTCTCAAAAAACTTATTGTAAATGAACAAATTTTTTTCTTCGAATACAAAAAATCAAATAACAATATAGACAAATAAAAAGAGTTTAAATTTACTTTCTTTAAACTAAGGAATGAAAGGAAAAAAAATAATATAAGAATAAGAAGCTCAAATAATTATAATAAAAGAAGTCAAAATATAATTTATGTATGAAAAAATTTAAAATATACCTTGAACTTTGATAGAAAAATCGTATATAACCCTAAATAATTTTTTTAAAAAATTAAAAGTAAAAAATATAAATTTAAAAATAATTTTTTAACTTTCGTTAAATGAAGGGTATATGTGAGCTCATTTTGTAACGGCAGGGGTAAATGTGAGCCGTAAGTATAACGGTAAGGGCATATATGAGCCACTTTCATAACGAATGACATATCAGCTCCAAATAACAAAGTTGAGGGGTATATCAGACCTTTTTCCCTTTAATAAATTAAAAAGATCATTCAAATTGTTCAGAACGATTATACACTTAAATAAAAGTGTACGATTTTATTGAAGAAATAACAAAAATCGATTCAATTCAGTTAGAGTTGATCTGTTCAGATGATTTTCACATCCCTCTAACACCCCTACATAAACCTTATCCCTAAATAACAACTTCAAACTTTTTTTTCCGGTTTCTTACCAGCTTTTACTATCTGCGTTGAAGTTCGACTGAATTCGAATAGAAAAATTCTATGTCAATAGTAAAACACTCTCTAACAAAGATGACTCTATACGCAAGTGAAATCGAATTTGAGACCTCTAATTAAATAGCTTCAAACTTAAAGAAAAATAGACAGAAATATTCACATACTAGTCAATAAAACATATTATTATTGAAATATATATATATATATATATATATATATATATATATATATATATATATATATATATGGATTATAAGAAAAAAAAACAAAATAGTTTAATTCCATCATCTAAAATATAGAATTATTTAGATATATTTAATAGAAAACCATTTCTCGTGTGGGATAGCTGGAGTAATTTTATTTCATAATATGTCATTTTATCTTGATTCTTAATTCTTTTTTGCTTACCGTTCTTTGAAAATCACACTCTCATTTCATAATTATATATAATTCTTTTCATCTTTAATACTGACCTTATATTTAAATAACATTTTATTTTTTTTAATATTTTTTATTCGATATCTATATTGAAATCCGACTAAATTCAGATACTGAAAGTCCTTTAGAAATGCGTGTTGGGTATGTAGCAAGAATTGATGGGAAATAGGGGGAAGGAGAGGAATTTGAAAAGTTGAGAACTTGAAAAGTCCTCTTATGATTTAATGAAGAGGCATTTGTCCCTCATCGGTGATGGAAAGAAAATAAGGAGAGTTTAAATATAGAAACACTCATATTAATTGTTAAAAGGGTTGGAAAGAGGGACCCCTCGCGCCGTCGTCGTCGCTCGCTCGTCTTGACCTCGCCAAATGATCGAGAGATTATTTTTTGGACAAAGTTTGTTTTAATTATTTATTTATTTAATTAATTAAAATGGCCAAAAAAATGTTTTATTAGTTGATAACAGAAGTTTGAAAATTAACCGAAATGTTTTCAACTTTTTAGTTGACTAACCCGGCTCGACTCAATCCGCGCGACCCATTTTATTTGAACTTTCCCGTTTTATTTAAATTTTCCGCCATGACTGTTTTGAAAGGTTGCAACTTTCAGGAACAATCAGTACCATTTGAAAGGTTGCAAACTTTTATTAATGGTCGTGTCGATTCTGAAAGGGTTGCAACCTTTCAGAACATATTCTTCTTGCCTATAAATACCATTCATTTTTCAGAATATTTTCTAACGAATTTTCTGATCTTCTTCTTCTTCTGCACACATTTTTTCTTCGTGTACTTTTCTGATGTGGATTGATTAGCTGACAGTAGAGTTTTTGATATCTACACTCTGCTGATTAAGATCATTTTACCCTGTGAGATTATATTCCAAATCAAACCTCGGATACTAGAGGGAATTAATTTTTTTAAGGGGACACTATAAGTTCAATGGACTTGATCTTTTTTCGATTTAAAGATTTTTTCAAATTCTGGTACGTTCTTACAGATTTTAGTTAAATTTCTATTCATCTCTCTTACTGTTTTATAAATTTTAATTACTTCGTATTTTTGAACAATTTATTAAAATTAATAATTTTTAGTTTTGATAACACAGATCGATAAAAATATGTGGAGGTTATCAGTATTATCGCCATTTTGGAAAGTCAGTAAAAAGACAAATCATAAATAATTTTCAAAGAGATCATTATATATTTTGGTTGAAATTGAGATGAACATTTGCCACTTATTCAAATATAGATAGAGTCGATAGAGGTTTTCTGTTAAAATAATAATAACAATAATATATATATATATTTATTTATTTATTTAATTATTACTCTCACAATATTTTTTGTGTTAAAGTAATATAACATATTAATTATTTTACATCACTAATTCCATGTGAATTGCATATAAAATGAAAAGAATTTTTGAAATTTTATAAGAATTTGTGTTAAATATAATTAATTTTATTGCATATAATATAAGATTTTTATGATAATTTTAAGCTAAGTCGATTATTATTTTTTAGATTATGATAATTTTTTTGATAAAAGAAGAATAATGATATTTTAAATAAACTGAAATAAATTAAAATATAAAAAATAAAAATTATAAATTTTAATCTAAACATTATTGTATTTGGAACACAAATACTAATTAAATATAAAATTACGGAGAGTAACCAAAGGACTACGATTAAGCATTTTCAACTTAGATCTTCTTTTTATCTTTTTATATATATACACTTTCAAGATTATTAATTTTTTTTTTTTAAATAATTTAATAATAGATATATAAAGAAAAGAGTGTATTGTGTGGGGCAGTTGAGTCATTTTGTTGTGGAATGAGTTAATTGCTCTCTGTTTTTCAGTTTTTATTTTTTTTTATCTTCGTCATTCGAGCCATTCATTCGGGTGCATATTATCTATCAGGTGTATCTGCGTCTTTGTTGTTTTTGTTTGTGTGCTGCTCACAAGACTCCTTTTTCTTTCTTTTGGTGTTGAAAATCCCAATCGCTTATAAGCCCTAGCCACCATCATCACAAACTCATTTTTTCTTTTTCACTCATGTTCGTTTTCAATCTTCGTCAATGGACTCTCAAACCCTAATGATCGGACCTTCATATCATCTCTCCGGCATCTCCTCCCGCCGGTAACAATTTTTATTTCATTTTATATTTTTTTTGATTGATTTTTTTTCCATGTAGCTTTATGTTGTTCTTAATTTGGAGCTTTTGAATGCTTATTTATGGTATGTTTGCTTGCTTGAACATGCAAAAAAAGAAAAAGGTTTAAGCTGTGAATGAGAGTATCGGAGTTTGCAAGCTTTGTTTAGCTTCTATTCCTACTTAATAATGAGTTACTTGCATATTTGATATCGACAGCTGAAGTATCAGCGTCTTGTAGTTTTTTTTCTATGGGAGTTATTAGAAATCGTCATCTGTTCTTCTATTTTTAGATTATTTGATTGTGTCTTGTACTATTTTTCATTTCATTCCCAAGATTAATGCCTTTTTTTTTTCTTCT